>JANIHY010000003.1:3172370-3183897 GCA_027479065.1 Erythroxylum brevipes
AAAATTAATGAAAAATTAAAATTAAAAAGATTTTTAAATTGTTTTAAAGATTTTGAGTTTTTCTAAAAAATTTTAAATTATAAAAAAGATTTAGATCGTTTACCCTAAAATTAAACTCTATGTATATAGAAAATTCTATTTGTTAATTTAATATAAATTCTTTATAAAATTATATAAACAACATCTTGACACGAATCTTATTGAGACAAGGAATTGAAGAATATTTTTTAAATAATTAATAAGAAACTATTATAAATGAAATAAAAAACAAAGGGAGGTTTATTAAATAAAAATATTATATAATTGTATAAAATAATAATTATATAATATATAATTATTTTAGTAAAATAAAAATTATTTAACTAAACTTTAAAAAAAGATGCAAAGCATCAAGTTTACCTCTAACGATCTCAGAAAAAGAAAACTTACCCTGCGACCAAGAGGACCTCTACGCCACAATGGTGTGACATTGGTGTTGCAAAGATGGTTTGCACACCTTTTGTTAAACTCAAATTGTTCCCTCGCAACCTTAGATCTCAGTTTGGTTACAGCAGGAGGCTGATGAACATAATATTTGTTCATGGCTGTCACTGGTGGTGCCAAGCTAAGGTTGAGGTCAACAATCACATTCATGGTCATGGAGCTTGGTTTCAACTCTCCAGAAATATAACCCACGTAAAAATGGTTATCAGACACCAGCTGATGATCAGTTTTGTTAGGATCACCCAAGTTTTGTGCTCCATAGAAGCTCCCAAACATTGCATACTGGTTCAAGCTAGCATTTCCTCGCACATCGTTTGCTGCAGTTCTGTTCTCGTCAAGGAACTCGTAATACAAAACATTATCTCCTCCAAACGACATCTTAATGCCATCATCATTGCCTCCTTCGTTTGCTGTTCTACGAGAATTATGAATCTGTGTAAATAGTATCATTAGTTTCTTTTTCCGATGATTAGTTCTGAATGTCTTTCCTCTCACCTTAAGAGTTACGTTGTTTATATTATCATTCAGCTGTAATCGAATTAGATACACTAAGAATAATAGTAGGAGCTGTTAATCAAGCAAGATCAGGAAGCTATTTATCCAACACTCTTGTTGTGGAACTTTTTAAGTTTCGACGTGCATGCAAAAAGGTTAGAAAATGCAACTTAAGATTAACATCTTATCATAAATGTTAGATTATGAATCTGAAGTGATTACAATGGATCTATGCAATCAAATGTGGTAATTAGCTAATCAAAAGGTACAGAATCAATCTTCATTCATAATGAAGAAGATAATAACAATGATTATAAATTAGTAATATGAAAAAGATGTAGGATCAAATTAAAATTGATTTATGATCATAAATTTAATTAATCAATCAACTAACCTTTCGCTTCAAAATGATGATGGAAGATGTTTATAAGACTAATTTGGAGACCATATAGGCATCGACATAAAAAAATGATTTTGTGTATCACGATAAAATTAATCAAATATATCATTTGAACATTTGATATAAAAATGATAGGATCAGAAGAAGTTAAACCATCTTTTGTAAATGATAGATCAATCATATCTCAATAGATCAACTACATAATCACTAAAGAAGAAGCATAAATCTTTTTGCATGATTACTTGATTTAGATTACATAAATTAGGAGCAAACTGTATTTTTTTTAACTGAGGAAAGATAATCTCTATGTCACTTGTTCTCAAACTATCTCATAATCTCTTTTATTAGTAAAAAGGAAATGGATGGTATTGCAAAATTAAGAGTGCTCCTTTTCTTCTTCTTCTTCTTAAAAAGAAAAAAAGAAACTTTAGAAGCAAATTTTTGGTCTTGATTAAGAACTTAGAACAGTAATTTTTACAATAAATATAAAAATAAAAAACCTTAAAAAATCACAACAATTTTGAGAATCAGGTATATCCAACAAACCTGCAACAAAAGCTTATTAATGTATAGTCCGGAAGAGCACAAGCAAAGATTTATACCTGATCAACAAGGAAATTGAACATGTCCACGTTAGGGGACATACTGATAGATTTAACCATCATTTCAAAGCGGGGCTTATTCTCATCTTCACCAATTGATAAACCTAGATTCAGAGCTAGATCCACCCCACTGTTTTCCACATTGAGATTGTGAGTGTTTGCCAATTCAGTGGTTGTTTGTTTAGGTTCTAGAGAATCCATGATTTTCTTGTGAGTGTGAAATGGATTTGACATTTGAGAGTTAATATATACTTTAAAACAATAACATCCATGCCTACTTTAAACAATGAAATGACTTTTCACTGGATGACATGTAGCAATAAATGGACTTTAGCAGAAACAGAAAGAGGAGAGATTCCCATGCATGAAATTTGCATTAGTACTCGATGGGGATAGGCCAGATGACCTGGAATACTGACAAATGTTACAACCTGATTTATGACATTGATGCCAAAATCATTAACAAGAAGGTTAGATTTCCACAAAATTTTCACCTAATAAAGTTATACAACTCTATAGAGTCGATTTCTATTGACTACTTGAAGAATAGTCCTTTTCCAATATATAGAAAACAATTATTAGAGAGACATACATAGACTGGCTTATGTATGTGGCAATGTATTGGACTAGAAAATCTTGGAAAAGCAATGACTTGTAGAGAGAGTTCATAAAAAGACTTGATAGCCTACAAAATTTATGTCTACTCCAATGGAGAGAAGCAATAGGTATAGAGGCATCAATGTATGCAAAAATACCGCACCAAAAATGTCAAAAACATACTGACTCTAAAAAAAGTAAAACTAAGAAGAGGACCATGTTTAGATAAAATGGTTATAGTATACATATAATTATAATAACTAAAAAAAATTTAACTTGAAATTAAATAGAAATATCTTAAATATTTTTATGCATGGTTTATTTTTCTAAAGTAAAAAATAAAATTTTGAATTGAAACATATAAAAATTTAAAATTCTCGTATATCATCTTATTTGTAAATATAGAATGATAGAATTAAGAGAAAGAATTCAAGCACAATTAAAGGGTTTTTACCACATTTGTTCCTTTCTCATATCAAGCTTGTGAGAACTTGTTGATTGCTATATAGAAACGCAAAACTGCCTTTTTAATGGATCTCTAGCCAATTCTCTTCTACAGAATATCAAGTCAAGCACCAACTTTCACTTTGTAGTACAATTCTTGAACCTATGTGGGCTCAAACAAACAAAATGCGCACTAGAAGTTGCGGGGTCGACTCTAATCTTGTCTAAAGTAATTCAGACACAAAAGCAAAGAAGAAAAGGAACAAACAACATGTAATTAATGTTAAAGAGAAGATCGTTGGGGAAATTGTAAGTCGTTTACTTGCATGTTGTAAGGAAAAGGAAAAGCAAAGAGATACAAAAAAGAACTAAGTTTCAACAATTTGGAATCTGATTATAAAGAAGTTAGAACCCAATTTTTATATGGAAAATTTCAGAATTAGATTTTATTAGTTGTATTACTAAATTAAGCATGACCAAAATCTAGCATGGTTAGTGAAAAATTAATTGCAGCCTCCCATATAAATAAGTTGGTCATATATGGGAAGCTTACCTTTTTATTTTTGAAAAGTTTGGCTCTCTAAACATAAGTTATCATAGTTCTAAATGTTTTCAGATCCCGCATTTTATCAAAAATTTTATTTAAACATTTGTATTTAAAATAAACTATCTCATATACTCAATCTTTTAGGGGTTATGTAAGGATACTAGTTCAACGCTATAACAACCTACAAAAGTAACAATAAATTGTAAGAGTAATTAATATTTGTAAATAATCAAAAGCAGATTGGTGTTGGTAGCTTATAATCTTAATCTCTCTCCCTTCTTACTAAAATTTGTACACTTTTATTATACCCATTCATATCCTTTCTGGAAATTTCTCTTTCCCGTCCAAAAGTTTGGCTTCTGCACCTCCCTTGCGCCGAACTTTGTGACTTCTCTTGTCCGGCCAGGCCTCTCACAGTTGTGGGAAGGCAGGATGGACATCGGAGAACCTTCTGGCCTCAAGGATGACTTCTCAATGTTGTCTCGATCACTTGTTATTTAGAAACCCATGAAGATTGGTTCTTCCAAACTATCAAATTCTGTGGTTAATGCAGGCGTGACAGAGAAAGGATTGTTGACTACTGAGGATGGAAGAAAAAATTGTGTACTCCTCCTCCTTCAGTCGTCCTTAAGCATTATCCAGATGTAATGAAAGAGGGAGTTATTTGCCCCCAGAAGGAGATCCTTGATGTAAGTGTGAACAAGTGGTCTTTTACTCTTATTGGATTCTTTTAGAACAAATGATCGACATTCCTAGTAGTGAATGTCTGGGCCAAGACTCGATAGAATCATAAGGGCTTGGAGCGAGTCTTACTCAGGGTAGACGACACTATCCTGTTCAAATTTGAAAAAGAATGTGATTTGTGGGAAATAATAGAATAGGGTCCGTGACATAAAGGTGGCCAACCAATCTTTTTACAACGATGGAGACCAGGTTTGGAGATGGGCAGAAGTATGATTGAAACTTTCCCTATGGGATACATCTACACAATTTGCCGATGGAGCTTTAGATTTTTTAGGGCTTGAGTTATGTGGCTAGTTCTTTAGGCAAACCGTTGAGCTTGGATACTCCAATAACAAATATGAAAATAGTGGGCTATGCTAAAGTTTGTATTGAGAGATCAAAATTTAACCACTTAATTACTAGATTACTTATCGGTGTGGAGTATCAGTGAGAGTGGGGATATAATTCAAAAATCTATTTCGATGTTTTACCCTTGGAAACCCAATGTTACCAAAAAGTGTTACCTTTGGAAACCCAATGCTACCAAAAAGTGGAAACCCCCTAGGAAAACCTTTCATACAGGTATGTAAAAGGAACTACTAGGTCCTAACAATGAAGAGCAGAGAACAGACATGATTAATAAGCACCAAGGAGAGGCGGAGGAAAATTGTGTAGAGGTATCGAATGGTGTTGAAATCAATCATGTCAGGAAGAAATCTCATCCAGTGTGGGAGATACCTACTACTACCAAACCAAAAGCTACTAGCCAAAATAGCGGTCGAATGGAATAGTTGCTTTTAAAGTCAGGGAGACAAAACCTAATGCTGAGTCAGTGGAGTTAGAATTAGCAAACAAGGGACCTGACATATCTGAGTCCACTGAGGTAGTGGCATCTGAGCCTGATACTCAACTAGGTACAAATTTATCTTTTGATCTAGATGAGACAGGCACGATCCAAACTCAAGTAGTAGCAGCTCGGCAAAGTGTTACACGGAAAAAAGGCAAGAAGAAAAACAACGAGGTAATTTTCTTGGAATGTCTATTCTAGTTTAGAATATGAGAGAGTTTAACAATCCCTCTAAGAGATAGAATTTATTTTTGAGAAAAAAAACTAATACTTATTGGCTTGCTTGAAACTCATATTAGAGATATGTCTATATTGAATATACCAAACCTTACAAGGGCACGATAGAGGAGTCTATCCAACCATTGATCCTACTATAATGGATGTATTATATGTTGTTACAATCATGTTCTAATAGAGGTACATATTTAGGGGGAGAGTCCTCAACGTCTCCATTTAGTCTACATGATAGGAGGTCAGAGCACGACTTTTGCCTTAACTTTAGTTTACACTGCCAACTTTGATTTCCAATGCACTAATTTGTGGCGATCCTTCAACAACCTATGGCAATTTATTACCTCCCTTGGAGGGCAGTGGGTGACTTCAATTGTATACTCAACATCAAGAACTTATAACACTTCTTTACGATGTGGCATTGACGGATTTATGCTCTACCGAGAGCTTACTTACTTGGTCAAATAATCAACAGGGAACCATGCTTATTTGGAAAAAGTTGGATCGTTGTATGGTAAATTCAGAGCGGCTTAAAATGTTTTTGGAATTCACGGTTCAATATGGAGATCGAATCATTGCTATCTGCTGATCCAATGTGGTGATGGGAGCAGGGACTCTATTTTGGTTTTTCAATGGTGTTACACAAATGGAGGAGTTTATAGATCTTATCATGACTTGTTGGTAGTCAGAGATTCGGGGATACAAAGCCTTATAGTTGATAAAAAAAATTGAGAAAAGTCAAAATAACAATAAACAACTTCACCAGCAACAATAAGCAAAATTTATCTACTATGAAACTTCGTTTACAGAATGCATAGACTATGTGTTATACTTATCCGAATGAACAATAGTAGAGAGCGAAGGAAACACACCTACTTAGAGAGTACTAACAAGAACTAATGTTATAACAGCCCATTCAACGATAGAAAGCGAGATTGAATTGGCTTAGGGGCAATGATGTCAACACGAAATGCTTCCATGCATCCATATTAGCAAGACGTAATATCGATAGAATAGTGGGATTGCATGATAGTAACAAGGATATGCATTTTGATCAGAGGACACCGCTTGAGATTACGCATGTCTTTTTTTCCCAAATGATGGGACGTAAAATGATAGAGCAACCTTCCATTAATATGTAAAGGATTCTAAAGGGACTAATACAACAGGAATGCAAGGAAGTCTTATTCTCTGTAGTTACAATTCAATATATAAGGGCAACAATATTCAAAATGCATCAATCCAAAGCCTCAGGCTCGGATGAGTTTATAGGCGATTCTTTCAGCATACATGGAATATCATCAGTCCATTAATACTTGAAGTTGTCTTGGAATTGCTGGAACTAAACAACACCTTCATCTGCCTGGTATTGAAGAAGAAACATCCGTTGAATTTGGGGAATTTTTTTCCTATTTTGTGCTGGAACCTAGTATATAAAGTCGTTGCAAAATTGTTGGCAGATAGACTGAAATGGTTACTAACATAAACAATTGACATTAACCAAGGAGCATTTCTACTGGGAAGGAACATTGGGGATAATATTCTCCTTTTATAGGAATTACCTAAAGACTACTCATTTGGGAGGCAAATTAGGAGTTGCGTATTGAAGATAAATTTCTACAAAGCTTATGACACAATAAATTGGAATTTGTTTAAAACGTTCCTGGAAATTTTAGGCATGCCCTCATTGTTTGTGAATTGGATTATGGAATGTGTTCAAACTCCTAGGTTGAATGTTCTGGTTAATAGAGTGCCTTCCAAGCCCTTCAAGAACGCTAAGGGACTTAGACAAAGGGACCCGTTATCCCCTTATGTATTTACTTTAGTCATGGAAGGATTGTTTAGACTTCTCTGAGCCCTTAAATCTTCCAACAGGCACTTTCAGTACCATCAAAGTGTCAAGAGCTGCAACTCACACACCTTATTTTTGTTGATGATCTTATGTTATTTTGTGCTACAAATCTTACTTTTGTAAACATCCTAATGAACTTGTTGACAACCTTCTTTAAGTGGTTTGACCTACAAATCAATATGGAGAACAGTAGCTTAATGTTATCCACTGATGTACATAACCTAAATGAGTTTAGTCTAGTAACAGGGCTCAATCTCCATCTTCCCTATTTACGGTACCTAGGGGTGACAATATCATCCACTAAGCTAAAGTATAATGATTGCATTCCTATACTAGAGAGAATCAAATCTAAAGTCCTTTCGTTGCAAAATCGATTCCTATTCTACGCTGGGAGATTTACTCTAACTCTTTCGGCTCTCAATAGTTTTCATACGCACTGGCTAGCACACATGATCCTACCTCAGAAAATAGTTAAGGAGATTGATAGATTGTTGATTTTTTTTATAGTCTGGGAAGTGTAACACTGGAAAAAAAATGCTAAAGTCAAATAGAGTGACATCACCCTACCAAAGGATGTAGGAGTCTCGACATTCACTCTATGGTTTCGATGCAAAAAGTACTAATTAGCAAAAAATTATGGAGATTGATAACAGATAAAGAAGCATTATAGACAAAGTGGATTCAATAAGTTCACATCCAAGAACGAAATCTTTGGCAACTAGACAACTCTCTCCATTACTTGGGGTTCTTCAATGATTTGTTACAGATGAGACCATTTCTATAGCCCTATTGGACATCTAGTTTTGGATTGACAACTGGTGTGAGCGTAGCCCTCTAACCCACAACTCGATTATAGCTCACCTTTGAAATCGTTTGCCACTAATTGCTAGAGTCTCTGACCGCATTTTAGAACGAGGATGCAGTGACAATTTCAAAGGATTTGTTATACTGCAAATACATCTTCCTCAACTAGGGGATACTACACGGCCAGATTCTATTTGCTAGACACTTAACCAGAGTGAAGTTTTTACAAATGCTACTTGTCATCACATATTTGGCCATGATACCAATCACATCCCTTGGTTTAATCTTATTTGGAAGCATATCTTGAATCCCAAAGCATCCTTTATAGCCTGGCTGGCCATTAAAAATCGGCTAAGAACAAAATGTTGTTGGTTTAATCTAGCCAATAAGAGTGTATGTTGTGCCATACAGTTGACAAGGATAGAAACCATATCTTTTTTACTTGTGATTATTCCAAAATTGTTTGAGGAACCTAGTTTTGGATTGACAACTGGTGTGTGCGCAGCTCTCTAACCCACAACTCGATTATAGCTCACCTTCGAAACCATTTGCCGCTAGCTGCTATAGTCTTTGAACGCATTTCAGAAGGAGGATACAAGGACGATTTCAGAGGATTTGTTGTACTACAACTACATCTTACTCAACTAGGGGATATTACACTACTAGATTCTATTTGCTAGACACTTAACTAGAGTGGATTTTTTACAAATGTTACTTGTCATCACATATTTGGCCATGATACCAGTCACGTCCCTTGGTTTAATCTTATTTGGAAGCATACCTTGAACCCTAAAGCATTCTTTATGGCTTGGCTAGCCATTAAAAATTGGCTAAGAACAAAATGTTATTGGTTTAATCCAGCCTATAAAGAGTGTATGTTGTGCCATACAGTCGACGAGGATAGAAACTATATCTTTTTCACTTGTGAGTATTCCAAAGCTGTTTGGAGCAGAGTCCAACTTATTGTAGGAGCTCCAACTTATATGTATGATTGGGAAGGAACACTGCAATGGTTTATTATTCAGACACAATCAGGTAAGACAAATGTCATATTCTTCAAAGTTGCTCTTATTAACTAAATTTACATGCAATGGAAATAAAGGAATTGTAGAGTGTACACAAAAGATGCAGACAACAAATATCATTTAGCGGACAGAATTCTGAACGATATTCGAGGTACTTTAGTGGCAAGGAAAGAAGAGCATCTGTTAATCCCTAGTATGAGTGCTAGTTGGCATATTTGACAACTGAATGTCTTAACTTCTTTTGTAGTTCAATAGTTAGACCTCTTTTATATATGTGTAACTTCTGTTAACAATGAGATAGATGATAACGGGTCTATTTCTATTCTGTATATCTTTTGCATAGTTTGTAATAGGTGAGCTAAATAAATCTAGTACATGTTTCATTAAAAAAAACATTATAAATCAAGCTTGTTTCATAAAAAAAAAAAAAAATCAAGCCAAACTCCAACATGCAATTTTTTTAACTGTCATATCAATAGTGTTTTATAAAAATGGTTAATGTATGTATCTAAAGTATATGGATTGACTGGTTATTCTATACTTCAAAATTTAATGTTTTGAGCCTAATGTCTCGAGTTTCAATATAGTTTCTCCTCGATACCTCTTATGTTAAATTTGAGTTTAGGTTTTCACACTAGTAAGGGATATACTTTGCTTGATCCAGTAGTTTGTTTAAAAATATCAACATGATATATCCCCAAGAATAAAGATGGAGTTTATATGCTTTCTGCTATCTTTTCTATGTCTTTAGCTTGTAATTTTATTTATGATGGACTCTGGGATTTTTTTGCTATTGTTAATCCAATAATTATTCAAATTAAAAAAAACTATTCCAACTTTAATTATAAACCTTGTTTTAGATGTTTAATCTTGTAAGTGAAGGTTACAAAATTTAACAAGCCTACGTAACTATAGCCATTGTAAGATTAAAGAAGAGAATCAATGAGATGAGATAAAATGCATTGAAGTCTGTCATTTTATAGGCATATAATTGAGTTGAGTGGATTAACGAGGTAATGTTATGTGGTGATTAAGTAGATTAACACACATTTCTTGAATTATGCACGAGGATTTCTAAATGACATGTGGCCTTATTTGATCTTGGACTCTTACAAGAACTTTGTACCAAAGCATTTTTTTTAGTCTTCTTTTTCCTTTTCTTTCAGAGAAAGAAAGGTTTATATTCTTAAAATAGGCTAAATAATCAATTTTCTTGGAACGGAAGGGATAAGACAACACATGCTTTAAAGATCTAAGATGGAGAAAGCTGAGATGTTTGTAATTGAAGAATAAAAAATAAATTAATTATAAATTCTATCGTTAATAATTTTTAAACGATTTATATTTTTTGTTTGTCTCTAGTAATTAAAGATTTTTTGATTTAACAAAAAAATAATAAATCTCTCTATTTTGACTAGGAGGTGTTGACGTCAGTAATATCTCATACGCAGCGACTCTCAGTCCTCAGATATTGTTCATTTTCTCCTCCTACGTAACTTGATGTTTTGGATTTATGGTTTTGTTCTTTTATCTGTTCTATATATATTCAGTCTGCAGTGGTTCTGTTACTTGTCTTGTTCTGCTAGCCTAGTTGCTTGTTTTGTCCTACTAGCTTGCTCTAAAGTAGTAGAAAAATAATTGACTCATGTCATATCCCTAACAAGTCATTATTCTAGCTAGTTGTGGAACTTCCAAGTTATACCCAACAAGGCATTCCCTTACAGCATTGTCCTCCTCTCCCAAATTTTGTTTTTAAGTAAACAGAAACTTTTGTGATGTTCTTCTCTTTAATTATTAATTTGGGACTGAAATGGAGTATATTGGGTCAATAACAACGCATTGTTGAAACGAGTTTTGCACTTACGTGTTGTTCTTGTGTATTCATCTGGCTTTGAATATGAACACAGTTTCGCGTTGCCAAATGTAATATAGCTAACACTGAAACAATGACCAAGATGGCTTTTCTCTTAGTGATGTAGCTTCTGATTCACTTTGTAACCTTTTATATAGATAGCTCTTCAAGTTTCCACCAATAATATATGTTTCCTTAAAGCGGCGATGACTGTACTTTTTGTTTTACGATTACTTTTAAAACTGATATATAAACCATATTTTTTCCCCCTAGAACTCTTCTGTCATGGAATAGTTTAATTGTATTTCATTGACTTAATTAGTGACAAAGAACAAAGAAAAAGTTTTCTTTTTTTGGGAAAAAAATGAAGTCCTCACCAATTTATTATTGAAACTTATAAGAATCAAACATTTAGCATTTTACTCTATATTTTAAAAATTAGATTGAAAATTAAACCGATAATATAAAAAATTTAAGATTTAAAAATTTCAATTAATATTAGATTTTCATAAAATTAATTAAAAGTTGAATAAAATTAAAATTTTAATAAATAAAGGAGACTATTTTTATCTATTGAAAATTTTGACATTTAGTTAAAAAAATTGTTAAATAGAAATCAATTGAT
>JANIHY010000003.1:3256274-3270350 GCA_027479065.1 Erythroxylum brevipes
AAAAATTACCAAAACTAAAAATAAAATAGAACTAAATAATTCCTTAACAAGCATAGAGTTAGTGGAACTACATAGAAAAAGAGAAGCATTAATATATATTATATGATTTATATATTATAGAAAAAGAGAAGCATTAATATAAACCCTACAATACTACATATATATATAAGTAAATTGTAGGGTTTATATACATCACACACGAAAACAATATTTTATTATTCCCAAGAAAAGTGTTTCAAAGGATATTAATACGCTATCCTATGTGAAACGTAAAATCAAAGTGAAAGAACCACGAAGGGATGACTTAAAAGACCTATGTCTAACAGTCACCGTGGCTTTGAAGTATTCCAATCTCGATGACACCAATACCAAAGTCAGACACCGATTCTTAACTCCTTAACTCCTTCTCATAAACAGTTGTATTAATCATAGCAATAACATATAGATCTTTGTATATAATCAATGCAAGCGATAGAAACTATCTTGGATACTTCTTACAGTTTATTTACAATATTCCAATGATACAGGTGGTATATGTTAATTCCTAGATTCAAAGATTCAATAGTGTGAATCTCATTAGAATAATCTGCCAATTGGATTTGTCTTTGTTTATGTTAAAATGTCTCGTATTAACTAAACATAAAAATAGTAAAAGGTTTATAAATGGTAAGGATCAATTATCCAAATAACTAGTTTTAGTTATTTGGACAATAGTTGACTCAAGCCCAATTTTTATTAGTGGACTCTACACTCTGTCCATATTAAGAATTCAATATGATATCAGAGCAGGTTGGTCTGAATTATGAATTTTTCGGTTGTCCGTCTGGATGTCTATTCCCAACAGTCCGGTCCCGTTATCATTGCGTATATTTCAAGTGACAACTAGATGTCCATTTCCAGTTGCACTTGAGGGGGAGTGTTAGAATGTCCCATATTGACTAAACATGAAAATAATAAAAGGTTTATAAATGATAAGGATCAACTATCTAAATAACTATTTAGACAATAGTTTATCCAAGCCTAATTCTTGTTAGTGGACTCTACACTCTGTCCATATTAAAAATTCAATAGTTTATAAAATAGCTGTGATGAAGACAGATGATAGGCTTTTGTTTTCTTCCTTTCCTTTTACAAATAATAAATCATTTTTCAACTTATAAATACATTATTAAAATGTTAAATATACATTAAAATTTGTGCATATATTATTAGAATTTAAACTAATTCGAGTCTTATAGTATAAAAACACTTTAAAATAATATCATTTTAATTAAAAATTCAAACTATAAATTAAGTTAATTAATTAAATTTAATCTTGACTTTATCAAAGAAGGAATGCTCTTACTTCTTTACAAAAGAGACCAAATCAATGGTTGCTACATCATACTTTACTTATATAGCAAGGCATTTGATTAACCTAAATAGTTAATCAACAAATGTGTAGGTCGCACTTACAAAAATAACCTTTTTATAAAAATTACAAAAAAATGTTGCATATAATTTACGTCATTTTTTAAACCCTCACAAAACGAAGAACTTTGTGCAACGAGGTTGTTGTTATAATTAGTCTACAAATGTCATATAATTATCATTTAGACTAATTAAATGAAAATTATATCAAATCATATATTGAATATTTTGTTTTTTATTTTTATTTTTATTTCTAACACTATAAACTTTTAATTAGTAATATCAATAATCATGGCAACATTTGTGCCGCATAATAATTCTAAAGATCTAATATAATATTTTCAGTTTAGATTTTTTATTTTTCAAACTCCACATCACCAGCATTCCTAAAGATTCAAACTTCAAATTGTAAAGATTATATCAATATTCTAACAATTATAATCTACTTATATTTTCATTTATTTTTTTAATTTCATTGCATGTAATTTCTATTAATACTCCCCACAACCGGCTTCCCCTAAATTTTAGAATATTTAAATTCATAATTCATATATGAAATTTTCAAAAGGGTAAATTGTAATTCGACAGAAAAAAAAGACAAAAAATAAGCTAGCACAAGCGGAGACAGCGACAGAAGGCAAAGCAGATACAAACAGAAATGGACACACAACCGAAAAGAAGTTCGAGTTTTTGATCTATGGAGTGCAGATGAACATAGTTTGGTTGTCTAATAACAAAGGACACTCTTGATCAAGGATCAAGTTTAAGGGAGGCTTTGTTAGCTCTTTGGTTGCTTCAACGCTGGACGAACTTAACACCCTCTCTATCTCTCCGTAAGCCCATGTCTCAATCAAGTTTTGATCTTTATCTGATTGTCTATCTAGGTTTTTGGGGTTTGGTGTGTTTTGATTTGACACTCTTGTTTCTTAGTTTTTGCTTCTGGGTTCTGTTTCGCTATTGGATGTCGTGATCTCCGAGTTTATTTGGCTATATATCCGAATAAAGACTGCACTTTCCGGATTCTTGTAGTCATTTTCGTCAGGGGTTTTCCTTTTTTTTCGTGGAAACTGTAAACTTTTATGGGGTGTTTTCGGTTTAGTTACGTTAAACTACCTTTTTTCCTGGAAATGGGTCTTTAATTCCTTTATGTAGAAGCCTATTCCTTGCTTGAATTAAGCAAATGGTTAAATGGTAATTCAATTTGATGTTATCCAATGTGAAGCTAGGAATTCAGGTGTGGATAGTGTTGCCCTAGTGAAAATAAGCTACTCCTAAGAGAATCCGTTCGGACTAAAGCAAAAACATCTGTTATATATTTTGAAGGAAATGTTGGTTTAATTGGTTTAAACTTGTTCTTCACATCATGTTATGAAAATATGAAGAACAGGGAAAAAGTATACTCTCTTGAATTGACAGCTGTATAATTGCTGTATAAAAATTATGTAACACATCATGTGTTTGTTTTGATTGTTTCAGGGTTTTATCAACTCAATGGATTCTAAGCCTAGAAGAAGAACTGTTGTAGAGAATGGGGATACTGGGGAGGACTTAGTACTGGCCACTTTGATTGGAAATGGGGAAGATGTGGGTCCTATTGTTAGGCATGCATTTGAAATGGGGCGCCCTGAAGCACTCCTTCAACAGCTCAAATCTTTTGTAAAGAAGAAGGAAATTGAAATTGAGGACCTTTGCAAGGCCCATTATGAAGACTTTATTCTTGCAGTAGACGAGCTTCGTGGTGTTTTGGTTGATGCTGAAGAGCTAAAAAGTGAGCTTGCAAGCGATAATTTTAGGTTGCAAGAGGTCGGCAGTGCTCTCTTGATCAAACTAGAAGAACTTCTTGAATCTTATTCAATCAAGAAGAATGTCACTGAAGCTATTAAGTTGTCAAAGATTTGTGTTGAGGTTTTGGAACTTTGTGTTAAGTGTAATAATCACATGTCAGAAGGCCAGTTTTATCCTGCATTGAAAACAGTGGATGTAATTGAAAGGAGCTACTTGCAGAACATCCCTATGAAGGCACTTAGAACAGTAATAGAGAAGACAATTCCCGTTATAAAAACTCATGTTGAAAAGAAAGTAACTAGTCAGTTTAATGAATGGCTAGTTCATATTAGAAGTTCAGCAAAGGATATTGGACAAAGGGCAATAGGTCTTTCTGCATCCGCTCGTCAAAGGGATGAGGAAATGCTGGACCGTCAGAGGAAAGCCGAGGAACAGAACAATTCAGGATCAGCAGATTTTGTCTATACTTTAGATGTTGAGGAAATCGATGAAGATTCTCTTCTGAAGTTTGATCTCACTCCTCTTTACCGAGCTTATCATATCCATGCTTGCCTTGGAATTCAAGAGCAGTTTCGAGAATACTATTATAGAAATCGGATGTTACAACTTAGTTCGGACTTACAAATTTCTTATTCTCAGCCATTCATCGAGTCTTATCAGACATACCTGGCTCATATTGCAGGATATTTTATAGTGGAGGATCGAGTGGTGAGGACTGCTGGGGGTCTTTTGTCAACAGATCAACTGGAGACAATGTGGGAATCAGCTGTAGCTAAAATCACATCCATGTTAGAGGATCAATTTTCCCATATGGATTCTGCAACCCATCTTCTCCTGGTGAAGGACTATGTCACTCTCCTTGGGACAACTCTCAGACAGTATGGTTATGAGGTGGCTCAAATTTTTGAGGCGCTTGACAATACAAGAGACAAGTATCATGATCTTCTTTTGACAGAGTGTCAAGAACAAATCATGAATGCCATTGGCAATGACACCTATGAGCAGATGGTAATGAAAAAGGATACTGATTACGAAAATAATGTCCTGTATTTTCATCTTCAGACTTCGGATATAATGCCAGCTTTTCCTTTTATTGCACCTTTTTCCTCCATGGTACCTGATACTTGCCGTATTGTTAGATCATTCATCAAAGGGTCCGCTGATTACTTGTCTTATGGGGTGCACACAAAATATTTTGATGCTGTTAGAAAGTATTTAGACAAGCTCTTGATTGACGTGTTGAATGAAGCTATACTTTCTACAGTTCAGAGCAGTTCTATTGGTGTGTCTCAAGCTATGCAAATTGCTGCTAACATATCTGTTCTTGAAAGAGCTTGTGATTTTTTCCTTCGACATGCTGCTCAACTATGTGGGATTCCGCTCCGGTCAGTTGAGAGGCCACAAGCTGTTTTAACAGCCAAGGTGATGCTGAAAACTTCAAGAGATGAGGCTTACCTATCTTTGCTGAATTTGGTGAACATTAAATTAGACGAGTTTATGGCACTCACAGAAAACATCAACTGGATTGCAGAAGAGGCATCTCAGAACGTTAGTGATTATGTAAATGAGGTGTTAATATACCTAGACACCATTATGTCAACTGCTCAACAGATTTTACCTATGGATGCTTTATTCAAGGTTGGGAGTGGTGCCCTTGAGCACATGTCGTATTCATTTGTTGCAGCTTTTCTTAGTGATAGTGTCAAAAGATTCAATGCTAATGCAGTCATGGTTCTCAACAATGATTTGAAGATCTTAGAAAATTTTGCTGATGAGAGGTTTCACAGCACTGGTCTGAGTGAGATATACAAAGAGGGCAGCTTTAAAGACTGCTTAATTGAGGCACGACAATTACTTAACCTTTTGTCAAGCAGTCAGCCTGAGAACTTCATGAATCCTGTGATAAGGCAGAGGAACTATTATACATTGGATTACAAGAAGGTGGCTACGATCTGTGAGAAATTCAAGGATTCCCCTGATGGAATATTTGGTAGCCTCTCCAATAGAAATACAAAGCAAAGTGCACGAAAGAAATCAATGGATATGTTGAAGAAGAGGTTGAAGGACTTCAATTAACAAGGGTTCCACATCTGAATCACCTAGTAATCGTAGCTATAATATCTCTTTTAGTTACATTTTTGGTCAGGTCTTTCTATCTGCTGAGGGATAAAACTCAAATGAGTTTTTCGTTTCATGCTGATTGAGTTCTTGTAGAGAAACATCCATTATATTCATTTCACAAGGTTGTTAAATCACTTGTGTTTGTTGGTTCTTTACATAAGGAAAACATGCCATTGCTGCATATCTACCAGTGCTTTTTATGGTGAAATAAAGAACAAGAGCTTTATAATCGGAAGATCTAAAGAGAAAAAAGTGATTGAGTTGATTGATCTTGCAATGGAAAAAATTTCTACACAGGAAAACTCCATTATAAATTTAAAGGAATATGAATAAACTAAAACATACATAGTTCAGATTACAATCCTACTCTTCTGTATAATTGCTTTGAGCTTGCTTTTTTGTCATAAAAAAGTTCTAAAAATTACTTATGTAAGTGATCAATACTGTTTTTAGAATAAGATACATACAATTTTTTGGTAAATTAAAATGTGTAAAAATAAATTTGAATAATGATTTTAACATTAAAATTTTGCAATTATTAACAGCGTTCAAATTATAAAAAATTATTATCAAAATTGAAATTTTAGTACTTAATCTTCCAATATAATATTTCCAAATTAATCAACACTAATAAATAATTTGCAATGTAAAATAATAATAATAATAATTTGCACACTGAAAATATATGTTTTTATTATATAGTCACTTTGCTCTCTCTCTCACACTTCCCCTCTTCTTCACTTACTATATAGCCGCTACTATACTGCCTTCGCCAACTCTTCCCTCGCCACCGCGCCGCTGTCTCCGGCCGCCGCATTACACATATACAGGTACCTTCTCTCTCTCTCTCGGGAACAAAAGGTGGAGTCTTTGTGCTGTATATACTATGGCTTATGGGATTTTCATTTGGCTATTTTAGCATATTATCGTACGAGTTCATATAACCTCTGTTTTCTCTACGTCATGTGTTTCTAAGACTGCAACGAACAATAAAGTTGTTGTCTTTTCATCTTTATTCTTTTATTTTTGCTTATTCATGGTTAAATATGTTCACGAGACTGTATTGGATCGATAGTTCTGTAGTATCTATGAAGCGTTTAATTTATACGTTGTCAACCTGGAAAAAGGATTCTTTGATATAACCCACTTTCTGAAATTGCAGTTCCACTGAAAAGATAGCGTTTTTATGTACTTCCATCTTCATCTCAGGTCCTAGTTATTGAAGTTCCGTCAGTGCCGCTGTTGAGTAGAAGTGAGGAATTGATTTAGTTGAAGACACAGCATTGTGTGATCTCACAATCGAAGTTGAAGCAATTAGGAAAATGACATGTTTTGTTCGGCAACGAATTGCATCCATCCTAGTTCGCCATATCTCCTCGTCAGCAATTAGCAGCAGTGGTAGTAAGATTAAAGTTCCTATTATCTATAAAAGCCAGGAAATAAATGAGGAAACACAGAATGAGCCTCTGACACTCCAACTTCTATCTTGGGGTAGAGGGGCATCAGGCCAGCTTGGCGGTGGCACTGAAGAGATTCGGTTGTATCCTGCCCCAGTTGCCAACCTCCATGTGCTGCCATCTTCTTTCAATCTGTCTCCAACTCCAGGCCAAGTTCACCTTGTTAAAGAAGAAGAGAAAGGTCGATCATCTGAAGTGGGCATATCTTGTGGGTTATTTCATTCTGCAATTATTGTGGATGGCAATCTCTGGATTTGGGGGAAAGGAGATGGTGGCCGTCTTGGCTTTGGGCACGAGAATCCTGCTTATTTTCCAACTCTCAATCCTAATTTGGATCCTGTAAAGTGTATTGCTCTCGGTGGTGTGCACTCTGTTGCACTCACTTCCCTTGGTCAAGTCTTTACATGGTGAGTATCCACATTCTTGCTTGTAAAATTAAACCCACAAGCCTATCAACACCTCTTAATTTGTCTTCTTCTTTTGGTTAAACTCCTAATTGGGAACTATGTAGTTATGTTTTGACACTCAATCATGAAAACTTTACATGTTGGTGATAATGTTTTTGGTGTTCATGATTCCAAGTTAACAAACTAATTACTTGATCACAGTATTGCTGCTCATTCTGTCTACAACTTGTATGCTGCTATTGCAAGCATGTCTTTACCAGAAAATTTGATTTTATGACTTTGATTAAAGTTTGCAGGGGATATGGTGGCTTTGGTGCACTAGGACATTCTGTTTATCATAGAGAACTACTTCCTAGATTGGTTGAAGGTAACTGGAATGGCAGAATATGCCACATCGCAACCAGTGGGACACATACTGCTGCTATCAGTGAATCTGGTTAGTTATTCCGTTTTCGTGTACCAACGAAAGCTACTTATCTGTACCCAAAAAAAAAAAAGGCTTGTGTTTGCCCTTGCATCTGATTTGCTATATGTGAACACAGGTGAAGTTTATACCTGGGGTCGAGATCAAGGGGATGGTAGATTGGGCCTCGGTCCTAACCCAGGCCCCAATGAAGGAGGTGGCCTTAGCATCCCTTGCAAAGTAAAAGCTTTGCCAGTGCCTGCCACTGCTGTCTCCTGTGGTGGCTTTTTCACATTGGTGCTGACAGAGGAAGGACAAATTTGGAACTGGGGAGGTACTTATGTCTTGCATCCTTATGAAAATTGATTGCATGCAGTCCATTTGACAGGATGCGGGTGTTATCTTATCTTAGTCAGTATGGTGAAGGGATTTAGAGGTGATTTTGGATACCTGGTTTTGGTGTTTGAAGGAATAACAGAAATATTATATATGAGGTTCTGAGATGTATAAAGTCTTTGCTACAATTTGCAGTATAAATGCTGCCATGCTTCTTCTCTTATTCAATCCAATGAAAATTTGCCAACTACCTTGGATTGTTATATAGCTAGTTTCCATCAGTTCTATCATCATAGTGGACATGGTTCTGTCTGCCTCCATATTGTTCTATGTTTCTTACTTGGAGTCTTGAAATATTGTAAGACATTCAACCGTATATTGTTTGTATTTATTCCATTTCTTTTTGAAAGTGGATGCTTCACAATCCAAGTCCTCTTTTATCAAAATAATGAAAGTGTGTCAAACTTCTAGTTTGGGCTCTTGAGGTCATTTGTGATCCCTTATTTTAGTTTACTCAATGAGAATCTTTGTTTGCTACTCAGCAAACTCGAACTATGAGCTTGGAAGGGGTGACAAGATTGGAGGTTGGCAACCAAAACCAATTCTTAACCTTGAAAATGTTCGTGTAGTACAGATAGCAAGTGGTGGATATCACTGTCTTGCTTTAACAGGTAAAACATAGAGGCATCATACTAGCGCTACAACATTTGCGACATTTCTTTATCGTCTCATTTCCTTATTTTAAGCCACAGTTATTCTTGATTGTTTAATCAGATGACAGTAAAGTACTTTCGTGGGGCTTTGGTGGACATGGGCAGCTTGGCCATTCTTCGATTGAGAGCCAGAAAGTACCAAGGGTGATTGATGCATTGGCTGATCATCGGGTTGTGTATATTACCTGTGGGGGTTCATCGTCAGCTGCAATAACTGGTAACTCGAAATATTTTATCTGAAAAGTGTTCCTCTATGGTGTATGTGTCTCTTGCTCGTAACCACATTCATTCCCACAATACTGTAGCACCAGATTACATAGAATTGTCAACACATTCTTCTTGTGACTTATCCTTGGTAGAAGATTATATACTTCCATTTGTTCATACTCATTTCCTTATCATTACAGAATTCATTGCATGGTTGGGAATCAGGTCCATGTTCATGCATCCCTACACATTTTAGGTTCACGAGCTTTTCTTTTATTTGCTAACATCTCTTAAACCTTGTTTCCAATTTCTGAAGATGAAGGAAAGTTGTACATGTGGGGCAACGCCAAAGACCATCAATTGGGAGTTCCTGGTCTGCCAGAGGTACAACCTTGTCCTGTAGAAGTCAAGTTCCTAATAGATGATGACGGACTGGGAGCGTATAACGTCTTGTCTGTCGCAATCGGTGCATCTCATGCAATGTGTTTGGTTTCGAGGTCAGGTGATTGAAGTTGGCCTACTGTTAAAAGCTCTATGAATTTATCAACAGCCTGAGATTCGGATACTTTTTGCAGAAAGAGGTGAATACCGTTGAGCTACTTCAGGAGTGGCGAACGAAAGATACTCTGTCAATGTTTCTATGTTAGATTCGGATCTTTGTACTCCACCACCAACTCCCCTCATTAGTCATCCCTGTGGCTTTGTGGAACAGCTCAAACCTTCTAAACTTCTCAGTTAGATGCTATAAGGTACTTTAGCAGTGGAAAGTCTCTTTACATGCTGCAGAATTACCCGAGCGTAGCTGAAAATTGTTATTTACTTGTTCAGTTTAGTGGAATGGCATGAACCAACATACTTAGATTCTGGTTCTAAATCATTCCTGGAAAAATCATGAAATAATAATCTAAATCCTTTCTTCACCATGATGTGTATGTGTTGGTTTATTCGGATAAAACAACTAGAATGGCTCCACTAGCCCATGAACACACTATCTTTTTCCATTTTAAGTTACGATTCGAACTCCATATGTCAAGAAAATTTGATAGCGACCTTTTTATTAAATGGAGGTGAGAGGCTGTGGAGGTCTATCTACTCTACGGGATGCCAAAATTAATCTTTTTCATGTTAAAATAATATTTTATATGAACTATTTATGTTGTATTTTTTCTGTAAAAATGTTAATTTTAAAAAATTGATCATAAAAAAGTTCAAATTTTACTTAATTTTGTAATTATTTTAACTTTAAATTTTTGGCAAAAATAATGACATTAAATTCTTTGTTAATGGTCATGTCATCGTCGTGTCTCTGTCAAGTGCTAGATATGAGAAAGTCGTGTCTCTGTCGAGTGCTAGATATGAGGAAGTCTGATAATATGTAATTTTACTCTTATATAATAAAAAGATTATTTTGGATAAACTCACTTATAATGTATCATGAAAATATTACAAAATTATAACTAAATGTACATAAATATTTAAAAAATAAAGTAAAATAAATCAATCAATCAAATAAATTTAAAAGATAAGAAAAAATCATGATAGATGAGTTTTTTTTTCTCTGTATGATTATCATATTGTGTTTGTGGCCTTCAAGGGGTGTAGCTCAATGGTTGAGAGCGGTGCTTGACTTTGGTTAGGTCTCAGGTTCGATTCCATACTAGCCCCTCTTGTAAGAGCCTGGGGCAACTGAAATTTTACCTGTAAATGGAGAACTAGTTGAGCTCTCAATGATGAGGTGCGCCCACTTGGCCCGCCTGTGGGATGGTGCGCAAGTTAGGCCCTTAAAGAGGTGTGTCCGCTTGGCTCGCTTATGGGGTTTCCTCGAATTTAAAAAAAAAAGTGTTTGTGTTATATATAAATTTTATTATTTAATGAATTAAAAATATGAAATATCTTAAAATAATTATGAAATAAAATAGTGTATAATTATTTTAACTAAAAATTAAGAATTAATTATTTTAAAATTATTTTACAAAATTGAATAAAATTAAATTTTCTTTCTTTTACAACTAACCATGTTGTTTATTATCTGGGGCATCGAACCCTTTCCAAGTTTTAACAAAAACGGATTCCTCGAAAGGTGGAACTCACATTAAATTCAGTGAGGCCACATCGTCATGTAGTCCTGGAACCAGAGACAAGAACTAAATATCGGTCAAGCAACATAAGCATACGTGAGTGAGGCACATGAAAAAGTGTGTTGTGGACATGTGCACGTGTACAAATATAACTAAACCGACATGCGTGTAAATGAATGTACACGTGACATGCACTTCCATGATCACAAGTAGACAGAAAAGTGTTGTAGACACGTGCCTATGGGATTTGTCAGCACTCTAACACACGAAGTACATGTTCATGGGATTCTGGAACGGAAATAGGATTTGATAACTTTGAATATCTTATTATTAATTTTGAGTTGTATATAAAGTCGTCATCTTAAAGAGAAAGAGAAAAATCTGCAGCCCTAGTATTGATTCGCGTTGGATCACTCTTTAAGGATTGGAAACAACAATGGAGTTGAACGAGAAGAACAAACCCAGAAAGGAAAATGGGAAGAAGGATGAGGAGAAGACGAGAAGTAAGAGCAAGGAGGTTGGAGGCGTCAAAGCAGTACCTTTCATTCTTGGTGAGTTTTGATTTTCCTCACATCATTCGACTTCTTTTTATGTTCGTTCAGGTTTCCGTAAGAAAGCTTACCTTGTCAATCACCATGTTTTTTCATATTAAACAAGTTCTCTTACAGTACGTAGTTAGTGAGTCTCAGCAGGCAATGACTGTTGGAGCTATTGGTTCTGTTGATTTTTGGCCGAGAAAGAAATAGATAGGTTTTTGCAGAACGAGAACTTCATTGTTTCAATCCAAGAGCTTTAGTTAAACAGGATTTTAATGTGATGGGGTTGAAGAAGGCATGACTAGAACCTCTCTCTACCCAAGAACCTTGGATTAAACAACGTTTTTGTCTTTTCTTTGACAGCAACTGAAGTATGTGACAGATTCTCTACCGTGGGCTTCCATGCCAACCAGATATCATACTTGACTCAGGAGCTGCAGTTGCCCCTTGTGAAGGCCTCTAACATTATCAGCAACTTTGATGGAACAGCCAGTTTAGCAACAATGGCTGGGGCTTTAATTGCAGACTCTTTTGCAGGAAGATACTGGACCATAGTAATTAGCGGCATCATCTATGAACTGGTAAGGGCTATCTAGTACCTTGTGTTCATCTGTTCTGCAATGGAATTCCCAGTTTCATTCACATCTAATTCAGACTTTCTGACACTCACAGGGGTTGATTAGCTTTACTTCATCCACAGCAATCAAGTCACTACACCCACCGCCATGCCGGAATCTGGTGAACTGCAAGGAAGCTTCTGGCTTCCAATTACTGATCCTGTACTTGTGTCTCCTCCTCATATGCATTGGCTTGGGGGGCATCAGGCCTTGTGTCCTATCCTTTGCAGCAGACCAAATTGGCATGGACAAAGCAAGTGTTGAATCCAGAAGCTGGAACTTTTTCAGTTGGTACTACTTCAGCCTGGGGGTAGCAAGATTATTAGCACTTACTATTGTTGTTTATATCCAAGACAACATAAGCTGGAGTTGGGGTCTAGCAATACCGACAATCGCTACAGGTCTTTCATTTATAGTATTTATAGGTGCCACGCCGCTTTATAAGAAGGTAAAACCAGGAGGTAGCCCCTTAACAAGATTGGCTCAAGTTGTAGTTTCAGCTTTCAGGAAGAGAAAAGCTGTGGTACCAGAGGATCCAGGGCTATTGTATCAGAATAAAGACCTTGATGCTGCTATATCTGTGAATGGGAGGCTTCTGCACACAGAACAGTTCAGGTAAGTTCCTGAAATATGTGAATTTTTTTTTATACTCTTACCAACCAATCTGATGCTTTTAGTTTGGCTTTTGATCTTTGAAGGTGGCTAGATAAGGCAGCGATAACGAAAGGAAACGAGGAAACAAATCGACCAAACCTGTGGAAGCTGGCAACTCTGCATAGAGTGGAAGAGCTGAAATCCTTTATCAGAATACTTCCAATTTGGTTTTCTGGAGTAATTTTTGTTTCTGCTACTACACATCAGGCCAGCTTTCTAATCCAACAATGTCGAACCATGGATCGGCACCTAACACCCTCCTTTCAAATCCCACCTGCAAGTTTTGCTGTCTTCAGTATCCTGACTATGTTAGCAGGAGTTGCTTTGTATGATCGTGTCTTCGTTCGCATTGCCCGTCGCTACACTGGGAATCCTGCGGGAATCACATGCCTACAAAGAATTGGAATTGGTCTTGTCATAAGCATCCTTGGAACCATTGTTGGTGCACTGATTGAGATCAAAAGAAAATCAGTGGCAGCTCACTACAATCTGTTAGATTCTCCCAAAGCAATCATCCCCATGAGCGGATTTTGGTTAGTTCCTCGATACTGTCTATTCGGATTAACAGAAGTCTTTAGGACTGTCGGAACATTGGAATTCCTTTATGATCAATCACCAGAGAGCATGAGAAGCATTGCCATCGGGCTTTACTGGGTGGCAAATTCTATTGGAAATTATCTCGGTGTACTGGTGGTGACACTAGTTCACAAGTACTCTGGCCACAGAACAAACTGGTTGCCTGACAGAAATCTGAATAGAGGAAAACTGGACTACTACTATTTCCTTGTAGCTGGTATTCAAGTTGCCAACTTCTTGTATTATTTGATTTGTGCTCGGAATTACACGAGCAAACTCGTCGAAGAAGTCGGTAAGGAAGATGAAGAAATTGATGATGATGCTCCAAGGAATGGAATGGTAGAGAATGGAAAATATGAACCAGTTTAGATTTGTTTTCGGATGAAACTTCCTAGCAAAAATGCCCTTTTTAGAACATAAAATTATCGGATTTTATTGACTTGTATACTGGAAGTTATGCTTCTTGTAAAGTTACTGCCCGAATTGAAGGATTTCAGGGACAGTAACATTAGATGAATTAATTGATTTTTTTAGCAATAGAATTTGATTTTGGGTTGTTCATGAACGTTTTAGAGGACAATGTGAACTTATTGACCATATTTTTTTGGTAATTTATTACTGAAGAATCAGTGAGTTATGAAATTGTCAATGTACTGCCCTGTGATAATGGGAATTGAGTAGGCAGAAGGTTTGATGGGTTATTTGACACCCTTAGGGTTGGAATTGATTTTTATGGTCTTCTTGAGAATTGTAGAGCTTTTCATAAGCTTTCCAAC
>JANIHY010000003.1:3315100-3331830 GCA_027479065.1 Erythroxylum brevipes
GACAGGGATCCTCGATTCACATCGAGATTTTGGGGAAGTTTGCAGGAAGCATTAGGAACTAAGCTGAATTTCAGTACTGCGTTTCATCCTCAGACGGATGGTCAGTCTGAGAGGACAATCCAGACTCTAGAGGGAATGCTTAGAGCATGTGGTCAACTTATTGTCATTCCTAACCTTACCTAATTAATCAACAAAACCAGAGTTTAACTAAATTGGGTTTTGGATGCTCTTAACTTAGTGATACGATTTGAAGCAAAATTCTAAAAAGTCATGTTTTGTGTGTCTTTGTCTCGTGGAGAGGGTTTAGGGGAGTTCCAGTAAACCCTCCAACCACACACCAGCGGTTCATGTTCTACCGGTAAAAAAGAACAAAAAATAAAAAAGAAAAGACAAAAAACACTCGCTGAGAAACTCAAATCCTGGAAACTACGACAAACCCACCCAGATCTTGTCTTTGAGCCTATCGTCCTCTTGGATCTGAAAAAATATCTGGGTAGGAACGGAGAGCTGTTGTTGGTGGGAGATGGGTGAGATTGCAACGTGCAGCAACAGTAGGAGCTCGGAGCTGTCGCCGGAGGAAGAGAGAGTTTTAATCAGAGACATTGCGATGACTGCCGAAACCAATAGTAGCGAAGGCGATTCCTTTTACTTAATTACGCAAAGGTAAACAAGCCCCATAGGCCCGTATAGATTCTCCAATTGGGTAACTAAAGTTTGATGAAATTTTTTATTTTTCTGTTTGATGTTAAAATTTGTTGGCTTTGTTTTAACTTTTTAAGAAATCGTGCTTAAATTTCAGGTTTGATTCTTTTTCTTCTGGAAAGCAAGTAGCTTTCTTTAGTTCTTTGAACTTCTAATGATTTGGAAGCTAAGTATTTAACTCTGGAATGCAGCAGATATGGTCTTTGTGGCGCTCTTTTTTGTTCCCCTTTGTTTTGCCAGGGAGTTCATAACAATGATTTTACTTACTGGTGAACAGATGGTGGCAAAGTTGGATCGAGTACGTGAATCAAGAGCAGCAAAATGGCATAAATGATGGATCCTCTTCCTTAGAGCATTCTGACCCTGTTTGTTCTTCAAAGAGGCCAGCTAGTATTGATAATTCTGATTTAATTTATGATGGCACATCAGAGGACTCCAATATCAGCATTGAAATTCAAGATAGTCTTTTAGAAGGACGTGACTATGTGCTGCTTCCACAAGAGGTTTGGAGCCAGTTGCATTCATGGTAAGTAATATGGTTTTGGTATAATCCTGAGCATCATCTTTTGATCGTTTTGAACCCTTGTGAATTTTCTACACCTGCATTCACAAATTGTTTTTGTTGACTTAAAGCTTCAAAGTTTATAGCATTTCTTAGTCTACTTGTTATGTTGGAGATCTAGTTCCAACAGAGGATTGTATGCTTGATAGTTGGTTAAGGACCGGGTCAGATTATGTTATGCCGCATTTGATTGGGACTTTCTTGGTGAGCTGTTGCTGTGTACTTTTGCATGCTTTAAGGTCCAATCTTAGCTATTCAATCATATAACTCTCATTGGCTTAGACATTGTCAATCTTGGGGAAAATGTCTTGTATTGAGGGTTTCTCCAAGTTGTCCAATTGTCAAAGTCAGTGAACCTTCGGTTGGTCGACAATGAGGTGGTGAACCAAGTGGCATGACCTTTAATAAAGAAGAACTCCGATAAAGGAAGCCAGTAGCTCAAAAATGGAAATTTGGGTTTTGTATTTATAGTTGTGGCTTCTGATAAACTGTTGTTTAAAAGGTAGCAATCATTGTGTTCTTATATATAGGTATGGTGGAGGTCCAACATTGGCACGGAAAGTGATTAGCTCTGGTCTTTCGCAGACTGAATTAGCAGTTGAGGTCTATCCTCTCCGTCTTCAACTTCTTGTTACGCCTAAGGGTGACCGTTGGACTATAAGAATAAGCAAGAAGGTACATGTTTGACATCACATATCTTTTTATCTCTGCATGCTGTAATAGGGACTGCATAGTATCTCTTGTGAGATATTTGATGAGCCATTTGAGTATTTGGTCTCTTAGGTTACATTTAATCTCAATATTGTTGTGTGTTAAACAAACTAGCAGATATATACCCCGAAAACATTAACTACATTACACAGCCCATGACACCTTACCCCAGTACATTATCGGTTTATTTACTAGTCTATTGACACCGAAGACCAGCCTGACCATGGGCATCTCTTTTTAGTACCAGTTCCCCCACAATCACAGTATTACCATCAGTGGCATTGAAAGGTCTAACACGTTTATAAATTTTTCAAGTGATGAAATTCTGGATATTTACCTAAAATAGTTTGACCATTGTATACATAATGTTGCTACCAGCTCACATTAGTTTTAGCTTTTACTTTTTGTTACTCCTTTTATCTTCATTTTGGGCTCATTAGTATGTTCAGAATTGATATACAACAGGCAGTGCCACCATAATAGTCATAGATTGGAAAACATTTGAAACCTTGATCATTGCTTAGCCCATGAAACATGTCAAGAAGTAGCCCTTGCTCATCCTCTGAAGCTTTTTCTGTTATCCGAACTTGAAATCTCCACCGGAAAGCTCCCTTTGGTTAAGCACTATCAATCTGTAGTTCAAAATTTCCAGTAGCTACAACCAATATTTTTCACCTCTTGTATTTAGCGATTATAAATTCCATGTTCAAGTTTTTAATAGTAAAATCAATAAAAGTTCTTTCACTAACTTGAAGTTTTATTGCTATGTAGAAACTGAAATCACTGATCTCTAAGTTCTACTTATTTTGGCAGGAGACAATTGGGGAACTTCATAGAAAGGCCTGTGAGATCTTTGATCTGAGTTTAGAACAAGTAAGGTCAAATATCTCATATATTTTGAACAAAATATATTTGGCAATTCAAGTATTTTATAATCATTATTTTTTCTTATTTTGATGTCCACATTGTTTCTTGACAGGTATGCATTTGGGATTATTATGGACACCGAAAGCATGCTTTGATGAATGACATGGATAGAACACTTGATGATGCCAACCTACAGATGGACCAAGATGTGAGTGATAAATTGGTTGCACTGTGTTTTGGAACATTATGTACATGTCTATTGCATGTGTATCACGTAAAAGATAGTTTCAAGAATTATATGTGGTTCCAAATCATACTGTGTTGTGTAAATATGAGTGAAATTGCCACCTTTTCTGAAAACCATAGTGATTTTACCTTCAACTGCCACAATTATTTGGTCTTCTTAAAAGCAATACCAAAACTGTATTTGGAAGCTCAATTTTTCTACAGTACCTGACCTGATAAGTACTAGGGGGTTATCACTTCTGCTTTATATTTACCTTTTTTGGTTACTCTTACATCCAGGATTAGTTGTAACCCATTTGAGTTTGGATTTCACATCTCCTTCATAATTGGTACTCTCTATGAAGTCATTGTCTAGTCAAATAGCAAAGTATTGAACCTGCATGGCAACACCTTGAGTTCTGTTGCACTATAGCAGCTTCTTCATTGCAAAAAAATAAGTAATGTTCGCAAAGAAATGTCTTCTCACACAACATGAGGTGGGAGAGTCAAGAAGTTATCTTTTTGAAAGAAAAATAATTCTAGATGGAATTGATGGCATTCTAACCTTAGTTTCTGAGGTCTGACATTGTAGTTTAATGCATTCTGATACTTTCTGCCACATTTTACTTGCACAATTTTTGCTTTCAGCATTGTTTTCCATTCCACTTTGGACAAGCTTGTACCCTCAAACTTTGACTCCTCAGTGACATATAATCACCCCAAACTAATGGTGCCAAATCACAATGTTTTTTTTGTCACACTGCTATAAGATATATAATCTAGCATTGAGTACAACCCTTTGCATCTACTTCATGAATGCTGCTGCCATAGTATTCAAGAAATGATGCCTTTTCTCTTTTTAACAGTTGGCTTTTCTTTTCTTCTACAATTAAATATACAGATACTGGTGGAGGTTCTAAACAATGTCAATGGTACTGCATTGAGTGGTTATAAGAGTTCTATTCAAGACAATGGATCTTCTAAGAAGGAAGCTAGTTCAATTCTTTTAGAGCCTTCTAAGTCAAGCTTCTCAATTGCAGGAGGTCTATCTGCAAGCACAGGTGGTTCAAAAAGCTGTGGGTCAGAGCTTTCACAAGGTCAGAACCCAATAACTTTGGGTAGGGAGTTGGATAACACATATGGGAGCAGTGGTGTTACCACAAGGGGATCTTCTGGTGGCTTGATTGGGCTGTTGAACTTAGGGAACACTTGCTTTATGAATAGCGCAATACAGTGTCTTGTTCATACACCAGAGTTTGCAAAATATTTTCGGGAGGATTATCACCAAGAGATAAATTGGCAAAATCCCTTGGGTATGGTGGTAAGTTGGGGATGCAACGATGTGAATGCCATTTGCCATAATTTTGTGTCATCATGATTGCAAAAAGTAATTAAACATACCGTATGAAAAGTTTAGTGTGGCTGCTTGAAGACTTTGTGGTGGAATACTTCACTGCACTTTTACTGGACTTAGTTCCAAGGGGTTATCATCAATTTACATAATAGAGTTTCATAGTTTAATGAGCTTGAGTAAGGGTTGATGATTTTGGATAACTTTAAAGCTGGTTACCTTTTTCTCACTGTCTCTGTCTCCAAACAAAAATAGTTTCTCTTATCATTGGATCCTGAGGAATTTCTGCAGGTTCAGCATTTGTCTTTTTGGATGCCATCTTTATCATTCTTTTGGTGAAAAAAAGGCCTTCTATCTGTTATTTGTTTCACCATTTTAATATATTCCAAATAACGGAAGTGGAAATAGATGTCTTTTTATGTATGTCATTGTGGGAGGACCTAATGTTGGATTATATTTCTTACAGAATACAACTTTTGAAGTTTACCTATCTACCCTTCGAGTGAATCTTTTACGAGATGTGCATACTAATTTTGAGAGTAAATTTTATTTAATGTTGATTTATTGTAATGTTGTTTGTTTATGGAAGCAATTGAATTTGTGATGGCAAGTTGTTGCACCTGTCCTGGAATTAGTAGGCTATGACTGAATCTGTATTGCCTTTTGTTTATTGAATGAATGTAATCCTTTTTGTAGGGTGAGCTAGCCCTAGCATTTGGTGAGTTACTCCGCAAGCTATGGGCACCAGGACGAACATCAATTGCTCCTCGCCCATTTAAAGCAAAACTTGCTCGTTTTGCTCCACAGTTCAGTGGATATAATCAGCATGATTCTCAGGTTCTTAATATCATCCAATTGTTTGTAGATATGTAAATTGCTTGAAGTTGGCTTACATGTACCTATTATAATGTTTTCAGGAACTTTTAGCATTTCTTCTAGATGGTCTTCATGAAGATTTGAATCGTGTCAAGCATAAACCTTATATTAAGTCTAGAGATGCTGATGGTCGCCCAGATGAAGAAGTTGCTGATGAGTACTGGGCAAATCACATTGCTCGCAATGACTCGATAATTGTTGATGTGTGCCAAGTGAGTTTTACATATTATAAATTGTTTACCTCAGAATTTGATTTATGAGTTAGTAAATTGACATTGTATTTATTATTTGTGCATGGTGAGTGGTGATATTGTTTGAATATGTTGAAGAAATTTTGTGTTTCTTATTAACAATATTTTGCTTGACTATGCTTTTTATTCTTTGGCTTGATTTCAGGATTGTCGATGTGATTTTTTTAAAGTTTTTACTCACCTTAATAGAGTACATGCTGAATTATGGTATAAACATGACTCTTTATGTTCATTTTCTTGTCTTAGAACTAAGATTGCTTTTGTTTAGTGTTAAAGCGGGTAATCTTAGTTCACTGAATGATTTTAAACATAGAGTGTCTTTTATCTTGTGAAATAATTGTTACTTCTGCAATTTGGGCTTGTGGAGTAAAATCTATCATTGGACTGCACATTGTATTTCGTTTCTTTTTTAACCTCTGCATAGATTCTGTATCTTAGAGCTGGAGCCATGAATAATGTCCCTTTTCATAAAGTTTACTGTCAACTTCTTGCCAAGGAAACTTATTTCACCTAATGTTGTTAACAACATATAAATTCCAGTGAATCCAGCTCATTGTGCAACTGTTTGGAGATTCCTTGCTATTATTTGAAGCTCTTTATATTTGAACCTTAATACTTTTTCCATTAGGTTATTAGATGCGAATGATTGGTGTATTTTTCCTTATATACGTTGTGTGAATACCATTTGCAGTAGTTCCTGTATCTGATCCTGCTTAAATTTGGAAGATGTCCCTCAATCCATTTGACTTTTGGGCAGGGACAATACAAGTCAACGTTGGTTTGCCCTGTGTGCAACAAAATCTCCGTGACATTTGATCCCTTCATGTATCTTTCTTTGCCGCTTCAGTCCACCACTACACGATCTATGACTGTGACAGTTTTTAGTTGCGATGGAAGTGCCCTCCCATTTGCTTGCAACTTGAATGTTCCAAAACAAGGAAGGTGCAGGGACTTGATTCAAGCACTCAGCAATTCTTGTTCCTTGAAGAACAATGAGGAGCTTAAACTTGCTGAGGTTTTTAGTTTGAACGTTATGAATAATGTGCTTATGAATATTGCTTTTGATGGATCATCTTAGTGATTTTGTTGTTTCTAGGTACGGAACCACACTTTTCAACAGTTTTTAGAAGACCCGTTAATTTCATTGTCTACAATCAAAGATGATGATCACCTTGTTGCATACAAGATTCCAAAGTCAGGGAAGAAGACACTTCTGCTTAGATTGATCCATCGCTGGCAAGAGCCGTGCGTATCAGTAAATTTATAATTTTTTCCTAATTACTCCATGTGACATTTTGGTATGGGTTTCATAGGAGTTTGGTGTTTAGTTCTTTGTGATGTTTCTCTTCTCCATTTGTGCATGTATGTTATAGATATGTGCAAATGCCAATAAGTAATAGCTTGTTTGGCATGTGGTCCCATGCCTATACACATCACACTTTCGAGCTCTTTAGGAAAAAAGGAAAATATAGTTATATGCATAATGATGTGCCTTGATTTATATTGATTTAATTTACTTCTGGGGCAAATGATGTGCCTTGATGTATATTGATGTAATTTACTTTTCAGGCTAACAATTAGTACCCAGAATGGATCAGAGTGCTATCCCAACTGGACTCCATTTGTCTCAGTGGTTGCACGTGATGAACTTACAAGAGGAGACATTCAAACGGTGGTTCAGATAATGCTCTCCCCTTTGCTGAAATCTGAGATACGGGCTAAGTCTGGTGATATTATTGACTCACTGACACCATCAAATACCTGCCATGACAGCAAGTCTGATGAAAAATGCTGTGACCCTTTGACAGATTCAGTCTACAAGAATAATAATAGTTCAAAAGCCACAGAATCATTGAAACTACCTCTTCAGCTTGTTGATGAAAATAATGAGTGCGTTGACCTTACTGTGGGAGAAGAGAAAGCCATTAAGGTTTCTTCCTCATCGACTTCGATATTAGTGTATCTTGATTGGTCACAAGAATTATTAAAGATGTATGACACTCATTTCTTGGAAAGCTTACCTGAAGTATGCAAATATGGGCCTGTGAATAAGAAAGCTCGTACTGAACCTCTTTCCCTTTACACTTGTTTGGAAGCTTTTCTCCGAGAAGAGCCCTTGGTACCAGAAGATATGTGGTTAGTGTCCAATTGTTCCCATTATCAACTGCTTGCTAGAAAGCAGACTTGTCCTTCTTGACATATATATTGCCTTGTTTTGTCATTTTGTGAAGTTGCATACCTTCAGGTTATCTTGCCCATTTGAAGCTTTCTAAGTTTCCTTTTACATTTCTTTTCTCGTGTTGTAGTCTAATAATCCTGTTTCATTTGGATGAATTATGTGTTAGCATCACCTACAGCTCTAGTAACTAATCTGTTCTAATGCAAGGAGCAGAAACAACTTCAATAAAGCGACTAATGTATTGAATTTGACAGGTTATGCCCAAAATGCAAAGAACGTCGTCAAGCAAGCAAGAAGCTCGACTTGTGGAGGCTTCCTGAAGTTTTAGTCATCCATTTGAAGAGGTTCTCGTACAGTAGGTCAATGAAGCATAAATTAGAAACATTTGTGAACTTTCCCATTCATGACTTTGACTTGACAAAATATGTAGCCAACAAAAACAACACCCAACGTCAACTCTATGAACTCTATGCCTTAACAAACCATTATGGTGGCATGGGGAGTGGACACTACACTGCATATATCAAGGTGAGTGTAGGACTCATTGCGACTTCATGGTCATGAATGCTGAAATAAAACTAAAAATAGTAATACTAGTCTAAAATCATAGTTTTTTTATTAACATCTAATATTCTGTCTAATCTGCAGCTCCTTGATGAGAATAGGTGGTATAACTTTGATGACAATCATATATCACCAATAAATGAAGAAGAAGTAAGGTCACCAGCTGCATATGTTCTCTTTTATCGGAGACTGAAGTGTGCTGACGCTGCTAGTAATGGGCAGCCTGATGCAGCTTATTCCAATGGGTCATCCCACAAGTGAACTCCATGATCATGCATGTATATTGCTACACTGGAACATTCGTTTTCAGGTATCTAAATTACTATGAAGAATGTACAAATTCAAGAAACTGTTGAAACTTGCCAGTTGGCTTTCACATTTTTAGATTGGCAATCTAATTAGTTAAACGTTTTGAAATTTGAAAATTCTCTCTGTATGTTTAAATTATTCTTTGTTGTCATTCCATTGCAATCTGTGAGCATTGAGGATTGAATTCGACAATCTTGATAATATGAGAGACAAAACATCTGTCTGCACAAACATTTGCTTATATGAATCACAACATGTAAAACAAGCTGAACGTTCAGTGAATTAGTGTTCTTGAAAAAGACACTCTAGATTGACATATCCTACTGTTAAAACTGAAAACTAGTAGTAGATTTCTACCTGTGGCCATCCCCATATACGTTGAACCTACAAAATCGAATCATAGGAAGAAAATGGAAATAAATTTCTTTTGAGGTTTCCATGGAAATTAGGTTCACATTGAAATAAAAATGAACAGCGACTTACTAAGTGCCATGAGTTATGGCTTCCTTTTTAACTTCCTGAAATCTTTTTTTTTGTTAAGCTTTTATGATTGATTTGGTTTTACAGGCAAAAGGGCTGATACTGCAGATTCCAAGCTTTTTACAGAACTAGTGGTAGTAGAGACATCATTGTGCTCCAACCAGTGCAAGAACTGATTTGTTCCAAGCATGAGGAACTTGTACTATTTTTATCTGTAGTTACAGGTGGTTCAATCCTTCAGCTTATGAATTCTAAGCAATTCCGTGAGTAATTATAAGCGGTGAAGCTTATTGGCATGCGTATCATTGAGCAATTTAATGATGCAAAGAGAGAAGAAATTGGACTATGAGTGCTCACATTTTGTATAAATTTAGTAGAATATACGGCCTTGGATTGGGGGGTCAATGGAAAAAAACATGAATACATTCTTAGACTGACCTTATTATGGCACTCATAGTTTGATTTCCCTTCTTGCAAGCAGTAAGGCTTGGACGTCATAAGTATCTTGTTCTCTTAACATGTCATTGATCACTGGATGGTTGCTTACAACACAACAATCGATACAGCTCCATAGTCGAAGCCCACAGAAAACTGTCAGAAGTAAGACATGGTAGGTACCGTCAGGATGGTTATGGTGATCAAGTGACTGCAATAGTTTTTATTATAATTTATGTTGTAATTGGTCATCTTTGATCATTCTATTTGGCCTTTGTTACTTAAAAATCAAGCAGAAGCATATGTTGTTTGTTTCACTTGCAGGAAGTGATCTGTGATTAAACAACAGAATTTGTTGGATATAGACATCGGTTTTCATTTAGGCAATGCACTTTCTCTGTCTGCATGCTTAACTCCTTTCCCAGACAGATTCTCGGGCCAGCATCTCGCGCAAAGAACTTGAAACGAACTCTTTTGCCTGTATATAACCATTATGGAGCCACCTTTCAGGTAACTCACGGCAATTCTCTCCCCACAGATTCTCCATCCTCCCCATGCCATATGCAGGTGGCAATGGATCGAGCCTGGACCCCCAAAGTCCAAGCTTGAGGCCGAGAAAATTTAGGCTCAAACCAAGCTAAAAGTTCTATCAAACTTATGTTAATTTGTTGACTTCAAGCGGATTGTTCGATTTCTCATATCCGATCGGGTTTGAAAAATTGCTTCAAGTTCAATCAGAACCGAATACCTTAACTGGAGCCTGATTGACCAGGACTTTTTACCTTTGCCTAAACGTAGATCAGAAACCATCCCCTTTCACGACCCGGTCTTACAGCAATCACTGGTGGGCACAATCTCAATGCCTCTGAAATTGCCTCATGCATGTAAGGCATGTCTCCGAGTTCATCAAAGCATATCAATCTCACCATTGTTTGCATTAACCCCATAACCTAAGATAGTCTTGTAAATAAATCGACCCAAATGCAGAAAAAGGAAGACTAAGTGTTGTGATATATATATATTTTTTTTTGAAAAATCAGAAGAATAGATTAAGAGAACATGATATGTACATAACGTTCAATTACAAATGCCACTGAAGACACATCTAACGAAAAGGCAAAAGCCTAGAGCCAATGAAAAAGCATAGGTGGACATAAGCTAAGGGAGGACTAAAACGTAAGCAATCAATCAGCTCACCTAGAATTTTAATTAGATGATGGATTCGATTCAAACTAACAAATCAATATTGTGTATTGCAATAACTTAAGATACCTTTAAGCAGATACGTACAAAGCATTTTTGAGAAACCAAAACTAATTCAGACCTGTAACATCAAGATTTTAACACTTGTACACATATGGAGAGAAAATTCTGATGATATGTAGCCATCAGGATGATAAATTTTCGTAGATGTGGAAGAAATGATACTTCTTTGCTACAATGTCACGACTCATACTTGAACCTTTACAGCTTTGTATTTGCAGTACAGAAATACATGAATAATAAGCATTCTTCATGATCTTCCAAAGTGATTCACACCGCCAATAAATTGCATTATTTTGTATTACTAAATGACTAATGCTTCTATGCCTCATCCACTAGTTCGAATAAAAAAAAAGGGTCCATGAGATGCTGACGTAGTAGTCTATATGAGCTTCTTCTCTGATTTTCAACATCATAGTGCATCCAGCAACAGCAACAATCATCAGTGTTCTTTTCCATGTGACATTTTTATTCAAAACTTATCATTATTTAGAACTTTGATACTAGCTAGACGATCCTATGATAACTCAAATCCTACGAAAACACCAAATAAATAACAGTTACGTAACGTTTGAAATGACAAAAAGAAGACAAAAGCTTAAAGAGAATGTGCTTCGTCAGAAGTCTAATGGGTTGGTAAGTCCCATCAACCCCAGAAGGCGCCATTTGCAGTAAGGCATGATCTTATCGTGTTTTTTTTTTGTGTCAAGTTAAATTTGGATGTGGAAAATCGTAGCTGTCTTTCATTGTCGGTCATAAAAGTGAATGATGTAAGTGCATGTTTGCCACTTTCCTCTTAGATTATATACATGCCATTGAAGGTTCTTCTAGATTAAGGTGCATGATAAGGATGGTTTAGCTAAACTAAGCGCTATTAGTAATCTGAAAATGCTTGACAAAAGTTGAAGACGTGCGTTTTCCAAACATTATTTGATTAATACTTAAATGGCAAATTACTAAAGTGAGATGCAAAAACCGTAGCCGTTGTTAATTATATAGTGATTTGCAGCCAATGGCAGAATCTGACCACTTCCGTCTGGTGTTGGACAATATGATAAATTAGGAAGGCTGATGGCACTTGCATGCGTTGTGCTCATTAGGACCATGAAACGAAGTAGGCACTAGTTGCTGTCGAGCGATAAAAGAAATCTCTGTTTGAGAAAAAAGGGTTTTGCATCTTTTTCATGTTGCAATCCATCGTAAAGATACGATACATTGTGTATTTGCTTCGGCGTGGAGATTTCAATTCCACAATCACACATGCTTCTTTAACATACTTTTACTTTGTCTATCGACTTTGTTCTGGAAAGAAGTAGCATCAAGAAACAATATGTCTTGTTTAATTTAACATTTGTTGTTCTGTGAATGGATTCCACTAAAACTTCATCAGCCAACATACCTACTGTCTCTCGGTGAGAAAAAATTGAAATTGTTGGTTCATATCTAAGAGGAATCTGACATTGATAATGTCAATTTCACCACTTAATCCTCATGTTTAACTATTTTTTTAATTATCGTGTTATTCTTATTCAGATCGTTAATTAGATACGAAAGGTCTTACCACATCATTTATGATGTTTATTTTTTTTATTACAATTTCTAATGGCTTACATTAATTTCTTAATTGTATTCAAAGTGCATATATTATTGGTGAAATCAGATCCTTATAATTAATATCTGTAAATTGTGATGTACCTTAGTTGTAAAGGTCTGTAAATAATTAATAATTATCGATCGTAAAGATATCCATTGACAAAGACGAGTGAAAGGTCCATCATGCAAAGTCTTGAATATCAAACACTCTCATGATGATGTAGCTCAACTTTATAAATTGACATTTGCGATTGTCATGCACCAAAGAGTACCACTTTGATTATACAAACGTTTGAAAAAAAAGACAAACAAGCAAACAAACTAAGAATATTGGATTATGCGTTCTCCACTTTCTTCTTTCAATTTACTGGATTTTCATCTTCAAATGGTAATGATGTTTAAACGAAGAGGAGCAAAGGTAATCCCTCCAATGGAAAGAAAACGAAAACCAGATCAGATCCCTTTACTTTAATATGGTTTTAGTGATAAGTTCGATGGAGTACTCTGCTAATTTCATCAATTGGGATCGATGTGGAGAAACGTAGATGAATTTTCATGGTTGTTGCAAAAGCAACAAAATCATTACATATTTGTGGGTAGGTCTAAGAGATCCAATAAGTGTAAAGAAGTTGAAACTTTGAGATGTTCAACTATATACATCACGAGTTCAACTGTATACATCTACATCACGAGTTTTTTAAAATCTATTTTAGATAAATAATTTTAAAGAAGTAAAAAAAAACCATGAACACGGTCTTGAAAAGTTGGAAAAGAAAGTGGTCAAGTGGACATGAATATAACATGTTTTTATTAAATTAATCTAAATATTACCTGCGTACGAGTTCTTTACACGTGAAAAATTTATAAATTTTTCTTCACGCATAAAGAACAGCAAGAATGTAGAGTTGATTATATGAAAATTAGTGGTCTGTGCATACGACTTCTTCTGTCTCCACTGTTCTGAGTCTAACTCGCATACACATTTAACTCCATTACATGTGAGTGGACCTGTAAAGGCTGATTGAAGGATGCGAATAGGCTTTTAGAGGTCAAATAGGTTAATGAAAGTTGACAAATCCGCAATGTATCTTCACTGATGCATCATGTCAGTCAGTTTTCAATAATGTCTCTTCGGATGTTGCTTGGCATAATCTTCTTTTGAAAAACTCTCTCGACCTGAAAAAATAGAATGCAAAATAAGAAGAGATGGTATGACCAACATGACTCTGTTTGTGAATTGTGTAAAGTGTTAGTGGAAAATCGTAATAATTTATTCTGTAATTGCACCTACTTTAAAGTGGTACAGGGACGCATTCAACAATTGCTAGGAATAGTTGTATAATCACTGGATTGAGGCAAACTCTTGACAAGCTTATTTCTCTAACTAGACCGGAATAATTGAATGTTATTCTCATCAAAATCGCCTTTGTAACCACTATTTATTCACTATGGAAGCAAAAGAACAGTAGGCTATACAAGAGCGCTGTTGAAGATAAATATTATGTTGTGGGTCGTAGCATAATCTGGATAAGAGCTGTGTTTATTGCTGTTAAGATATATGTCATATATTTCATTATTTAATTTTAACATTTTTGATAATTGAATATTCAAGATAATAAAAGTCTTATAATTCAAATTAAGATGAGGCGTAACCAAATAACACTTCTTGTTTGAATTGGATTTTTGGATAATTGTTTAAGTGTGAAAGAATTCTATCTTCAATAGATGTGTGTGAGAGTCACGTTGATGTAGGTAAAAAGACATCGTGAGTAACTAGAAAATTGTATGCGTGCGTGACTCCTTCTTTGTCTGTTTTGGATGGTTCCACGATCAGTGTGAATTTGTTAAAAAATGCATGGAAGGACCGATTTGCTGATCTTTATAATGGTACAATTCTATCTTGAGCTGCAATGTTTGTTGATTGATTTCTTTGTGAGTGCGAAATCTTAGAGTATTTATGACTAGGTGTTGATCATTTGGTATGTGGCTCACGGTTGGGTTGTTCTGCATATTGTGTGTGTCCTAGCAATGTGAATTGTGGTATGAGTTCTCTTGGATTTTGTATGAAGGCTTGTTTGTTTGGTTTGTCATGCTTGATGTCTTTCTGCTGCAATTGTGAGTTAGCATTGCAATTTGTGTGAATCAGTCTATAATTTGTGGTGACAATTTTCAGATCTATTTCAGTAATGCTGAACATATCGAAAAGTTGTTCTTTTCTATCTCAAGTATATTCTATTTTGCTATTAGTTAGTTAATCACTTAGAGTTATTCGTTTATAGTTCTTTTGTTAAAAGATCATTGAAAAAAATCTTCTGTTGAGATTAACACGATTCGGTCGAGTTATTGAGTGTAAATTACTTTCATGGGTAGTGAGAACGAAGAGTAGTGCCAATAGTTGAGTGGTGTCAGTTTAGTAAAACCTTGTATAAAACTATCATTATTCCTTGGTGAAAGTATTAAGGTAGGTGAGGGCTTATAGACGTGGGCAAAGTGTGTCGAATTACATTAACAAATTTCAATGTTGATTTATTTTGATGCGTTTAATCTTTCTATTTTTTGTTTGTGCTAAAAATGATTGGGAAAAATTTTAAAGTTTGCAAAACCATTACGTCCTTCAGTTTTTCAATTAGTATTAGAACTTAGTCACCGAATCAAAACTTGGTATAGCAAGTTGGTGTAGATCTATGTTTCACAAATATGGTTATAAGAGAAGGTGCATCGATTACCAGATCACCGTTGTTGGATGGTTCCAATTATCCTACGTGGAAAGCATGTATGAAAGTTTTTATTCAGGCATAGGGAACAATGGCATAAAACTTGATGTTACATGGCTGGACCCATCTAGAGATAATTGAAGACAAGGGAGAAGAAGTATTGAAAGACCCATCTGAGTGGACAAGAGCTAAAAAAGAGAGAGCACTTGGAAATTCTCAAGCCATGTATGCCATCTTTAGTGCTGTTGATGAAGGTCACTTTTCAATGATATCAGTTTGTGAATCGGTTAAAGAAGCGTAAAATACTTTGCAGACTATACATGACGGATCAAAATATGTGATAGCCTCAAAACTTCAAATGTTGGCTGTGAGGTTTGAAGAGAAAAGTATGGATGATAGTAAAACCATTGAAGACTTCCATGAGATATTGCGCGATATAGCAAACCAAACACATCAACTCGGGAATAAATACTCTAACCTGAAACTGGTAAATAAGATTCTAAGATCACTATTTCCAAGATTTATTCTGAAAATTGTAGCAATCGATGAGGCTCATGACATTAATGATTTGTCGTTAGAGAAGGGAATTGAAATTCTTACTAATTTCGAAATGAATTTGTTAAGGGGCAAACAAGAAATAAGCAAATGATTAACACTACAAGCTGAAACTTGAAAATATATGAATGATGTAGAAAATGAATCTGACGAGAATGAGAGAATATGGTATTATTAACATAAAATTTTAGTAAGTGGCTAAAGAGAGTGAAAAAAATACAGACCCGAATTTAGGCAAAACAGTGGGAGCTCATCGAACAACAATATCAAATAACAACTAAAAACTCAAAAGGATGAAAGAAAGGTGAAGAAAATTCAATGTCACGAGTGTCAAGGCTTCAGACATGTACAAGCAAAATATGCTAACATCTTGAAAAAGAGAAAAGGGAAATTCTTTACGAGTACTTGAAGTGAGAATGAATCTGAAGATGAATATGGTAGTGAAGAAGAAATCACGAATAGTGTTGCATTAGTTGCTTTATACAACAAAAGTTCAGTTGCTTGCTTAACAATAATCAAGAAGGCAGTAATCGATGATAAAAATATAAGAAAATCGAAACATTTTAGAAAAAACGTAGACGAATCAGCTCAAAGCTCAATCTCATATTATAATAGTGATGGCAGCGGTTCAAATGATAAAAAGGAGAATATTTACGAAGCTTATGAATTAATGCATGCAAAATGGGTGCAAATATGTAAGAAGAATGAAAAGTTGAATGAAGAAAACTTATTTATGAAGAACATTATTTGAGATTTAAAGAAGAAATTAATGTTAACATTAGACAAACTTGATGAAGCAAAACTGAAATTGGTCAGTACCAAAAAGGGATTGAAGATGTTAAATGGTGGCATAGAGAAGTTAGAAAAATTGTTGGAAATCATTAAGGTAAAAGGGGATCTTCAAGGCATTGGCTACAAAGGTGAATACTCTAAAATGAATGATGAGAAAAATAATGCATCCAGATTTATCCAAGGAGAAACCTCGAGGAAGAATTGAAGGTTTGTTCCTATATGTCTGTTAGTGTCTCTATTTTCTATATTTTTGTGTATTAATTTTCTTTATTCTTGAGGATTGAAGTTGTACTTAATAAAA
>JANIHY010000003.1:3575279-3586186 GCA_027479065.1 Erythroxylum brevipes
CTGAATAATAAGTGAATGGTAGGATCTAAACTCACAACCACTTGATCACAAAGGTGCTAATAATACAAATAAAACTAGCTTACATTGAAAAAGTAAGGAAAAAGGTGAAGGCCGGAAAATACGCTAAGATACCCACATATTGGGAAGAGAACTCCTTTCACGACAGGAAGTATGAGAGTACGGAGAAGGATAAGAGTCAAATAAAACTAAGAGAGAGAAGTATGGGGTTAATAGACTCAGCGGTTTTTAAAGCATAATGTCAGACGCTTCTCCGAGAAAAACAAATTGACTGCAGAAGAGTCAGGCGGCGCTCTACCTAGTAGATTGTCAGTCGGCTCAAGGAGGGAGGGGCTCAAGGAGGGAGGGAAGGGTAACGGTTGAAACCAAGAAGAAAGCACTGAACACTTGGGACTAAAACCCAAAACTACCATAAATGTCTGGGGGAAGCATCCGGAGACAACTAAAACTAATAGCTTACTAGCCAGAAACGCCCGAAGACACCCTATAATAAACTTGCAGGACAAAAAAAAGAAGAAGATAAGATAGAAGCGTGCACCTGAAAATTGTGTGTTGGGCCTGGGGCTGTTGCGTCGAGCCTTGCAGACATTACCAAATACTAGAATAAAATAAAAATAAACAAATGTTACCTTCACCGAGGCTGGCAGTGGCGTGGCGTGAAGTTGAGGCTCATTGGACACCTGTAATGGAGGGGCAGCCACTGCGCTGGAGGGGCAAGCTCATTGACCTGTGTGGCCAGATCTTATAGAGTCCCAAAACCCGGCCTTGAGCGAAGAAATCGCAAGCTTTCTTAAGCGAAGACACATTCAAAACATGGGTTAAAGAAATTGGAAAACAAACCTCACTGATCCTAAGAACAGACATAAGTTGATTCTGGTAGTCCACTTTGATTACATCGTTCAACCTCATCAATAACATGCAGCATTGTCGTTATAGCCGCCTCACGCTATAGGCTTGATGAGGAGGGTGGGAAGGAACAATCAAGGAGGTAACTCGGAACCTAGAACATTTTGACCGTAGGAAAGGTATTGCTCATGTAGGAGAGAAGCAAGCAAGTTTTACCAATGAAGCCAATCGCCGACCGTCACACACTTGATGAATAAAAAAAATTGCAGATTAACAAACCGAGAAGACTTGTACACCAATGCGAAAATTGCAAATATTTTTACTAAACCATTGAAATTTGAGTTGTTTCAAAAACTGAAAAAATTATTGGTGATGATAAATTTTTACCAGCTTGATTTAAGAGAGGCAATATCAATAAATAAAACAAGCAAGTTGTGCATGAAAAAGAAACAGATACATGCAACTTCATTAAGTGGTACTTGAAATCATAATGAAGCAAGTGGAGAGAGACAACAAGCATCTTCATTAAATGGTAGCCAAAATTATGATGAAGTAAGTAGAGAGAGAGGGGCTTTCTTCTTCCTTAAGCATTCCATATGATTTAACCAAATTTTTGGTCCAATAGGATGTTTTCTTGTGTGAGTAAAACTCTTGTATTTTATTATTTTTGTTTTTTATAAAAGGAGTGTAACGAAGCCTTACATGTATTGTATTTTTTGGGGATTGAATGAATTCTCCTCTCCGCTTATCTCCCTCTCTCTTGTGATAATGATTTTTTGGCAACTAAGTTTACAAGGATGCCCTTGACATTATGTTGACACATTTAAGCTTGTTAGAATCAATACCTTCTGGAGATTCCATTCTTCTAATGGTGGGAAGTGACATTTTTGCATAGATGTGCTGTTAAGAAAATGATTAGTGTACATATTACATTTTTTCTTTTCATTATTTATTTATTTTTCTTCTTTTAATTTATTTTATTTTAAAACTTTGGTTGACGTAGAATAGAGAGAAGAGAGTAGTATGGAGTTATGGAGATTTCTCATTAGAATATTAAAGTTGATCATTTTGGGTATTAATTCATTTTATGTTAATTATGATTATTAATTTTATTTTATCTTATCTTTTGTTTTCAGTAATCCTTATCAAATTCCAAATCTTAAACCAATGAAAAATCCACAAAATAAGGAGCAAATAGGAGAATAGAGCGGACAAAATAATTTAAAGGCATTTTTTTATCTTATACATATTTTGATGTATATGATAAAGTTTATAGGATAATTATACATTGCAAATAAAATTATGATAAGACTATAATTATGAGATTCATATTCTATTTATATATTATCTATAAAGTTTTCCTAGTCATTGTTCTATTGAGACAAGACATTAATAAAGTATAAAAGACTAGCATACATTATATCTTTTTTCTTATGAAGGAAGTTGTCGATCACAATTCTCATCGACTAAAGTATAGAGATACTTGAACAAACTTGTGGATATTTGTTTGAGAACAAGTTCAATGAACTGAACTCATATGAGAATTCTATTTGAAACATTTGCTTGCATATCTATAAAAATTCTCATTGTAATGATTATATAAATGATCCTTTAGCTTGAGATCTCCAAAATTATCTCATATAGAGATTGTTATATTTTGATACTACTTATAACCTATTATAGTCAATGGTAGCTTAGTTGGTACTCATTGGATATAACATGGACTATACGGAAATATCTGAGTGATCAATATATAATTCATCACCCTAAATTGATTAGGGAGAATGTTCTATTATTCTTGATAAGTATTAATTTGAGAATTTCTTGTCCAAGGACATATTGTTAACAGTTTACAAATTTCATTAATAGAATCAATTACTAATGGTTGAGAACTAACATGATTGGACTAGATAAATATTTCATGCTCTATATTTAATCGTAATATTGTATGATGAAATAATTGAATTATATAAAAAAAATGATGCATGAAGAGATTAGTCAAAACTACTTTGACATTTCTAAATATTTGGATGGTCATGACGTATTGCTAGATGCTAATCTTGATCTATAAATATAAATTGTTTAATTAAAGAATTAAAGATAAATTAAAGAAATTTAATTTATCTAATCCTAAATATATTTTAGGGTTATAATTTATATACATTATCAATTTATTTTGAAACCTAATGGGCCTTGCACAAAGAACGAGTAAAAGAGAGAGAAATGTTTTAATCAAGTTGGAATTGAATATCAAGTTTGAAAAACTTTATTATTAAATATGATATATTTAATAAATAATGATCAATATGAGATATTGGATCTCATTTGGACATAATTGGTGTTTAATTAGAATTATTTGTAATTCTAATTATAGTTTAATTAAAATTAGAATTTAATTTTAATTAAATTACTATAATATCCTAAATCTATTATAAATAGGCTTAAGCTCTAAGAGAGTTAGCACTCCTTGCTTCTCAACTCGTATTGTGGATACTATTAGAGATTGGACATTTGTACAATTATGGTAGATGAGATGAGTCGATTTTGAAAACGGTTCGAGGAATATGACAATAAAATACTTAATCTTTATAATAAAGTACAAATTACGATTCATGATTTATTATGATTTGTGAGTTAAATCATTTTATAGAATTTAAAATGATCTTGACTTTGAGAAATTTAAATATAAAAAGGTTTTGTAAATTTTCCATTGTATGTGGGATCGGATCCTACCCCTATTTTCTAACAGTTTAGATCTCGAATTTGCACAAAAAATATGTTTGTTTAAATCCCATGATGACTGAATCTAGGAGGCAATAAAAGAAGTTAAACATTAGTGGAAGTCAAAGAATCACAACAAAAAGATCTTAATACAACAACACAAGGAATTAAAGTGGCCGAAAATTAGGGCCAAGGTGAAGGGGAAAAAACATCCTAAGTTTCATCTACATTTTCTAGCTTTTCATAAGATTTATTTTCTTCTCTTTAGTAGACGTTAGAGTAGTTTTTCTTCGTTAAAAGTTAGTAGTAGTTATGACCATTATTGGCTAATCCTCTTTATCTTGGTTGAAGCTAGTGGAAGCCTTTTGAAACTTTATAGACTAGGAGATAATTAGGTATTTTCAAAAAAATAAATGGGTCTTATTGTTAAGTATTCCATTCATTCTTATATTGAATTACTTTTTGGTGTTTTTATTATTAATTTTGATCAATTTCTAATGTTTATGTTTAGTTTTTTATTGACATCATCATCCGCTAGATTAAATACTGAACATGTAAAAGTTTAAATCTTTTAATAGTTGTAGCAACTAAAAGTTTAAATTTGCTCCATTATAAATTATTAACTTTTAGGAAAAGTGTTTGATTAAATATAACTACCGATGTCGTGTTATCTTGCTTTGGTAGTCTTTCTTTTCTTAGAGCTATTATTTAACTAAAATTTGGATGGTATCTAAGGTTGTTAAATAATAAAGGTTAATTAAATTGCATGTTTTTTATTAACCAATCTTAATAAAAACATGTATTTAATATCATATCAAATAAATGATTGAAGAAATAATAATTTTTTGTTATGCATGTTCAATCATAATTCTAATCTTAAAAATGATCATACATCAAAATTTATTATATTGATAATTCTAATTTTATGAGTCCATAGTTTAAGTTTATTTTTTTTTCGCAAAATTTCATATCATTCTAACCCCTATTTCATTAAATATCTCTTTGTGAGGATTAACTAGAATTTCTAGTGGGATCAACGGATTCTACTTTCCTATACTATTTTTGTTTTATTGTAAGAACTTAAGATTTAATTTCGGATGCAGTTGCCAGCCCCACCGCTTTAACTATTTGTCAGTTAAATGCTACGTCAACGTTAATATGACATTATTTATTATTTATTTAATCAGAAAGTAGATATCTAAATGGGCCTCATTGCCCTATCACTTTCTGGTCTTCAAACATCTGATGGAAGCACTCCGTCTTCGCCTTAAGTCTCATGACATTGATGATATTCTTAAGTTTTCCTTATTTGTTGAGCAATGTTTCCAACTCTAGGCCTCTCTTTTTGTCTATGTTTAGATCTTTCGATTATACAATGGAGAGGAGACAGGAATTAGAAGAATATTGTAACGCTTTTTGTTTCTGTATACACACCTTTTGGCAATCTCTAAGGAATGACTATAGTCAAAAGAATGAAGGCAAATAAATCCCCCATCCCTTGGTATAAAAGAGAGAGATTGAATCAGAAATAAGTTTTTCTTCTATTTTTGTATTCAGACTGATAGGTGTTGGAAATAAATTCAATTTTTTAGAGTTGTTTAAATTCCTTTAGAATAGATCTTAGATTATCTTAGAATAAGTCTTAGATTATATTTGATCTTATCTTGTAAGTTATATTTGGTGGATGAAAAAATCTATTTAGTTGTTTGTATTTTGTCTATAAAAGGCAACTAAGTTTAATAATAAAAATATGGGAGTGTTACATATTGTTTTAAACTTTTCTTATCCCATCCCTTCATCTTCTCTTCTTTCTGTAAAATTTCAACAGCTCAGAAGAACTGCTAGAAGCCGCGTTGAATTCCATGTCCTCACTTTTGGGCACTATCAGCTTCATGTCTTCTGTTCCAAAACTTCAGGCCACACTATGAACTGAACTTTTATGTGTGTTATGTATAGAAATAATGTGCCATTCACTGTACCAAGAAGAGTTGAGTATTCTCCCCCCATAAGGATTGAAGGGGAAACTCTTAAGTACTGATACATTATGTGGCATGAAAGTTAACGAGATTTAATTAAAAGCGTTTGCCATTTTCCCATTCTTCATTCCAATATCTATTGCAGATAATACTTGCAAGATAAAATAAGTTCCAGGTGATAATATTACATTTTCTTCCTGTTTGACAATGTTGGTGTATGTATCCTTTGTAGTGTTGAAGAATGATCCAAAGTTTGTTAGTTTTTTAATCTGGAGCAGATTTAGTAGCTGTTGTAGTAGTTAGCAAGTTACTGTTAGTAGAAGATCTGCTAGCTGATTTATTTTCTAATTTTTAGCTAATCAGTTTATGACTCAAACGTTTTCTTTTCTGTAAGCCTATATCAGGCAAGTTTCAGATCAATAAATTCACGTTCTCTCGCATCTTTTCTGCTTTCTTGCTTTGTTAATTTCCTACATGTAGAACATAATACTATATATCAACAGCAAAGCGTTTTTATAAATGTGAAGACAGCCAAGGAGTGGCAACAGCTTGTAATGGGCTCTTCATGTAAGTGACCAAACCGGGACTTTCCGACATGTCAATTTCCTCTGGCTTAACACAATCAGGGGGTGTCCAACTGAAATGATGTAGCAAGTGGCCTAAGATGGATGTCACAAGTTGATACCAAGTTGTGCACCAGGGCAAACCCTCCTCCCGGCACCAAATGGAAGTAGCTGGAAGTCGTGACCTTTAATGTCGACATCATCCTCCAAGAACCTCTCTGGTCTGAAGTCTGAACTCTAACGAGTCCTTCAGGCGGTCGGATCCCAAGCTACAGCCCAAAAATCAACGTGATCGTTTGATCCCTTAAGTATGTCAAAGCCACCAACTTTAACTCTCATAAAATGATTCAAAGTTGTAAAAAATATAGTCTTTATATAAAGATGAGATTTGAGAGTAGTAAGATAGAGTAATAAAGATAAGATTTGTTATTTGTTAGAAGATAAAATTTTATCTGTTAAGATAAAGTTATTATCTGTTAGGATTTAAACTTTTAATTTTTTATTTGTTTGTTTAATCTTTACCAAAATATTAGCTAAGTTTGTTATTTCATTACTTATATATTTAGACTTTCAGTATCAATGTAAAGTGAAACTCATCAATAAATTGCCTCTTGTATTATTTCTTTTCTATTCTACTATATTTTTGTCAGTTTCTAGTTTTAAAATCCAATATGGTATCAGAGTACACGAAGATATTGAGGGGCCTATGAGTGATAAACACTTTACAAGCTAAGAGCAAAGAAGGGCAATGAAAAATCAAGAAAGTGGAAAGATGATGAAAAGAGCCTATCTAGCAAAGATTCTGTCATTAAAGAAGAAAGTAAACATTCCTTAATGTGACCATTGTGAGAAGTTTGATTATAAAGAGAAAATTTGCTGGTATAAAAAGAAGTCTCGATGCTTTAGGTACAAACAATTTGGACATTTGAAAAATGATTGTAAGTTCAATAATAGAGAACAAGCAAATACAATACAAGTGATTGTAGAAGACAACCTCTTTTAGTTAGCCAGAAGTACACCAAGACGTATCATAGAAGTGCTTTATAGAAAAATGATGAGAGAAGTGATGAGAGAAGTGCTTATATTGAAAAATAGAGAAAAGTGCTCTAAAGAAAAAAATTGTGAAGAGATATTCTCCACTTATTAATGTCTTTGTTTAAAGATAAAATTTGGGAGTAATAAAGATAAGATCTCTTATTTGTAAGAATATAACCCATCAATGAATTGTCTCTTATATTATCTCTTTTATATTCTACTATATTTTAATTAGTTTCTCTTCCTAAAATTCAACATTAACATTAGCATTGGCACGGTGGGGAAGCATTAGAGGGGTGAGGGGTGCAGCCTCGTCGACTCTTTGGCAACACACTGGAGGTAAGGGAGGCTTGAGAAGTCCGCCTCTGTCAGGACCCTTTCCAAACCAATGACTCGATCCAGCTACTCTTGAGCCTTTGTTGCACTCTTGGGTTCCTGATTAGCTCAGCCATTTGCCACTCTGCAGAGACTGCTGTTGTGTCCATTCCTGCAGTGATCATATCCAGCACAAACCAGAGTACAGGTCCACGTAGCAGCTAATTACAACATTCAAAACTAAAAACGAGAAATGGAGTCCAAGTATTGTGTCTTCACTGAGATCATATTTCCCCTGCAATGTTAGCAAAGCATCAACAAAATGCTGCTTGGTACTTGCGAGCAAGTGTATGCTGTTCTACGATAGCTCTATCAAATAAATCATCTTATTTTATTTTTATTTGAATAATTTAATTAATAAATTATTTAAAACCGATAAAATATAATTAATTGTTATCACTTATAAGAAAAATATCTATCACTGTTTTCCTGCGTCAAAAACAGCTCAACTCAGGACAGAAACAAACGGTCTCATCACCCAGGACAGCAACATCTGACTGAACGTGATTTGGGGATGGCATTAATTATTGGAGTTGGCATGTCGACTTCAAGATCGTTGTCCAAGTCGTCTTCAGGTCCTTGTGTATTGTTTATAATGTGGTGAATATGCGGAAAAATTAATATTGTACAATACAACAAAAATCGAGGGAATGAGCTAGCCGGTAACCGGTAAGTTCAGAAAAAGTTTGATTGAACTATGAAATCACGCAGGAAACGGTGGTCTCAACGAACAACGCGAGTTTACGCAGGTACACCTCATTCCTGTTCTAGCTTGTGCGGGTTTCCAGTGTGTGAGGTAGATTTTGGTTGGGGACTTTGTAAACCTTTATGGGTCACTTCAGCAATGTTACTGCACGGGAATATTATTGTGCTGGACAAAACAAAAGAGGGTGATGGTATAGAAGCTTGGATATCCATGAACCCAAGAGAGATGCTCCTTTTCGAGCAGGACCATATTCTTGCATATGCGTCCAACAATCCCAGCGCTTTCGAATAATGATGCTTTCGGGTCTTCGTTTCTTTAAATACATCCATTATTGATTCCCGAAGTTACTCTGTTTCCTTGTAGGTGTAATATGGTAACTCGATATTCGATAACTTGGGATGTTAAACATAGATCCTTGTGTTCATCTACGTTTTATAGCTAATTGATTGGTTGTAAATTTTGTAATATAAATTATTTAAATAAATTATATATTTTGTTAATTATATTTAATATTTTAATGTTAAAATAAAAAATTTAAAATAATTAATATGTAATTGAAATTTTGATAGTATTCTAATTGTAATATTCAATTTATATATCTATTATTCTTAAATTATTTCTAATTGTAGTTTCATGAAAATGAGATATTTATGAAATTATAAAATTGATACACCTTATATATCTTTATTAAAAAATAATCTCATAAATTAAAATATAAAGACATTTAAATAACCGTGTATAATAAAATTATTGTCTGCATCTCAAATTAAATTCTAAATCTTGTAATAATACGAATATAATATAAGAAAGAAGGAGTCGTTCTCAAGAGAGTTCTACTTCATCAATCATTATGAAATACAACATTTAACAAAATGAGGTTTGTGATAATATTAAATTTTGTGATAAAGAAAATAAATTGAATCATGTAAATTATAAAACAAGAGTTATCTATGAAACGAACTTTAATTTATGGTTACTTCCTCTATTGAAACTACAATAGATTAATGATTCAAAAATAATTATTTCATCAATTATATTGATTTGAAGTGATTTTAAGTATCTATCTTTTCTTAAGATTAGTTAACCGAAAACATATAATTCACTTAACTCTTATTGTCTAACAATCTTATATATGATCCAAAATTTTATTAAATAATAGCTTTAAGAAAAGAAAGATCATTAAAGATAATACAACATCTCAATTCTATTTAATCTAGTGGAACATTTTTTCTAAAATTTAATAATTTCTAACTTAACGAATTGAAAACTCCTAGTTGTTATAAATAATTAAAAGAATTGTATTCTTATGTATCTAATATTTAATTTAACAAATGATCGTTTTAATAATTAAACTAATTGTACATATTAAAATCAATAAAAAATAAGTATAAAAAACAAAAGCTCCTAAAAATTAAATTCTTTTAATTGCTGGATCTTGTTAATAAAATGAGTCTCGGAAGGAAACTTTTGACAAGGCACACACCACATGGGTTTTGGGACTAGCCTTGTCAGGTTCTAATATCTTGACGATAAGGTTTCCTAGAGAATGGCTGTTTGTGTGACTCATTGTTCTCTATAGATAGCGAAAGCAATGGATTTGATTAAAAAAAATTTTAATCGAGGAAAAATCATATTTAACTGATGTTAAATTGTATTTAATTAAATTCAGATTGGATTTTAGTTTAGGTTTGTTGCTAATTTTAGTTTTCTTATGCATTTTAATTAGGATTAACAAAATGGATTTAGTCCTATTTAATCTTAAATTAATATGTGAAATCAGATAAAATTTTAAATTAAACGGTTCAATAAAATAAAATCGTATATAATTGACCAGTCATTTTGAATCATCCCTTTTCTATTTAATAGATTCTAATTAAAAGAAATGATTTAACTAATTTTAAACATTATAAGTGATTCAGTGGTTAAAATTTTTGCTTGTTATTGGCCTACAGAATTACCAATTTATGTAAATAGAATTGAATGCAATGTTGTCTTTATTATAGCTAGCTGTAACATTCCTTTTTTTTTCTTATTATAATTCAAAATTGGCAACCATTAAACTTTCTAGGTAGTTCATTTGAGTGTATGCAATTATGCGTACAAAAACTACACACTTTTGATAATTCACTTAATAAGTCAAGGATCGAAAGTGAAGCTTCTGTTAGCCAAGATTAATTAGATAATAATGGTATAGAAGTTTGGATACCCATGGACGAAAGAGATCAGATGGCCCGATTCCAACAGGATCCTGAAATTGCATATGCTTCCAACAATCGTAGTGTTCTTTCACCATACTCTCGCATGTGATTCTTTCCTTTAAAGTCAACTATCGTCGATTGCTATAGGTACTCTGCTTCCTTGTTTGTGTACTGAGGTTATGGAATAAGTAGTGATCTTTATTAAAGGTAGACCGTTGTTCGTGTTCATGTGTTGTTCCAATTGTTTGAAACTCTTGGGAGTTTTGCTCATATGCTCACCACATAATCCAGCAGTTTGTCAAACCTTTTTCAATACAAAAATCCTTTGCTTACTCCGGCAAAAAGTTATTAAATTATTCTGACAAATTCAGTTAGTTGACCAATAACTTTTTTTTAATGATTTCCATACACTATTATGTATATTTAAAATTTTATTTGGTGTAAATTAAGAAGAAGAAAAAAAGTCACC
>JANIHY010000003.1:3724523-3736568 GCA_027479065.1 Erythroxylum brevipes
TTCATAATACTACACCAAATTTACTCGAATCTCAAATCAATTTCATTAAACTCAAAAATACTCATTTCAAATACTATTCTCAAAATATCATCATAATCATTCAAATTCATAGCTTTTCTCTTCCTTTACTCATGACTAAGTCACCTCAATTTCTTGTTTAATGTCAATTTAAACTTCACAAATCTGAGAAAAGTTCGGGGTCCAACACGTCGAGCCAGGTAAAATTAAGAACTGAATTGGCCGAATTCGCCCGTCCTGTAACCGCTGCACTGTAGCTTAGGGGGATGGAAGGGCAGGGGGTTCTATGGAAGGAGGGTCTTCTTCCCTCTCCTGCACTCTGACTTTTTTTATTGTGTGAGTAGAGGAGGACATTGTAGGGGGAAAGGGAACGGTAGCCGGAGAGGCCCAAAGGACAGGGGCGATGGCGCAACTTTGCGAGTTACTGTAGCAATGTGAAAATTACTGTAGCAATTCTGATCAGCTTTTTTGTCATTGCTTTGATTTCTCCCTCAAAAGATGGAAATGGTGTACGATCTCCGACCACTGTCTTGCTAATATTTCCTCAACCACAAGTTTCACCAACCCAAACCAAGCTCCCTCCCTGCTCTATACGTCACCACCAAACCTTCACTTGATTGCTGTTTGCCCACGTCCCCCTGTATATTCATTAGCCTATCTCTTTTTTTCTTCGCATCTATTATTCTTATAAAGTACTGCCTTCCATATTTGTTTCTCTACAATGGAGAAACAAACTGTAATGATTCGATTCAATGGAGCCATACATATTTAGTAAGACTAAACACGTACTAAGGTTAAACATTATTCCCCGATGTTAATGTGTCATTACCAGTTTATGTATATGTTAGAAAAACATGTTCACGTGACTTTTCTTTCGTAACATTTATTAAACTGAACACTTCATTTTCTTCGCCAACCTCTAATGGCGATTTCAGCCCTTGTTCTCTTAGTACTCCTTCCGCTCATCGCCTACAAGCTGTACCAACGTCTACGTTTCAAGCTGCCACCAGGTCCACGCCCGTGGCCGCTGGTAGGAAACCTCTACGACATAAAACCAGTGAGGTTCCGGTGCTATGCCGAGTGGCATCAATCCTATGGTCCCATCATCGCGGTTTGGTTTGGTTCGACACTTAACGTGATTGTGTCGAGCTCTGAGTTGGCTAAGGAAGTGCTCAAAGAGTATGATCAGCAGTTGGCTGATAGGCACCGGAACAGACCGTCTGCTAGGTTTAGTAGAGATGGCAAAGATCTTATATGGGCAGACTATGGACCTCACTATGTTAAAGTCAGGAAAGTTTGTACTGTTGAGCTTTTCACACCTAAGAGGCTTGAAGAACTTAGACCCATCAGAGAAGACGAGGTCTCTGCTATGGTTGAAGCCATTTTTAGGGATTGCAGTAATCCAGGTACGATCTTATATCTAATCCATTTAGTCTTGTTTTCTATTTCATTTTACTTGGTTTGTCCATTTCTTACGTCTTGTCCTGTTCGGCTCCTCACTCATCAACATCTGCTTGATGATGTAACTAACACAGCAAGTCATAATTCAACGCAGAGAAACAGGGAAAGAGTTTATTGGTAAAACAGTATCTAGGAGCTGTGGCCTTCAACAACATTACAAGGCTAGTGTTTGGAAAGCGGTTTATGAACTCTGAAGGTGTGATAGACGAGCAAGGGCAGGAGTTCAAAGCAATCGTGTCAAATGGTGTTAAGATTGGAGGGATGCTAAGCATGGGGGAATACGTTCCATTGCTACGTTGGATGTTTCCTTTGGAAGAGGAGGCTTTTACTAAGCACGGTGATCGGAGAGACCGTCTAACTAGAGCTATCATGGAGGAGCACACACTTGCTCGCAAGAGGAGTGGCGGCGCTAAGAAGCATTTTGTTGATGCATTGCTCACATTGCAGGAGAAGTATGATCTTAGTGAGGATACTATCATTGGTCTTCTTTGGGTAACTTTTCTGCTTCTCAACCCTTCCACATATAATTGATCTTAAGATTGGCAATGGCTAGTTTGATCGAGTTTGATTATTTGAGATTGAATAGAAGTTCAAATTGGATTGAACTTGAATGGGAGTTTGCTGTTGAGTACAACCATATTAAACTGGAATAGGTTCATCCCTAATTGGTATTTTGTAAGCCTAACATAGATTTGATGTAACATTTACCTACTGAAATGCTAGTACAATATTGTTTCTTTTCTCAATTCACAACTTTTGAAAGTCTGTCGTATGATTCTGATGGGAACTGAGGTGCGTGCCCCTGCCAGCTTCTAAGGCCTACTTAAGTTTGTATGTTGTGGTTTTGGGTTGGTGTGCAGGACATGATCACAGCAGGAATGGATACAACTGCTATATCAGTGGAGTGGGCAATGACTGAAATAATTAAGAACCCAAGAGTGCAGCAGAAGATTCAGGAGGAGCTAGACCGTGTAGTGGGTTCCGAACGTGTCATGGCAGAGACTGATTTCTCAAGTCTTCGTTACCTACAATGTGTGGTTAAGGAGTCTCTCAGGTTGCACCCACCGACACCACTAATGCTTCCCCACCTCGCAAGTACCAATGTAAAAATTGGTGGATATGACGTACCTAAGGGATCAGTCGTCAATGTTAATGTATGGGCCATAGCTCGAGATCCCGCTGTGTGGAAAGACCCTTTAGAGTTCAGGCCGGAGAGGTTCTTGGAGGAGGATGTGGACGTGAAGGGTCACGACTTCCGGCTACTTCCGTTCGGTGCAGGGAGGAGGGTTTGTCCTGGAACACAACTCGGTCTCAACTTGATCACATCTATGATAGGTCACTTGTTACACCATTTTACTTGGAGCCCTCCTGATGGTGTGAAGCCGGAGGAGATCGACATGACTGAAAATCCTGGAATTGTGACTTACATGAGGACACCATTGCAAGCTGTCGCCACTCCTAGATTGCCTTCGCACCTCTACAGGCGCATGGCCGTGGACATGTGATTTGTAGTTTGACGGTTACTTTAGAATTGGTTTCCAGTCGCAGGCTGATTTGATCATTTCAATAATTTCAATAGCCTGTCATGAAACTTTTTCAGGAATAATTATGAATCTTTTGATGAATGATTGCTCTGGCAAAAGTTTGATATGAGGACATGGAGGACCAACAACTTTATTAAAGGCTAGGACTTGATGAAGTACGACAGAGGCCAATAGATGAGGTTGGATTGAGATTATCTGGTTCTGGTTTTTGTGGCCAAGTCCGACATGAGTAAAGCTTAAAATTAAAATCACATCGTTTTATTCAGTTAGTTACAGACTCGAACATTGAAGTTTAAAGTTAAAAGGTATCCTCCCACATGACATAGAAGCAGGTTGCTGTAACAAACCACTCATCTCTACTACATACATATGTGCATCTAATTTAGATAAAAATTTCCTTCCATATTTCTAGTAACTTCAACCCTGAACTTTTCTTCTTTGAATGCCCTCCGCACTTTCAGAAGTAGATCAAATTTGGCATAATCTCCAATGACCTGCAACCAGGAATTGCAGTGAGTGGAAAAAAGCGCATATAAAGATAAGGGATTGCTCAACAAAAAGGGGGGCGGGGAAGAACTAAAGTAGGGACATCATAATAACTCAGACCTTGGCCTTGGCTATAAGGATCTGTAAGAGTTCATATGGGAACAATGAATTGGATCTCTGCTGAATGGACTTAATAGCATGAACAGCAGCATCTTGGATGTCAGGATCATTTGTGGGCACTGCTCTCCATCCTGTTCCATGGCCATCTGATATAAAGGCCTTCATTAATCATATTGTTTCAGACAAGATTGAGAAGATAAATACAAGCATCAGATCAGAGTTCAGATACATAGTTTTTATATGAGATCTCACAATTTTTCTTCCATTTTAATGTCCGTTGTCAAATCTCAATCCACAATTTAAAGTCTTTGCTTTTTCTCTTTTTATGTGAAATTAGATTAAAAATTTATCAGAAGACGCTCATTGTCTGTACTTTCTTCTCTTTTTTGATAAAAAATTTTGATACCATCTTGTATATGGGATTTCAGAATTTCCCTTTTTTGATAACTTGATGATATAAAATTATAACACCTTTGTTGATCAGATGTCTGGTAGAATTAAACACACTTAAAAACGAGTAACAGCCAAGAAGCAACGTTTAGGTTTTTGGAGTAGCAACGTTTAGGTTTTTGGAGTACATAATTGAAACAAAACAAAACTAAGATGGTGATCAGAATATGAACAATAAGCAGCAGACAGTTAAGAAGTTTCCACTTGCACAAGATCTAATCATAACCTAACGATCCTAACCATGTATGTCTAAATCTAGTCATTTAGATCATATATTGATTAGGCTCATTACCTTGTTTGGTACCAAGGTCTGAAGAAGTAGACCTCGCGCCACCTTGAGCGTGCTTAAACTCTTGCAACTGCTTGAAGTTCTTCCATGGCTTAACCCAGACTTTAGCTTCACACACCACCTTCTTACCAGCATCAACTGCTTCTAGAGTAAGATGGTATAGCTTACCAGCAACAACTTGTTCTTTTGCTTTCAACACCCTCACAAACTCAAGAAATGCATTCTGTGCGAAGTGAAGTCAAATACAAAAATAAATTAAACCAGTAAGTGTACTGATATAATCTATTAACATAAAAAACAAAAGAATTCCCACTTTTTTATCTGTATCCCAACTCTTTGAAACAACAGAAAGTCGAAACACAGTAGAAAGGACCAGAAATAATCAAAAAGTTAGGTGCACAATAGTTGTACTTTATACAGACATGTAATGGACACTGTAAAGATAACTTCGTGTATAGGAGGAACATACGCCTTTCATATCCCATGTTTGTATGCTTGTGTTTTGTTGTTTCCTTACTCACAAAAACCCAGATCCCAGGTGAGGTGATCATAAATTGAGTATTTTGGTTAGGAAATGACAAAGCTTTTGCCACTAATTAAGAGCGAGGAAGAAAAATCTCGCTGATAGCCAAAAAACAAAAAACAAAACAAAACAAAACTGCACCAAACTTCCACAAGAGGTTGAAACATACCCAAAATCCCATCTCATATCAATCATGGAACAAAACCCAGAACCAGAATGGAAGAGAAATCTAAAAAGACCTGCTTTTTATTGTGCTCTTGCACTGCGAAACGAGCAAGGCTTTCGATCTCGGCACTGTTTTGAGAACCCTGATAATCGCGAGCACCTCCAAGCTTCATCCTTATGAGAGAGTCTTGCCTGCATAGACCCACCTCGAGATGAGAGCCGCAAAGCAAAAGCAAGACAACCCAGATTGCTAGGGACGAGTTATTCTTCATCTTTGATTGAATTCTCAGGCAGTTAGAAGGGGTTAGACTCGTGTCTCTTCGTCTTCTTTTTCCTCTGTTTCTATTGCAAGTTAACTATCTTCGTGGGTTGCTGGAAGAACAGTTGGAATGTTAGTTGGTGACGTAACCGTAACTTCAATGTTAAGGAACGGGCCAGTTTTGTGTTGAATCTTTTATCCTACTTCACTAATTTCATTAAAAAAAGAACGAATTATAATAAAGACGATTATATCTGATCATTTATGCCAAAATTTTGATTTTGTTATTTCTATGCCAAAAATCCGATACCGTACCACCACAACAACTGAACCCGAAGCAGCCAGAAGAGGAAGCTTCGTTATGCCATCCATGGCATCCACTCCCGAATCGACACAGCCGCCGTACGTTTCTCTTGGTCACGTGGGCCTCTAACACTTTATACATTGCGAGGGTGAGAGATGCACTGGGTCAATGACTCTTACCTTCTAAAAGTTTCATATTTTATATTCTTTGTTAACTTCTCTCTTCAAAGAATTCTTCTTTTGTTACTGGGCATTCGTAATCCACTTCTTCTGCCCTGTTTTTACCTTCTTGCTTTCCATCTTCCTTGGAACAAGGAAATAGAAAATAAATTTTCTTGACAAAAAGGCTGGAATTGCCTGCAGAGATAGATAGATAGCAAGGGGTGACATGGGGTTGGAGATTGTGGAACCAAATACATGTATAAGGGGTTGCTGTACTAGCAAGTCCATCCCTCTTCATCTCCCTCCTTCTTCTTACTCTCTACACTCCCCAATTGCCAAAGGTAACACCCTTGACTACATCGTGTCTGCAACTGTTTTTTTTTTCCCATCTGTGGTTTTCTCTTTCTTTATCTTTTTTTTATGTTTAGGGATGGTTTCTATATTTGCAGAGGCTTAGAGTGTATTGTTTTTTTTTTCCCAACTGTGGTTTTCTCTTTCTTTATCCTTTTTTAAGTTTAGGAGTGGTTTCTACATGTGCAGGGGCGCAGAGTGTAGTCTATGAAGGATTTCTGGATGGGAGGAAAGTTGCAGTGAAGAAGCCTGTCTTGTCTACTTCTGAGGACCTTGACAAGTTCCATAAGGAGCTCCAACTCTTATGGTCTCTGTCTCACCTGTGATGAACGCCTTTGGAACTGTTGTGATAGTTAGAATTCATTCTTAACCTTTTACTATTTTGGAATGCCAGTGCTTTGTTCTAGTAAGAAAATGGTCTTGTTCCGCTTAACTTGACCAAAACATATCATCTTGGCTCTTGATTAGTTTTTTACATTAATCAATTTCCTTAGTATTTGTGCTACTGAGTTTAAGTAGTGTGCACATGTTCTGCTTTTTTAAGTTCTGCTAAACTAAATGATGCAAAATAAAATTTGGATTTGTAAACTAACTAAAGAATGTGATGATAGTAAATGATTACATTGTAGGTTTTTGAGACTTTGTTTTCCTGTAGCTATTAGCAATGTTCATGGATGGATGGTTTTACTTATGTTTTCTGTTTTTTTTCCATGGGACATTGAAGTGCAATAGATCATCCTGGCATTGCCAGGCTGGTTGCAGCTCATGCAAAGCCTCCCAATTACATGCTGTTTTTCGACTTCTATGAATCTGGCAATCTTTCTGGCAAGTTGCACGTTGAACAGTGGGGTCTAAGTACTGATACGGTGCTTAGGATTGCTCTCAATCTAGGTATGTTTTTAATCAACCTAAAAAGAGGATCTCCAGATAACTAAGGAATTTTTACGAACTTGTGAGAAGCTTTTGGCACTACAACTGTAGCAGATTTTAATCTAGACTCATAATTACTGCTGATTCAGTTAATTTATGTTGCTCAGTTTTCAATTGATATCTCAAAAATTTTCCTATTCTGTTCTTTTTTGTTGTTCCATATCTCTTTCTTATTTTTATTGTCCAGTTTTTGGTCAATTGGAGATTATGAAGGGTTATTTTGGATTATATTACATCTTCTTTCCTCTTTACTTTTTTTCTTATCCCAGCACAGGCTTTGCAATATCTACATCACCATGGAATAGTGCATAGGGATGTCAAACCGGCCAATATTCTTGTAAATTTTTCTACGAACCTCTAGTCTATATTTTTCAGTTGATCATTGATAGACAGAGTTTCCATGTAATAAGTGATATGTATGGTGCAGCTTGACAAAAATCTTTTGCCACACCTAGCAGACTTTGGCTTGGCCGAATACACGACAAATCTTGAAGGAGTTTCTGTTGGAAATTGGAAATCTGCTGGAAAGCCAACTGGTGGCTTCCACAAAAAGAATATGGTTGGAACGCTCATCTATATGGCACCTGAAATATTGAGAAAGGAGATACATACTGAAAAATCAGATGTCTACAGCTTTGGTATATCTATCAAGTAAGACTCTTGATGTTGTAAAAATGCAGTTTCACGGTATAAGATAGTGAATTTAATGGAATAAATGTTCAAAGAGAACAACAACATTTAAAATCATAGAGATTGTTAGTGTTCCATCTTCATTTTGTTTGTTTCATTTCTTAGCCTACAACTGGGCTCGCTCTTTATAGTTTTCCTGGAACTATTTAACTATTTTTCTCCCTATCAATAATGCGAGCATGAATTACAACTTATTGCAGTGAGCTTCTTACTGGTGTTGTGCCCTACACTGACCTTCGTGCAGAAGCTCAGGTCTCTATCTCTCTTTCTCAAACACAGCACACACAGAATTTCTGTGTTCTGATTTTAACAAGGCAATGGCATCTTTGAATATTTATGAACACATCTTTTGCTATATCACCGCTAATGTTAGTATTCTGTTCATTGGTCTTTGATGATAGCATCTAACATCCTTATAATTCGGACGTACTAGGCTTTTGGTACTTTGAGAATGGAACTTCCTGTTTATTGTTGTGACGTCTTTCTTAGTTTGCATCAGTATGTTCAATTTCTGCTTGACTTCTCACCATGGCAGGCCCATACTGTTCTGGAGATGAACTATACTGAGCAGCAACTTACAGCAGCTGTAGTGTCGGGTAATTTACGACCTGCTCTTTCCAAACAGGAGTCAGGTGCATCAGCTATCATTCTATCATTGATACAGAGGTGTTGGGATGATAATCCTCAAAATAGGCCTTCTTTTAGTGAGATAATTTTTGAACTCAATCCTTTAGTGGATCAAAGCAAGAAACTGTTGGAAGAATATCATATCCTCAAATCTTCTAGCTTTCCCAGTCATGAGGTTATTGATGTCTCACACCCTCAGAAGTACCAGGAGAGTATCAATTGGTCCATCCAAGGACAATCCTTATCAAACAGAGTTTCTCTTGCGGTTGATTCTGGTTTGAGAACTTGGTTTGATTCTTCAGCTGAGCCTTTTACTTATCAACCAGTGCTTTCTTGGGGATCCTTTGCTACTTGTGGGAGAAGGGAGACTATGGAGGATACACACTTTCTAATGCCCCACTTTTGTGGAGAAAAGGATATCCATGCCTTTGGTATCTTTGACGGTCACAGAGGTATGTTAAATGTGGTTTCCAGCACTAACAGTAAGGATGAGGTTTGTGTGTAGCTCAAATGACTGAGGATGTGGTCAGACATTTACAAGATCATAAGTTTTGTTTATGAATTCTCTAGTCTCGAGTGAAGTGACTAAAAATAGTTGTGTTAATTATAAATAGCTTGTGTTCGGGACACCTTGCATAGTTACATTCTCCTTCAAAGTCTCTAATTTAATTTTTTTTGTGCTTAAAATGTCTTTGAGAAGATAAACTGTGGATCTTAGAATGTCTGATTAAAAAAGTGCAAGTCATATGACACACTATGTCTTGCTTGTTCCTCATGCTGGCTAAGATATTTATTCTCCAATGATTACCTCACTGCCCCCATCCTAACCGGAAAAAAAGGAAAAGTACTGCCAGATTCTTGGCAATCACCACTCAGCTTCACTGGATCTTGAAAGAATAGTTTTAATTGGAAATATACAAGAGGACATGATTTATGACTTATTATGCCTATTATTTTTATTTTCCTTTTAATATGTATCTTCATTTCTAGAAAATGTTTCCAGCACATTGTGGGATTGATCAATTTGGATATTAAGAGAGTCCCAAAATTAGTGTTTCTAATATATGTACTGGTTAGAATGACTTATCCGGGGTTGATTTCTAGTATTAAGATTTGTAATGCTTTTGCTGGACAATGTTGTTGTGATTCACAAATGTGCAGGTGCAGCAGCTGCTGAGTTTTCAGCACGAGCATTACCAGGATTGCTTCAAAGTTTACGCTTCGGCAGAAGGTATATGTTTGAGTTTTGATGTCTTTTGCCTTTACAGTATTTCCATGGTATGCATTTGACGTCGTCTTTTTTAATCCAGCCCTGAAGATGCATTGCTTGAAGCCTTTATTAGTACGGATGTAGCTTTTAGAAATGAACTAGATTCTCGTCGTAAGTTGAAGGGTGTTCTACAGAAAGACTGGCATCCTGGTTGCACTGCTGTTGCCGCCTTGATAGCTGGGGACAAACTATTTGTTGCAAATGCTGGTGATTGTAGAGCTATATTATGTAGGGCTGGCAATGCCTTTCCTCTAACCAAGGTAACCATATATCAGTTTCTCGTTGCTGACACCTCTTTGATTTGCTTCTATGCCTACTCTATAAAATTTGACATTGGCACATTAGGATCATAACGCAAGCTGCCTTGAGGAGAGGGAGCGTGTTGTTCGGGCAGGAGGACAAGTTAAATGGCAACTCGATACCTGGAGAGTTGGTCCTGCTGCACTCCAGGTTCTTTCCTTACAACCTGTGATAGTTTTTTTAAGTAATCTTGTGATGCTGTATTTGATTGCGTTCTGTTGATCGGTAAGATCCTTTGATCTCCTCCGGTAAAAAGAATAGAATTGATGCATTATTTTTCAACAGGTAACTCGGTCAATCGGTGATGACGATTTGAAGCCTGCTGTAACTGCAGAACCTGAGATAACTGAAACTGCAATATCTGCAGAGGATGAATACCTGGTAAGACCATTCTTTTACTGAATACCAAGCAAGATTTGAAGAACGAATTGGGGTGGGAATCGATGCTACCGAAATAAGCTATTCCCATTCGGTCTTCTTACGATTGAAGTCTCCGAAACTTTTAACTGCATCGACTCTCCGAACTGATGTTATGTCCCCTTCTTTTGCTAAATATCATAATCAGGTATTGGCCAGCGATGGACTTTGGGATGTTATGAGCAATGGTGAAGTTATAAGCATAATCAGGGACACTGTCAAAGAACCTGGAATGTGCTCCAAGAGGTTGGGAACTGAGGCTGCAGAACGAGGCAGCAAAGATAACATAACTGTCATCGTTGTCTTCCTGCGTCCAGTGTCTACAAGCGAGAGAATTTACTAGTCGTTCTCAGCTCTTCCAAACTTAAGGGAACTGCAAGATGGTGCACAAACATGTGCTGCATCACTCTTCCCTCCTCTGCTGTACCTATAATATTATTATTATTATTATTATTATTCATTTTATTCCATACTATAATTGTTTTCATACAATAATTATTTATTATGGTTCCGAAATTGTAAATTGCTTCTTTTTACATATTATTAGGTTCATCATCTTCATTATCACCATCATCATACTATGAAGTTTCGCAATGAAACAGAATCTGAAAAGGTCTGATACTACGCAATCTTATCTTACATGATCTTATATTGTATAAATAATTAAATATTAAAATTGAGTTTCTTTTGTCAATTAAAATTGTTAAATGAAATAATTTTTTTAAATTTTAATTTGATCAAATTTAAATTGAATGGATATGCTCTTAACACACCAAACCGATGTAACGGTACTAAACCTTGTCTATAAACCTTTGTTTAGATCTTTACTTAAATAAGAAAAAAAAAGGAAATATTGAAAAAAAAAAGAAGAGAAAAGAATGGAAGATAAATATGATTTCCTTTCCTTTATTTGTTTTCTTAATTTATCAAAAAGAGAATTGAAACTTATAAACCTTTTATTCAATGATAATTTGCTTATCATATTTTACTTTATCTTGAATTTCTCCACCTTATAAACCTTTTATTCAATGATAATTTGCTTATCATATTTTATTTTATCTTGAATTTCTCCACCTTTTTCACCAATTTTTATAGGAAGTATATTTGTTTTTTTTTTTCTATTTCTTACCATTCTTTCACTTTCTTTTTACTTATTTTTCTCCAAACTATTAAGAGAAATACGATTCTCTTGCTTTCCTTTCAATTGCTTTCCTTCCGTCCAAACAAAGGCTAAAAACAAAAGCGTCGTCTTCTTACTTGGTGTCACAACACAAAACCTTAGAAGCAAGAAACGAATACACAAGCAAAACATGTCTTCATCGGCGATGGTACTAGACCCCAAACCGGCGCCAGAGCTGCCACCGTCGATCTCCGCAACAGGATCGGACCTGCCCTTCGCAGACCTTTCTAATGCCGACGAGGAGGACCTCTACAGCCGCCTAAAGTCCCTCCAGCGGCAGCTCGAGTTCATCGACATCCAAGAAGAGTACATCAAGGACGAGCAGAAGAATCTGAAACGAGAGCTTCTTCGCGCCCAAGAGGAGGTGAAGCGGATCCAGTCGGTGCCTCTGGTCATTGGGCAGTTCATGGAGATGGTAGACCAGAACAACGGGATTGTGGGCTCCACCACCGGATCAAATTACTATGTTCGCATTCTTAGTACTATTAATCGCGAGCTTT
>JANIHY010000003.1:3773545-3788129 GCA_027479065.1 Erythroxylum brevipes
CTTAAATATATTTAAGCTAATATTACTTAAATATAATAATCAAAATTATATTATTATTAACAATTATCAACAAGTTATAATTTGAAGGAAAAATAACAAGAGAAAATAAATTAAAAATGAAGTCGTAAGCTTTTCTTCTTCATCGTCATCGTGTTGGAGTCTGCTACTTTCTCGTCTCGTACGGCTTCAATATATAGACAGAGCTATTTAGCACACTCTTCAACAAATTCTCTCATCTTCGCTACAAACCTCTCTCGCTCTCTCGAGGTTTTGTGTGTGTCTCTCTGTGTTTAGCTTAATTTCCCTGTTCTTCAGCAATGGGGAAGAATGTGGTTTCTGATGAAGAAGGTAATATTACGACACTAATGATGTCAAAGCTTGTTGCTTTAATCACGAAATGCTTCAGAGATTCTTACTTTCTTTACCGTAACATTTGAATTTCTCTTTTGGGATTTGTCCATGCAGATGAGGTCGAGTACGAGGAGGACGAGAGAGAACCCGTCGATGGAGACGCAGCTGGTGAACCGGAGGACGACGAAGACGAAGACGATGGTAGGGCTCGAATTTGAGGCCTTTTTCTATTCGTTTTTAGGGTCATTAGTGGGGCTTGAATTTAGGGTTTTGTTTTATTCGTTTTTAGGGTTCCGAGCTCATATCTTGTTGGAATATAATGCGAGGACATGCTTGCTTTCATTTCTTCGTGTTCCTATTCTACCCGCGTGAATTAGTCTTACTTATTGGTTGTCGTTTGTTTGAAACATATGCCTGGTCAAGTTTGAAATTTATCCTTTGCGAATTGTCAGTATAGACTAATATAATTACATACTGGGTTTGGGCAGAGGACGGACAAGATGAATATGAGAAGGACGATTTTATAGTAGATGATGTTGAGGAAGAAGAAGAACAAGATGAAGAAGAAGAGAGGGTGGAGAGTGATGAGGAAAGGCACAGGAAGAAGAAGAAAAAGAAGAAAAGGTTCCTTTTAGTATCTTTTTTGTAGAAAATTCCTCAAGCTTAACTTGCCATCTTCTTGAATAACGGGGGCCTAATCATATGTGATCAAACTGATGAGTTCTTGTCTTATTTATATATTTTCAGAGAAGCTGAGGATGTGCTTGATGAAGATGACTATGAGCTTCTCCGAGACAATAATGCTTTCCACCACCGACCAAAGGTTTTGAATGTTAAACCTCCTTGATTTTCAATTTCTCTTTTGTAGTTCATATATATTGTGTGCCTCTTGCTTATTTTCTGTTATCAAATGGTTCAGGATAGCAAAAAATTTAAACGTTTAAAAAAAGCTCAAAGGGATTCTGACGACGACCGATTTGGGCTTTTGGATGAAGAATTTGATGGAAGTGGTAAGGGCGGTCAAACTGCCGAGGAGAAACTTAAGAGGAGCTTATTTGGTGATGATGAAGGTGAGGCATTTATTTCAAGTTTGTTGTTCATTCTTGATTGGTTGTGGGTATATGTTACAAGAATTTATAATGCCATATGATATCCCAGGAGTGCCGCTTGAGGATATTGCTGAAGATGAGGAACAAGCTGAGGAAGAAGAGGATGGAGACCTGGGGGAGGAGGATGAAATGGCAGATTTTATCGTTCATGAAGAAGAAGTTGATGAAAATGGTGCTCCAGTCAGGTATTGCTTTTATGGATTATGTTGGAAGGGCAGTCTGTGATCTATGCTTTAATCTTGGTCTCTTTAACTGATTTGCTCATTTCTGTAGGCGTAAGAAAATGAAAAGAAGGAAATCTAGACAGGCACCTGGTGTTTCATCTAGTGCACTGCAGGAAGCTCATGAAATATTTGGGGATGTTGATGAACTTTTGCTACTGCGGAAACAAGGGCTAGAATCTACTGAATGGAGGGAAAAGAGATTGGAGGACGAATTTGAACCAATTGTTCTTTCTGAGAAGTATATGACAGAGAAAGACGAGCAGATTCGGGCAACTGATATTCCAGAAAGAATGCAGGTTTTGATGACATTTCTACTCCAATTGATACTTGAGTACAATATTTATCTAGGTACCTTGATACGTGTAGGCACCTCTTTATTGTTTGTTTGTTTTGATCTTATGTAGATAGAGGAAGAAAGCACTGGTTCCCCTACATTAGTGAGCAGATCAGACGAAAAAGAATGGATTTACAAACAACTTCGTGATTATGCAGTTGCCTTGTTTGGCAAGAGATATGAGAAGTCTTCTAAACCCGAACATGATGTGCCTTTGCCTATCGACAAAGAAGAGATTGCCCAATTTTTGGAGCTACACCACGTGCAGAAGTTGGATGTTAGTGCTTTATCTATTGCATTCTAGTATGTCTTTTGGTTTCTTTTTACATTTCTTTATTGGTGTTCATTCTGGCATTTAGATCCCCTTTATTGCCATGTACCGGAAGGAAGTATGTTCAAGTCTGTTACAAGAACACGTCTTGGATGATGAGCATCAGGATAAATCTGACAGAAATCCTATGCTCAAGTGGCACAAGGTAAGAAAACTTGTCATCTGTTGATATCTCTGTTTCATTCCCTATCCGTTAAGCTTCATTAAAGAACAAAAAAATTCAATTCTAATATACTTATTTGTAGGTTCTTTGGACGATCAAGGATTTGGATAGAAAGTGGCTACTACTTCAGAAACGGAAGAGTGCTCTCCATTTGTACTATAATAAGTGTTTTGAAGAAGAATCTCGTCGGATATATGATGAAACGAGACTTAATTTAAATCAACAACTCTTTGAGTCAATTATTAGTTCACTCCATGTTGCAGAATCAGAAAGAGAGATTGATGATGTTGATGCAAAGTTTAACTTGCATTTCCCACCTGGCGAGGTAGGCGTAGATGAAGGACAGTATAAGAGGCCAAAGAGGAAATCCCGATATAGTATTTGCAGCAAGGCTGGCCTATGGGAGGTGGCAAATAAGTTTGGATGCAGTGCTGAGCTTTTTGGAAAGCAATTATCGATTGAAATCTTAGTGAGTCTGCATAGATTTGTGGTTGTTTCTGTAGTTTATGGAGGCTTGATTTCCTTGTTACATCAAATTGTATGGTGTCAAATCTGCATAGATGTGTGGTTATTTCTGCATCTTATGGAGGCTTGATGTTCTTGCTACACTGAATTGTACGGTGTCGAGTCTTCATAGATTTGTGGTTGTTTCTTTATTTTATGGAGGCTTGAATTTCTTGTTACATAAATTGCAGACCTGTCGTTGTTTCTATATTTTTTAGAGGCTTGACTTTCTTGTTAAATTAAATTGTAGGGTGTTGATACTACGGATGCTAAGGAAGCACCAGAAGATCTGGCTTCAGATTTTACATGTGCAATGTTTGAGACTCCTCAAGCAGTTCTTAAAGGTGCCAGGCACATGGTATGAACTTCCTTCCTCATGTTTCCATCTGCTGGTACAAAAGATATCCCGTATGTGCTTTTTGTCACTTCAAGTTTGAGATTGTTTACCCAATTCCTTCTCTTGCTTCTTTTTGGATTGCTAGGCAGCGGTTGAGATAAGTTGTGAACCACGTGTGAAAAAACATGTCCGTAACTATGTAGAAGATGTTGTAGTATCCACTACTCCAACTCCAGAGGGAAATGTTGCTATAGATTCGTTCCATCAGTTTGCAAGTGTGAAGTGGCTGCGTGAAAAACCTATAAAAATGTTTGAAGGTGCACAATGGCTCCTAATTCAAAAGGCTGAAGAGGAGAAGCTTCTTCAAGTCACTATTGTGCTTCCAGAAACCTCATTGAGTAAGTTAGTTGGTGAACTAGAGGAAGTTTATCTTAGTCATGGGGTTAGTAAATCTGCTCAACTCTGGAACGAGCAAAGAAAGTTGATACTGCAGGATGCACTCTATAATTTTCTGTTGCCTTCATTGGAGAAAGAAGCAAGATCCTACCTTACAAGCAGGGCTAAAAATTGGCTACATTGGGAATATGGGAAAGGTTTGTGGAAAAGAGTTTCTGTGGGGCCATATCAGCGGAAAGATAGCGATATTGCATCAGATGATGAAGCTGCACCGAGGGTCATGGCTTGCTGCTGGGGACCTGGAAAGCCGGCAACAACTTTTGTGATGTTAGATTCATCGGGGGAGGTTCTGGATGTGCTTTATGCTGGGTCCCTTACTTTACGTTCTCAAAATGTAAACGACCAGCAGCGCAAGAAAAATGACCAGCAGCGTGTTTTGAAATTTATGATGGATCACCAACCGCATGTGGTTGTTCTGGGAGCTGTGAATCTTTCTTGTACGCGACTGAAGGAGGATATATATGAAGTACGTACAAAAAGTTTAACTTTATATAGTGTGCTTATTTGATAATAGTTTGTTCTCTTGAAATATTACCACTTCTGTAACATCAGCAGAATTTTTGTGGCTTATGCTGCTATCTGACAAAATATTTTGTCACTAAGCTAATGGGAAATAGAGCAGTTAGACTTATGGCTGCTAATTTAATTGTCTCCATCGCACTATCCTTTAGCAACTAAGAACTAGACTTCATGGTTGTGGGGAGTGGTGGTGCAAGCATTTTTAATACCATATTTGATAGACAAATGTTCTTACTCAATTGGGGATGGACCTATATCATCCCGTATGGCTGGAATTGTATTCATGGCCTTAAAGCGTGTGAACTGGAGATCTGTCAATTCCTGAAGTTTATTGCAGCTTTTTCTTTCTGCTGTCATTTTGTTATGTGATTACCTCATTGCTCTACCACAGGCAGTTTTTATTAGTTTCTTTCTTCTTTTCTCTTGGTGGGTTAGTACAGAACTCATTTTCCTCTGACTCCCCTTGATGAGGTTGGGAGGAGGAAGTCTGCAGCTAGGTTCCCCCAGCTATCTTCCACTGTTTTATCCTTCTCACTTGTAAATCATTTCAACTTTATCTTACTCTTCTTCTGTTTGACCTTCCTTTCATCAGATTATATTTAAGATGGTGGAGGAAAATCCTAGAGATGTTGGACATGAGATGGATGAGCTAACAATTGTCTATGGAGACGAGTCTTTGCCTCGTCTCTATGAAAATTCTCGAATTTCTTCTGATCAGCTACCTGGGCAGTCGGGTAATGAATCAAGTTTCTGCTGTTTGTGGTCTTTATGCACAGGCTACTGCTATTGTTAACCTTGTTTTCTCCTGTATTGTTAGGCATTGTTAAGCGAGCTGTTGCTCTTGGGCGTTACCTTCAAAACCCTTTGGCTATGGTTGCAACACTGTGTGGACCTGGGAGGGAAATTTTATCTTGGAAACTCAACCCACTAGAAAATTTTCTCACCCCCGATGAAAAATATTCAATGATTGAACAGGTTATGGTTAATGTTACAAACCAGGTGGGACTTGACGTAAATTTGGCTGTAAGCCATGAATGGTTGTTTGCTCCTTTACAGTTCATCTCTGGGCTTGGTCCGAGAAAGGCAGCATCCTTGCAGAGGTCCTTGGTGAGAGCAGGGGCAATCTTTACCCGGAAAGATTTTCTTACTGCCCATGGTCTTGGGAAAAAGGTCTTTGTTAATGCAGTTGGTTTTCTACGTGTGCGGCGGAGTGGACTGGCTGCTAGTAGCAGTCAATTTATTGACTTGTTGGATGATACAAGGATACATCCAGAATCTTATGCTTACGCACAGGAGATAGCAAAAGCTGTTTATGAAGATCACAATGGTGAAGCGAATGATGATGATGATGCATTGGAAATGGCAATTGAGCATGTTAGAGATCGGCCTGCTCATTTGAAAGCATTTAATCTGGATCTTTATATTAAAACTAACAATCGTGAGAATAAGAGAGCAACTCTGGAGGATATAATTCGTGAATTAATACAGGGTTTCCAAGATTGGCGTAAACAGTATAAAGAGCCGACTCAGGATGAAGAATTCTATATGATATCTGGTGAAAGTGAGGAAACCCTTGCTGAAGGCAGGATTGTTCAAGCCACTGTTCGCAGAGTGCAAGGTCCAAAAGCAATATGTGTACTGGAATCTGGATTGACAGGAATGTTGAGTAAGGAAGATTATGTAGATAATTGGAGAGATATTCCTGAGCTAGCCGACAGGCTACATGAAGGTGACATACTCACTTGCAAGATCAAATCGGTACAAATGAATAGATATCAGGTATTCTTAGTCTGCAAGGAAAGTGAGATGAGAAGTAACCGATGGCAGCAGGTTCCAAATCTTGATGAATATTATCATGAAGATAAAAGTAGTTTGCAGACTGAACAAGAAAAGGCTCGCAAAGAGAAGGAGCTGGCAAGGAAACATTTTAAGCCCAGGATGATTGTTCATCCTCGCTTTCAAAATATAACAGCTGATGAAGCAATGGAGGTATCTTGTTCAACCATTGCGGTTGGTTTACAGAATTTGTTTTAGTTTTGATGAATCAACAACATCGACGATGATGCATGTTTAAATTGGTTGTGGCTTTTAATAAAGAATGCCGATACTAAGATTCTTCAACTGACCTAATATTTTTTAGAAATTTGATATAGGAATGAAGTGAGTGATCTGTTTATCAAGTTGATTTAGAGCTTAGCAAAAATACAACTTTCTTTTTCCCTTTGCAAGTACCTTTTTATTTATATTTTGAATTATCGTCTGTATATAACATCTGAAAAACAATTTGCATTTTGTATATGTGCAAGCTATTATTCTCTGTGTTCATTTATTTTTACTTATTTGTTGTGTGAGAATTACTTAAATTCTGATTTTGTTCTTTTTTCTTATTAACATTACATCTGGCAGTTTCTATCCGACAAGGAACCTGGTGAAAGTATTATTCGTCCTAGTTCACGGGGACCTTCTTATTTGACCTTAACTCTTAAAGTATATGATGGTGTTTATGCTCACAAAGACATAGTTGAAGGGGGTAAGGAGCACAAGGACATTACAAGTTTACTTCGTATTGGGAAGACATTAAAAATTGGCGAGGACACTTTTGAGGATTTGGATGAGGTGGGTTCTGTTTCACATTAGAACCTTTCCATGACTACTCTTGGGATTCTTGTTTGACAGAATTTTTGGTGATGGCACATGCCTTTGTCATGAAAGAAGTGATTCCTTACATTTATTTACTACCTTGAAATGCAGGTAATGGATCGGTATGTTGATCCCTTGGTGAGTCATCTAAAGGCAATGCTAAACTACCGCAAATTCAGAAGGGGAAATAAAGCTGAAGTTGATGAACTTCTAAGGGTTGAAAGGTTAGAGTATCCAATGAGGATAGTTTATGCTTTTGGTATTTCTCATGAATATCCAGGCACTTTTGTTCTGACTTATATAAGGAGTACAAATCCACATCACGAGTATGTTGGTCTATATCCCAAAGGATTCAAGTTTCGCAAAAGGATGTTTGAGGACATTGATCGACTTGTGGCATATTTTCAGAAACATATAGATGACCCACTGCACGAATCTGCACAATCTATAAGATCTGTTGCTGCCATGGTACCAATGCGGAGCCCTGCAACTGGGGGCTCTTCTATGGCTAGTGGATGGGGTGGTTCAAGCAATGAAGGGGGCTGGAGGGGCCAGTCCTTCGATAAGGGTCGATCATCCTTGCCTGGATCTAGGACAGGTTGATGTGTCTGACTTGTTCACCTGTCTATGGAATGTTTCACTATCAATTCAAAAAGTTGCTATTGTATATCCTTGATTGCTTTATCTAGATTAGGTGTTGTGTTCTGCAACCTCTTGAATGGCTTTGCAAAAAGGTTTTGATTGCTTTCTTGAGGTATAATTTTATGTCTTAAGTGAATGCCTACTTACATGCATTGCAAGTGAACTGCTAGCTTAATGCAAGTTACCAATATTTCTGGAATAGGTTTACAGTGAGATATGGTCAGCTTCCTCTTGTACACCTAATTTGTAATTGGGCATTTCACTGAAATCATAAAATTGTAAATTGAGCTTTGTGGTTTCATGTGTTGGATTTGTCATTAAAGATTTGTTCTTTTTTCGGCATCTGTGTGCCTGTGTGCCTAATTGTTCTAAAACAACAGCCAAAAGATGGATCATGTAACCTCAGATAGGCAGGAGCTTATGATCTGAATTTTTGAGAGTGAAGAAACCCTTTCCTTTCTTTTATTCTGTTTGATGTCTTCTAAAGATAGAGTTGATTTAATTAGGCTACTATTTCCCGTTATATGGCTATTAACACTACAGAATATGTGCTCTGAGTGAATGTCATAAGCCTTTCAATGATAGTCAGTTTGTTTCTCTAAACTCCACGTTTTCATTTTGACTGTTTGATGGTATATCTAATTGAAGTTCAAGGAAGTTATCTGTTTCATGTGTAAATATTTTGCACAAGGGCCATGCAGCTTTTGTTCATGCCACCATAAGGCTGCTGGATGACCTGCTAATGGAATCAATCCAAATTTTATAACATTCCCTTTCCGTGTGATTTTGCAGGTCGGCCTGATTATAGTGGCAACAGAGACAGTCATCATGGTGGGGTGCCAAGGCCATCTGGTGGACGAGGGCGAGGCCGGGGCTCCTACAACAGCAGGGTGAATAGCACCGGCAATGAGAGGCAGGATTCTGGTTATGATAATCGCAGAGAAACATTCTCTGGTGGTGGTGGTGGTGGTGGTGGTGGTGGTGGTGGTTGGGGCAGTGGCGGCGGTGGTGGCGGCGGTGGTTGGGGCAGTGGTGGAGATACCGCCGGATGGGGACGGGGAAATGGTGGGAGGACTGAAAGTGAGAATTCTGGGTGGGGTAATGATTCCAAGAGAGTTTCACAGGCAGGCTGGAGCGAAAGTGCAGGTGGTGGCTGGGGGGGCGGAAGTGGTGGCAACGACCCCGACACTGGGAATTCCACGGGATGGGGTAGTGGTTCCAAGAGAAACTCCTCACAGTCACAGGCTGACAACGGATGGTCCGGAGGTCGTGGTGCTGGTGGTGGTTGGTAAAAGGCATGAATTTTCAGTAGTTTCATAAGGAATAGCTGTAGGGAGTTGATCGAAACTGTGAAAACCCTCTGCTTTATCTCATTCCTGGAATTACTGTCTTTGTTACCTTGGGGGATGGAAGGGTATATAAGTATACCTCCTCATGCTCTCATCTTCATATCATAGTCTTTCCTTCTGTTTAATCACCAATTCCAGTTTTTCACACTGGTTGATGGAAGAAAAAGATTAGGAATATTATTCGAATAATTAAGTATATTTTATGTATATTTATTTATTTATTTTATCCATCTTGTCTCCAACTTGATTTAAAATATTCCTAAAAAGGTCTGATCTTTAATCCGAAGGAAGTAAAACGACAACGTTAGACTGTAAATAAGTACTCGGTTGATTTTGTGTTCAAACGTGGGGTGACGGCCCAACCCTATGAGGCAACTTTGTTGGAATGAAATTGATTTAGGGCTCTAAACTCAAAAATCTCAAATGGGTAAGGATCCATGCCCGAGTCGACACAACTTTCTGTATATAAAACAGGGGGGAATTTAGGGTTTATTGGTTTTTTCTTGTTGCTTTGAGTGCGGGAGTGTCCGTAGAAAGAAAAAGCCTAAAAAAGCCATGACTGCTCAGACCCAAGAAGAGCTTCTCGCTGCCCATCTTGAAGAACAAAAGCTCAACGTATGTGCTTGATTGATTTATTATGTATTTCGTTTTGAGTTGTCAAATGTTGCTGTTTGGTGCGGAAAGTTTAGGTATTCCCCATGAAAGGTGGAAGAACATGTGCTTACTCTTATTTAATCAACTTGTACGTTTTTTTTCTGGAATATCGGGGTTGTATTGCTCATTTGCATACCGTGGTCGGGATAAAGGTTTCTCCTTTAGTCACTTCATTTATCATGAGCTGTTTGTTAATAGGATTCTCGAATTTGGGAATTTTGTGCCTAATATCTTTGCTTCATCTTGTTGTTCTTTGTACGCATTATGGTTGATGTATTGACTTCTTGTTTTGAAGTCAAATTAGAATCATGCACTCCGTGTGTACTTTTGTGTTGCTTGTGGTTCTTGTCATAATCTGTAAGGGGGTTAGTTTTCATATTAATACATCACGTTTGTTCCCTGGCTCTGAATTTCAATCAAACAATGTGTTTGCAATCCAAAAATTTATTCTCATGGCCTGTTGTGGCTTTTTGAATTGCAACTTTCCAGCCCGATGAGCCAGTGATTGAGGAGGAAGACGATGAGGAAGATACTGATGAGGATGATGACGATGATAAGGATGATGAAGATGCTGAAGGTGAGGACTTTGTGCGATGGTTTTTTCAGCTTAATTATGGTGCACCCTTTATATAATATTGTAGGTTATAAGTAGTTTAGTATTGCTTTGGGTATTTCTATATGATGTAGAAGATTAAGATTTATGCATTTCATCCTTTTCAAGTATATACTGAGAAATTATTGATTTCTTAACTGACCTTTTATATATCATAAGAATAATAATTATTTGGTTAGGTGGGGGAAGAACTAATTACCTGTGATGCAGGGCAATTTTTTGTAGAATCACTCCGTTTTCTTTTCAATTATTTATTTTGTGTAAATAAAATTAAGGGATTTTATGTCTAAATGAGTACATATTTTCATATGTTTGTGAGTTAGATTAACTGCATGAAGGTTTTGATTGATTTACTACCTTTAGGTTGTGTATAGTTGGTTAATTAACTTGTAGCAATTTTCTTTAGAGAAAGGAGATGTAAGTGGTCGGTCTAAGCAGAGCAGAAGTGAGAAAAAGAGTCGTAAGGCAATGTTGAAGCTTGGAATGAAACCAATCCCTGGTGTTAGTCGTGTGACTGTCAAAAAGAGCAAGAATGTAAGTATTCAGTTAATTAAACCGATTCTATTCGGTTGTAGTTGCCTCGTTACCTGCATTGTTAGCTAGTCTTGTGCTCTGATGTTATCTTCATTTGCTTTTGCAGATCATTTTTGTTATCTCAAAACCAGATGTTTTCAAGAGTCCTACTTCAGATACATATGTTGTCTTTGGGGAAGCCAAGATTGAGGATTTGAGCTCGCAGCTCCAAACTCAGGCAGCAGAGCAGTTCAGGGCTCCTAACACAAGTAATGTAGTATCAAAGCCTGAACCATCAAACATTGCTCAAGATGATGAAGAAGTAGATGAGACTGGTGTGGAGCCCAAGGATATTGAGCTGGTTATGACCCAAGCTGGGGTTTCAAGATCAAGGGCTGTAAAAGCTCTCAAGGCTTCAGATGGTGACATTGTTTCTGCTATTATGGAACTAACAAACTGATTTGCTGCTTCTGGGAGGTGATGTATGGTTCGTCCTGCTATGTTTGACTTGTTTCGATGCCCGAGTCTAAACCGTGCTACTTTTTTGGTTTGAGGTTTTGTATTCCTGTCTAATCTTATTTGTTTTACCTTTAGACTTGCTATTGTTCCATTATCTAGTTAAGATACTATGTATGGTGTGTTGGCCATACTCAACTTACTGTTTAAGTATGTTGATGAGGCCATACTCGAAATTGCATTTACATAGTTCTTTCTAGGTTCTTGCCTACACATTTTCCAGTTCTGCCAATTTGTTGCTATGTTCATGTGCGTCATTCCAAAAATACCGCAGTGCCAGTCGTGGATGGTCATTGCGAGACATCAAAATCAACCATTTATTAAAGATTGATGACTTGTTATTCATTCTTTTTGGAAATGGAGTCTCAAAGTTTAGTAGTTCGCAAATTTTAAAATCCAACATCTTTGGAATGAGATTTTAATGCATATACACAGAAAATCCATTCACATAAATCATTCAACAGTTGTATGTTACAATCTGAAAAAGGATGTTGCAAGCTTATTTGTTCAAAGGAGAAATAAATAATAAACTGCCAAGCTGTATCTTGTGCACTCCAAAAGTGACACTATTTTAAAGCCAATGGCTGCATAATTGGCAGAAAACCATCATACACGCCTTCTGCAAGTAAAAGAGTCGATAATACCAAAGTCATTTACACTAAAAGCTGCTGATGAAGCACAAGAGGCCCTCAATTATGCTATGAAACAATACTTAAAACTTCAAAGTTTCAAACCATTTTTCACTCCAACAATTTGCTTATAGACCATAATTTTGGTACCAGAGTTGTTTCCTAATAGACAAAGGAAAACATGTTCATAAGATGTTGACATACTAGTCAAAAGGCCATCCTGAATATCCCACATGAGGGTTATTTTCATGAGCAGTTGAGCTGCTTCCAGTAGATCCATCTTGATTAGAGCCAGAGTTAGATGATCGGTGGAAAGGCCACAAGTAAGAGAATGGGTTTCTTCTTCCTTCCCTACCGTTCTCCCTTCCGCTGTAATTGCTGCTTCCGCCATGAGATGTTGAACTCTGGAAACTACGGCTGCTGTTTGCTCGTTGTGGGGGTAACTCTTGGCGACAAACTGGGCATGAATTGTGTTGGGCTAACCATGGGACAATGCAATCAGAGTGATATATGTGGCTACAGGGCATTTGCCTTGCTTCAGACCCCAACTCAAATTTATCTTTGCAGACTGGACAGTGAGAATCAGAACGAAGATGCCTTTGCGAGATCTTTATAGTAGGCATTGCATCAATCGACGATCTGGTTGCTGGGGGAGGACCTCGCCGATCACCAGCTGAAAGCTGTTCAAACAATTCATCCAGTCCAGGGCCCATAAAATAATCACCAACATTACCACGTGCAAAGGCAATACCAGGTGCCCCAGAAAACAGTGCTTCAAACCCTCCATTTCCAGACAGCCTCATTGGAATTTGGCCGCCAAAAACCAACAGAGGGCTAAAACCTGAATTATGTTCAGGAACTGAATCTGATCTCCCTCTGATATCTTGGTTATAACTTCTGTCTGCCAGTCGCTGCCGCATAAATGTTGAGAAAGCATCCATAAGCTCAAATCTGTGATCCTGATTGTCATCATTATCCAGGCCAAAGAAGTCCAGAGGGCTGACGCGCACCATGTCATCAAGTTCTTGAACAAATCCTCCATTACAATACACACAAACAGGATCCCGCCCTCGCAAACGAACTGGTCGCCGGCATCTGTAGCACCAGTGTGTATTTCTGCCACTTGACATTCCCTCCTCTCTTTCCTTCACAACGTCTCAGAGCGCAGAAATACAAAACCAAGCCCTTGTCCCCAAGACTCGCTCAAAATTCAGACTGTCATCTGTAACAGATTTGCAGACAATGCATAAAAGCACAACATGAGTACCAAATCTCTCAGAAAATGTTTCAACAAAGGATTAAATATATAAGAAGTCTCTTGAACATCCTACATATCACAATTAGAGCACCAGAACGTAATCGATCATATTGTAGATGCCCTAAAAACAGTAATTAGATTCTCACTGAATGCATACATCCCGCAAAATTCTCACCAATAAAGGGAGAAATGGAGACTAAAAGTCTCACTTAGTGTAAGTTAAAGAATCACAAACGCAGATAAATATATAGCCAAAAGATATGCAGAATTAATAAGCTAATAATCTAAATCAGATAATAAGGAAAAAGTAGAGTGCCAGTGTCAGATGGATCAAAGAAGGGAATCTCAAATGCTTTAGTTTTAAGTCAAAAACCTTCATTCGTACAAGCCACCTGGAAGCCACAGTAGTACACTAACTTCTGTCTGGGTACAAGAACTTAGCTCATGTCCATTCCAAACTGTTGCATAATACATATACAAAAACGTCTTGGAAAAAAAAAAAAAGGCAAAGAAAAGAACATCACTAATCAACCTTTAAGCTATACCATACTCCAAAATAAATACCCACAGAATAAGAGCAGATCCAAATGAAGAAGAAGGATTCTTCAGTAATTTTGTTTTTTCTAATCCTTTTATTGGGTCCCCATGACTCGATAACCAGGAAAAAACACATCAATTTCAACAATTAACAAAAATTTCTCAGAAACCAAAAGCCAATACCTATCAGGAACCAAAATAAAATCAAAAAAATCACAAATTGGAACCACGCCCAGACTAAAGATAATACCTTTGACTATCAAAGGAACGAACACACAATTGACATAGGAATAAACAGATAATTGACTAAAAAGATAAGAAATTGATAGTTACCTTTGTGGAGAAAATTATAGAAACGGAAGTAAGGAGGGAGAGTGAGTGGATCTAAGAGTGTTGGTTAAATGAGTAGACTCTAGAAACAATGGAAAAGAGAGAGATTGGTGATCTATCCTAAACTATACGTGGTGCGTAGTACGCCCCTCCTCTGTACTATTGGATGTAGCCAAGGGGGCCTCTCTCAATTCCTCAGTAGCTTTGGCACTGTCCAAGTCAAAGTCAATTATTGGTTTTGAGCTAAAATAAATTTCATTTTCGTTTATATTTTAATTTCGTAGTCACCATTTTGATTTTTGTTCTTTTGTTTTCTTTGGTTTTTTTTTCTCTCTCTTTATGTTGATTCTTAACTTACCTTTCTATTTATGATATTATATCTTTAAGAATATTAAATTGTCTGTTTGATTGGATGTTAATTAATAAAATATAACAGAACAGAACAAAACAGTTTATAATAGTATGAAACGTAATATAATGAAAAGTTGTTTGGGAGGGATGGAAGGGTTCATAATATAATGTTGTTTGGAAGATGAATGGAAAAAAATGTAATATATAATAAATCACTATTAAAC
>JANIHY010000003.1:3816498-3827791 GCA_027479065.1 Erythroxylum brevipes
AAAAAATAAAAAATAAAACATATAAAAAGTCAAATAATATTATATAAATCTCAAAATAAATATGAATATGTGTTTATAGATATTGTGGGAATTATGTGTAAAAACATAATAGTAAAGAGGAATAAAAAATAGGCTCACTAATTCATATGAAAAATCTATCAGAAAAAGTGATTTTTTGAAAAGCTCCAATTTGAACTTATCAAAAAGCTATATTTTAACAAAAAAAAGTCATTTATATGAAAAAAAAACTTTTAGATTTTACAGTTAAGCATTCATTTTTCTTAAAAACAGCTTTTGCAGTAGAAAAAAGTATTTATTCACCCTTTAAAAGCTGAAACAAACAGGCATTACATCCAATACAACGTTATGTTGTAGGTCTATACATAATACGATGTAGTTTTTTAACTATAAAACGATGCCGTATTGAGCATGAAATAAAGATGGAACAGGATAATGAGAACAGAGGATTTGAACCCTTACGAAGTGGTGGTGGGCTTATTCAATGTTTACCTAAAGAAAAGATTAATGTAACACAACTAGCAATTAATTATTTATTTCCATTTTAGAAATGAGAAGAAAAAATATTAAAAATAGAGAATGAATGGTATGTTTCATAAGAAATTCGCCTAAAGCTTAGGATTCTTTTATATGACTAGGCAAAGTCAAAGTCAACTGCGTAAAGGACTATAATGGGAGGGAGGGAGGGAGGGAGGGAGGAAATAATTCACCAAATCTAACTTATTTAAGCCTATTAACTTTGCTACTGTCTCTGGATTTAATTCCTAATAAATGAACTCTAATTATGTACCTAACAAAATTAATGAACAAACCTCATTTTGACCAACTCTTCCAAACTAGGGCTAAAATTGTTATTCCAATTAAAGATAACATTCGGGTCTGAGCTCGACGTAAGGTTAAATAACTAGCCCGAATTGACCAAATATCAACCTTTTTTTTTTTCAAATATTGGGCCTTAAGCCGTCCAAAACTTAGCCTGACTCGAGACTCAATATTTTTAAAAAATGACACCTTTTTGCAAAAACTAATATCACTTTCTATTTTTCAATTTTTAAACATATTAGGTTAAGCTGGGCCGTGTCGGGCCGGTCCATTGTTTTACCTAATCCCAATATGTAAAGCACCTTATCCTGACTGAACAATCCATCCACTATTATACCATCACTGGTAAAATTCCAAAGGTTACTACTTTGCATTCATTAATTATAGAGTCTGATACAAGACAATGAAAGGTCTGACTGAACCAGGGCCTTAACAAGAGACCAAAGAGACAGCTGCCATGTCTTTGCTTGGAGAATTCAGTGCTGACCAGATTAATGAAGCTGTCATAACAACAATTTCTCGTCTATCTCATCATTAATGAACAACAGGCTAGGAAGATACACTTTTAATCATGCTTGTTAATGTTTGAAGGCTCGGCCGATCGAGTTTTAACTGAAATCAAAACCAGACTACTTTGCCAGAACCTCCTTGTGAGCTTTGAATGAGAGAATCACATTCCATACCAGGGAAATAACGTTAGCAGCAAGAACCTGGAATTGTTTATAAATATATTATTTCTGAATCCAACATTGGAGAAATAAAATACCTTCATTCCTAATAGTTTATTGAAGAAGTAAATGATCATAGAAGTAAAATTGGCCAACAGATCTTGCACAGGACATATGCAAGTTGAAGCTGGTAAAGAGCATTATACTGTATTTTCTCCATAACTTCCTAGAGAAAACTAGAGGTTCTCTTACTAACTTCGTTCTATATTGTTCAGCAAGGTTGTTGAAACAAGAGTGCTCGTTTTGTGTGCATTGACGGAAGAAGGATCCGTTCTTTACAGAGTAACAGGAAGGCCAAACTGACAAGGGTAATATATAGTTGAGCAACCAACAAACTATGACTCTTAAGGATGCACCAATGAAAATTGAAGCATCCCAGAAATATTGCTAAAGGTTCTTATAAGAGGAACAAGTTGAGTATTAGATGAGTGTTCAGGAAGGAAATTGAACTTCAGATAACAAATTTTTACATCAATCAAGGCACAGGTGAGAATGCCAAAATAGAACAGTTCATCATAAGTATAGGTAGAAGTGCAACATTGATTTGACCCTCATCACTTGTTTCAAGTCTATGATCTTGGAAGCAAATAAGGGAGTCATTCCCCGGTCTATATACATGAAACCATCTAACGATGTATACATATATGCTAACCGGACAACCACAAGAGCATATACTATCCTATTCATACCTGAAATTGCTGTGGGACAAAACGGAAGTTCAGAAATTGGAACGGTATCCAAAGTTGCCAATTTGCAAAAACAGAAGAAACCCACTCCTATAAAATGAAGCCAAATATCAGCAAATGACAATGATAATGCCGATCCTTGCGCCTTTTCAGAGTACTAGGGATTATATAAAACACGTAAGGAACAGGACAACCTGTTGAAGTTTGGGTATAACTTGTGATGGTCGTCCCTCTAGTGTCACTAGAGTAGATAAGAAAATTCCAATAAATGAAGGAGCAAAGAGGAACTGCAGTTAAATAAGATCACATTGAGATAGAGGAACTTAATCTACACTAATTTGGATGGACTGTCAGGTCATATGAAGAGAAATTATAAACTATTTTGCTCACCTGGTCAAGTAGTAGTCTTAAGAAAGCACCGGATGCTCCCGGTGTTGGTACCAGTTTGCTCAAATACAAATACCTAGGGAAAATCGAGATGCATACATGACGTACCGAGAGAAAAAGAAAAAATTAAGTAGGTTTTATGATGTAAGACTGACAAGGAATACACCAATGCTTTGAAAATATACGAACTGTAAATCAGAGCTATCAGACTTTAAAGAACTAAATTTGTTGACGATACAAAAACAAAAGGATGTGTTAGATCAGCTGAAATTGGAAAAAGGGTTGAAACATTCATAAACCGATGCATTAAACTAAGATATGTAAATCCATTGGATAAAACCTTCAAGTTTCCAGCAAATACGAAAATAGTTTCAGGGTGCTTTCCAGTGTTAGACAGGGCAAGCAGCTGCTATAAATTGGTCATGTCTCATGGATGGTTCCACAATTTGTCATAATCTCTTTCATAATTTCCATCATCAATAGTGGCTATCTTTGCATCATTACATGAATCATGTTATCCATTATAGAATAAATGGAGAATCTAATACATACCAGAAATGTAATGTTGGACCCACTAGTGCCAGCCCCAAAAATGTAAATAGGAACGTTCTTTTAAAGTCAAGTGATGGAACTTGTTCTATCAAAAGCTGAGGGAAAGAAGACATATCTGAGTTAAATTTATCTGCAAATTATATTTTAGAGGGCAGTAAAGCGTAAAATCGATTTAAAATATCACCCGAAATCCTTTGTTTGACACCACTATTTACAGAAACCAAAACATATACCTGACATATCAAATCTCCAAGTAAAGTCAAAATTGCAGATGTGACAGCTTTTGCCAACACAGGATGCTCAGCAAGAAGAGTCAAATACCTGAACCAGTAGACAGCTCAAGTTATGCCAGACAATAATTGGACTATAATGCTCATCCTGTAAGGCAAGTTCACCAAGAAGGCTACCTAGAATAAATACAAGTTCAAGCAGCCTCCTTGATAAAATGCCTACTGAGATACTGCTTAAAATGAAATTAGAATTTTATAAACTAAACAGAAACAAGTTGTTCCAATCTTTTGGTCATGCCTCTTTATCAAAATTTTTAGTTCATTTATACTTTTCTAGCAGCGTATATCTATGTTATGGCACAGCCTAACATCAAGCTTAGTGAATGCCTAACTCCAGAACCCTACATCTCACAACCATGCTACCAAACACCATCTGTTCAGTAGCACTTGCGGCAAGCTGCTCTTACTGTCTTGATTCTAGAATCTTGATGGATTCAGTGGAGAGTATTTACCAAAAGGTTGCTAACAAAGATATAAGCAATTTCTTTCTCATGCTTGTACCATGCAAAGTTCTCTACAAATACCTTTCATCTCCATCATATTGAAGAACAACATTCCATTGTCAGCATTTCATTAGCATGACAAAATACCAATTTTTACAGTATACAGGCACATTGTATACAGTCAGACAATCAGTTTGAAAAAGAGAAATATTTCTCTAATAAGGATCAATCAAACTGACAGAGGGGGCGAAAGAGGATCATCTGGAAGAACTACAGTTTCAGGCACTACTGAGGTAAAGAAACCATTTTTTAGCTACAAAGCCTCAAGTTGAAAACGCTTGTTGCATATTATCAACCCTTTGCATTCAGTTTTTCCTTCCCGCTCTCTTATGTCTGGCGAGAAGAAGAAAAAGCCAACACTTTAATAGATTAGTTATCAATGTCCCCTTCCATGACAAAAACTACAGTGATATATGATCAGTAAGTTATGGACCCGTCATCCTATTAGTAATGGAAACTGTCCACTACAACCATTGTACCTGCAATTTCGATGCTTCATAAGGACATGCCACTTTTCATGCAAACAAACAACAACAATCATTCACCACTCGAATAATAACCAAACAGCAAGAGTTAAAAAACCATTACCACGACATGAAGGACCAGTTTTTTCCACCACCGCCACCACCGCCACCGCCACCAGCACCAGCACCAGCACCAGGATTTTCACCTCTGCCACCACCATCGCCGCCATCAGAGCCCCCAAGCCCACCACCACCTGAATCAACATCAGAAACAGCCAAAGTTCGAAACTTGTCGAAATCCAGTTGCCTAAATTCCGCATTGCAACGTCCTCCGCCAGTGAACACAGCCCCAAGACGAGAATTCAGAGGATAAACACACAAATTATAAGCAGAACTATAAGCCCTATCTGCATTCGCTTGAACAGGGTTTAAGCAAAGTTGAGATTTTGAACCAAATTGCAAACGAGATCTGGGAGAATACCCCAGAAAACGGGATAAAAGTGCAGTATGTCGTATTAGAGAAAAAGGGCTAGACACCATTTTTGCCATGTTAGAAGAGAAGGGTTTTTCGGGAGTAATAGCTTTAGGTTGAGTTTTTTTGTAAGTGAAGTGGGGTTTGGGGTCTTTGGCTGAGTCGGATGCTTTAGCAGCAGAATCACACACGCCAAAAGTAATCCGACGAACAATTGAGCGAGCTAATGGCTACTGTAATGAGGCTGCAAGAAGCAGAGTATCAGTGGGGGTGGCCCATAACTAGCATTTCTCGAGCTTATGCTCTGTTTTATGCTTTTGTCTTTTAGTCATGTGTATATTTGGTGAGTCATTACCTGCAGTAGGTTTTAACTTCTAATTGAGATATAATAAACTTGATTTACTTTCCACATATTATATAAATTATGCAAATAGGTTACGGTCAGTAGCTCTCTTCTCTTTGGATAGCTCCAATTTGAAAGAATTGTGTTCGACTGGTAAGATTTTATAGCACAGCTGATATTACAAAGCTATTTTGTCTTTTGAGTTGGACAATCCATAATTACTGACGAACTTCGTACTCAAGGACCTTGTTTCTTGAAGAAACAGCTCTAACACTGAGTAGCTTCTCCCTATCAAAAACCCTCAAATCTGAATTCGTTACAAATGTTAGTGTAAGGATGAACTGGAGATAATACAATCAGGCCTTCGCTAAAAGAGCTTTTAGGGATGGTTTCTCAATGATGCAATGCTTTCTGCTCAGAGTTCGCGCACAGAAAAGAAAGGGTAGTCGATGATGCATGAACTGCCCAGAAACTCTCTTCCCGATCCTTTGCTGCAGTTCAATCTGCTACACGAATTCTATCAGCCATGCATCATATGTTGTTACTCGGAACATTTTTATAAAAAAAAGCAGACTGGAGCCTCAAAATCACCTGAAATATTTAGGAACTAATGGTTCAAATGCGTCAACCGTGGAAAACTGTATCCAACTCCAGAGAAAAAAACAATCTTAGACATTGAACAGAAGCAGATAAACTAGGCATCAAAATAGACACTTTAGACAGAGCAGGTCACTTACAAGTTGCAGGATCATGACTTGAAGAGAGCTGCAAATTTTCCCAAGCAGCCTGCTTCACAAACATTCCTAATTTCTGCAGGAGCTCAGAGAATACAATAAGTCCAGCGCCTGTTATAAATCGGCTATATGCCTTAGTGTCTCTTCATCTCACGCCTCCTGTCATTTACACTGCATTTGTTTGTGTAGCATCCATTAAGCTCTTCCTGAGATGCACCCCTCATGTCATTTAGATCACCATGATCTTTTCCATTTTGAATTCCTTCAAATATTGGGATAACCCAGTGTCCTTCTGCTGAACTTAGATTTTTATTCTTAGAGATCAAACTCACATGTAATTCGTTTGTTTCCTCTTGAGGTTGCAACTCACTTGTTCGTCGACGGCCTAGCAAGACGAGGTCCAACATCTTCCTCCGAACAATGTACACCGGGTTTGGCTTAATCAAACACCCTTTGCTATAAGCTTCTCTGAGAAACACAGTTTGGGTGCTTCCCTTGGTTGATATGTAAAAAATTCCAGGGTGTTTTAGAAGCAACTCACGCAGGTTTACTTCCATACCAAATTCCTTCCTAAAATGTGTCAATCTCTCAACTTCAATCATCTTCTCCACTGTCAAGCTCAACAGCTCATGAATTAATCCTACTGCCCGTTTCTCGTATCTCTCCACCCCACCACAAGAACGCACTCGAACAATCCCATTGTTCTCATAAGGCTTCATATAAGGAAGCCTTTGCCAATTCTTGAGCTCTTCCCTAAAGCCAGCCTTGATAACAAACCCCGTCGGAAAACTGATCGGAAAAGCATATTTGGTCTCAAATTCACTCAGCCACTTCTCTCTGTACTCTGTTTCCCTCCATGCTTCAACTTCTGCTACACCCAAATTCTCATCTCTACTCACTAATTCCACTTTTTCCAGATCAATTAACCGAAAATCTTCCTTATACTTGTCAAGAATCGAGTCTCTAAAATCCTCTGGCAAGCCTAATTCTGTCCTAATCAACCTCAAAGCATGAACATGAAGAGTACCATCTTTGGACATCATTAACAACTTCTTTAATCTCCCGACAGATTCAAACTCGCAATCTTGTATCACACTCTTTTCTTCACTAATCAAATCCTTCATTTTCTTCGTAATTCTACAACACAGATTCCTCTTAACTAAGTGGGTAAAAACATCAAACACGTGAGGGTATTTGTGAAGAAACTGACCCATACCCACGTCCAAGCCCGCTATATTCTTCCACCGGGACATGATTTGCACGGACACAAAGGGACCGCGTTTCCGAGTGGATATGAGTTGGTGGAGCTTGAGGATGGTTTTGAGTTTTTTGTGGTGGGTCGCGAGCTTATCGAGCTTGGAGTCCCTAGTTCGGTTCTCTAACCGGGTTTGCGCAGAATCCACCGGCTTTCTCCATCTTTTCTGCACAAAGAAGTTGAATGCGCCAAAGGATATCTTGGTGCGATTTCCTGACGAGATTTTCGAAAGAATCATTCTTTTACGCTTTGAAGAATGAAAACTTGGCGGCTAGAGGAGTGAACTAGATCGAACCAAATGAAACATGACTAAAGAGAAGAGCTTGGCATGCACAATACGTTCGTGGAAAGAATCAACGCAAGGTGCGCTCGCAAGAGGTTTAAGATTAGCTGAAATTGTCGGCCAGTTGATAACTATGAATGGTCCTAGTCATCGGTACAGAAACTGTCGAGCCCATCATATTATTGGGAAACGATTGAGATTTCCCGTCTTCTCTAAACCTTGACACAAGTTTGTTTACGATTGACTGAAAAATGAAAACATCTCCCAAAATGATGCTTTACAATTGCGTGATCATAAGTGTAAACTTGACAATATAACCACAGAAGTTCAAAGCTTTAACACTCCTTTCAGATCAGATAGTACAACTACAGTTGGATCAAGGTATCAACAAATTGTCAAAAAGAAAACGTAAAAACAAAACCACTGATTGAACACCACCAAGATCAAAGTTACAAGAAAAGTGTTTCCATGATCTGTTATTTAACATGAGTAGGAAAAAGAACAATTGCTATGGAAAGGGCACTCAGACTAGCTCGCTGTAGAATCTGGCTTCAATGATTCATCCTGAGGAAGAAGAGTAAAAAAAAAAAAACATAAATTATACACTATAAACTAAAACTGAAGATGATAATAACAACGGAAGCAGCTTCAGAGTTGAATTACAATCATGCTCCAATTAGGAAGAGTTGCTCTGGTAACCAAAGTATCCTGAGTTTTAAAGAAAGCGGGAAGTTTGAAGAATGGAAGTTGGGTTCACCGACCTTGGTACAAACATATATGTAATGGACATCGGGGTTCTTTCCCAGCACTGATTCCAGAGAGCTTCCCTCTTCATCTAGTGGAACAGGTTTCGTCAACTCCCAGATTGGCTGTCCAGAGGTTCCTTCTGACAAAGACTTTCCTGCAGATTATGAACAACAGTCTTATTGTAGCATTCAAGTCCTGAGGTGCCAGATGCCCACTACGTTAAAGTTTAGGGGAATAAACAGATAACAAATGAAAACAAACGATAGCTACCGGCTGGATGAACAGCAGAACATTTTTAGCTCACAGAAATCAGCTCTCAAAAGTAATGATCAATCTCGGAACTTTTATGTTTTAGAAAGATTCTACGCCCTGAGAAGTCCTCTCATCACAATCCAAACAGGTTTTCCTTTTCTATTTTTCTCTTAGGACCCAAGTGATTCAAAACAATATAAATATAGTTTTCCAAGTTTCATGTAGATTTCGAAAACTAAACCTCCAATTTTTCGGGAACACAGTCAGCAATTCTTCATCACCGCATAGATTCCGAAACCTTGAATGAATTTTAATTCTTTTTAGATATTGATATGTAAAACTTAATAATTCACTTCTTTGATTCAGCTACCAAAGGATCTCTGTAATAACTCTTAAGAAGAGGAGAAAAACTATGCACAGAATGTGATCATTAAAGCAATAAGAGAGGAGGAAGGACATTCTCAACAGAAATCAGAAGAGTCCTGCATGCAAGTCACCTAATCTAACAAAGAAACTGGGATTAATTAACAAACCTATGACATGGAGTTTTATGGACCACGAGCAAGATTCTTTTAACAAGCGCAAGCGGTATACCGGAGATCCATATGTCACCTGCAACGCATTATCTCATCAACAAAAGCAGTTGAGTTAAAAACCAAAACAGAAAGTAAGATATGGATATCTGGAAGCATATATTTTACCAGAAAATAAACTCCTTTATCCTTGAGGACCCTATAGAGTTTGTCATCAACTGCTTCAATATTAGGTGAAAAAATCAAGAAAATAATTTGCAGAAGTACAAAATGCTTTGCAAACCAAAACAAACCAAATGGAAAAATAACTATTCACGAAAAATTCTCACTCCACCATACCTCCAAACTTCCTCAAGCATCTTTGTTGCATTTTGTCGTGAATTACTACCACACTAGATGTTCGAAAACAAAAAAGAAATGAAAAGAAGAACACAACCCTTTAGCTATATGGTTATGGCAACTCAAAACGCTACTGCATAAAGGTCCAATATCAATTAAGAAGTCGCTTATACACTCACCAAGATGGAATCCAGCGTCCCTGTATTAACAACAACAACAAAAAAGCAAAAAGCAATAAAAGGAAAAACTTCATCAATGAACAGCTAACTCATTCAACCCAAATAAGGTGAAGGGACAGAAATGAATGTCAAAGTGGCACCTTTATCAATAATGGTATTAAATGAAGCTGATTGGAAAGTACTCATATCTCGAACATCCATTTGAAAATCTGCCGAGTCAATGTGAGGAAACAACAAAATAAAAAACACACCAAACATAGAAAAACCAAAAAGACACTAAAAACCAAACAACTGAAAATCTAAACTTGTGAAACAGTAAATACATTTCATTTGAGGTCGATCAGAATACTTGGTCCGCATAGCTTCAATAACCACAGACGATATATCAATGTTCACCACATCTTCGTACCCGTCATCCACCAAGCCCTCACTAAAAGCTACCCACAAAATTCACAATTTCAAGACAAAAAAGATGAAAACTTTATCGATCTTGACATATCTTTTTCCAAAAAGAAAGGGAACAACAATCAGGAACCCAAAAAAACGATACCGGAGTTGCCGCAACCGATAACGAGGACACGGGGTCGGAGACGACGAGGAGCGTAGAGATTGATGAGAGGAGCTAAGGAAGGGTATTTCTGGTACCAATCGAAAGTCGCGGGTTCGTTGCTGTACCTGTTATCCCAGTACCATGCTTCTCCATAAGCTTGCGTCGACGTACCCATCATTGTTTCTCGACGACCCAGAAGCCTGAAAGTTTAGTTTGGTTAGAAGAGAGTGCTGGATCAATCTAGGAACTGTAGGAGACAAGACATGCTTGACAGATCCAGTTCACGTTGGTGTGAGTAGGCCGTTTTTGTCTACACCAAATCTTCTGTGCCTGCAACGGTGTTACAATACTGTTATAGTCAATCTTATCCGTGTAACTTTTAAATATATAGATGTGACTGAATAAATATGTAATTCCAATATAAATATGTCAGAAAATTTAGGCTTGTTTTTGTCTTATTCTTTGGCTAATACTTACTATCTCGTATGGCCGTTTTAGTCATGTAAACATATCCGGTTGTTTAAAATTTAAAGTTAGAGTTTTGTTTTTGGTAAAAAAATTATTTGGTTCTAGCGGGGATTAATTTAAGAATAGATGATTTAAAAGTATTCTTTTATAGTTGACATCTTTTTAAAACGCCTTGTGGGTAACAAAAAAAGAAGAAGAATATATCTTTTACAGATTTACCTATTTTAAATTTTGAATTGGATTTTCTGTTTTTATGTAGTTGTTGTAACTTAATATTATACTACGTATGGTTACTGTGATTCATATGCTGAGACGGAACGAAACAAAAATTTGAAGACATAACAGAATAAAAATTGGAGACAGCAAAATGTTTAGTTGTAATTGACAAAACAGATAAGACTGTATTCGTCTCGAGGACAGAAATGTGTTTGGTTACAGTTGACAGAACATAAAAAACAGTGTCAATAACTAAAGTACCCTTGTAGTATAATATGGTTAGAAATATGTAATTCATTGATTATCTTAAAACGAATGATATGTATTAGTAATTTAATTATATTTAAAAACGCCTTGTGGGTAACAAAAAAAGAAGAAGAATATATCTTTTACATATTTACCTATTTTAAATTTTGAATTGGATTTTCTGTTTTTATGTAGTTGTTGTAACTTAATATTATACTACGTATGG
>JANIHY010000003.1:3827891-3838582 GCA_027479065.1 Erythroxylum brevipes
ATCTATTATTAAACCAAAGAAAATATTTGAGTCGATGATCATGGTCTCTGCATAATAATTAACATACTCGCCCCGTTGCCATCCCTAATCATAATGAGCTACTATTGCCATCATCACTATAAATGCATCCTTCGAGGACACATGAGAAAATGTGACATTAAAGTCAATTCCCTCTCTTTGAGAGAATCCTCTAGCAACAAGATGCACCTTAAACCGCTTAACTTGACCCTGTGTGTCCTTCTTAGTCTTAAACACCCATTTGCAACTGACAGGCCTGCAATGTTGAGGTAAATCAACAAGCTCTCACACTTTGTTATACCTAATTGATTGCATCTCATCCTTCATTGCTTCCCACCACCTATCCGCATGAGGTCCAAAAATGGCTTCTGTAAAAGTCACTGGATCCACCACATGTCCTATATCATAGTCATGTTCTCCTAAATAGACTATGTAGTCTGATGAGATAGCAGGTCGCCTCTCTCTAGTGGATCTACGCAACTGTATGGGCTCTTGTACCTCAGAAGCCTCCTCTTGAATAAGAGTAGGTTCCTGTACCTGCATAGGCACAGTACCTGAGCCTACATCCACCATAGCCGACTGTATGACAGGTGTGGACACACAATGATTGTAGTATCCTTCCTGCTATCTACTGGAGGATACAAAGATCCTCCTTCATCGTAGATGTCGTATTCCAAAAACTTCGTCGTATGTGACTCCACAATTATGGCTCCTTCTTCTCTACAGAAAAATCTGTAGCCCTTAGAGTGGTCAAGATAACCGACAAAATAACAACGAGTCGAACGAGATTGCAATTTACTTTCATGAGGATTATACAACCTTACCTCAGCAGGGCAGCCCCACACTCTAATGTGGACTAAACTTGGCTTCCTTCCAACCCAAAGTTCAAAAGGCGTCTTCGATACTGATTTGCTCGGGACTCTATTCAAGATGTATAACGTTGTCTTGATGGCTTCACCCTAAAGGTATTCGGGTAGGTTAGTCCTACTTTGCATTGACCTCATCATGTCCTTCAGGGTGCGATTACGCCTTTCGGCCACACCATTTTGCTCAGGACTACCTAGCATAGTGAATTGAGACACTATTCCAACTGATTCCAAATACTTGGCAAATTGACCTTTTTCTTGTCCTGCAACTCAATATCTGCCATAGTATTCCCCTCCTCTATCAGATCTGACAATCTTTATTGATTTTTCTTACTGGTTCTCAACTTCAGTCTTAAAGATCTTGAACTTACTAAGAACTTCAGACTTCTCTTTAAGTAGGAACACATAACCATAAAGGGAATAATCATCTATAAATGTCAGGAAATACTTAGCATTGCACAACGTGACTGTATAAGGACCACTGACATCTGTATGTATGAGGTCCAATAAACCAAAAGCACGGGTAGATCCCTTTTTCTTTATCTTGGTCAACTTACCCCTACAACAATCGACACATGTTTTCAGATCACTGAAGTCCAGAGTTGGGCGAATGTTATCCTTTATCAATCTCTCAACCCTTTCTCTAGAAATGTGGCCAAGGCATTTATGCCACAACATGTACGATGTTTCCTTTATGCGGGTTCTCTTTCGAGTGACAAGCTCAGCAACAAATGAAGAGGCATACATTTCATTAGGAGTAAGACACATTCTATATAATCCATATGATAAGAAGGCAGTACCAACATGTTTTGTATTGATATAAAGATTTACAACTATATTATCAAATACAAAACGGAAACCTTCTTTATCCAAAACTGATACAGAGATCAAATTCCATCTAAAAGACGGTATATAAAACATGTCTCACAAAATGAGGACAAACCCTGTATCAAGGTTTAATCCTATATCTCCCACGTACAAAAGTCTACCTCTTCATTGTTGCCGACCATCAGCTTCTCCTCCCCCTTGATTGGCCATCTCCTGGATCTGAATTCCTACATTGTGGAAGCAACATGATTAGAAGCTCCACTATCTAACCACTAAGAACTTTATGTGGTTATAGCAACATTGGATTCATGAATCATGAAAGTCGAGGAGTTACCTAATAGATCCTGCTTGACCAACCACAATTTATACTTCTGGCACTCAGACTTCCTATGCCCCTTCTTTTTACAGAAGAAGCATCTCATCTTCTTAAGGTCATGTGGAGCCTTTGCAATGCTAGATTGCCCACTTTGAGTCTGAGGAGAGGGTTTGGATTTCTTATCCTTGCCCTTGCCTTTAGCCTGCTAGGATTTACCTTTTCCCTTGCCCTTGGTAGCTACATACATTGCTGAATGAGAAGGGCTCCTGATCTTCTCTTCTGTTGTAGCACACCGGGAAATTAAAGCATTAACATCCCAATTCTCATCCATAGAGATGTAGGAGGTAGCCAACATCTCAAACTCCTTAGGAAGAGTATTTAGTGCCAAATGCACTATCAGCGAGTCCTAAATGATTATATCTGGTGCCTTCAGTCTACTCTGAAGGTGTACCATCCGGATGATATAATCTTGGACGCCCCCTTCTCCAGTGTACCTCATGGAGAAAAATTCCTTGATCAAGGCGCTCTGCTCGGCATGAGAAGAGACCCTGTACTTCTGGGATATACTGTCCATGAGCTCACGAGCTACTTCGTGTCCGGCAAGCCACTCATCAGATGATCCGGTATTGACCTCCTGATAGTCAAATAGCACAATCTATTAGACCTTTCCCAGGTCATCATTGCTGCTTTGTCAGCTTCTGAGCTGACATCTGTGAGTGGAGAAGGCCTCTCTATATGCATGACCATATTGATATCCGCTATCTCCAAGTCGAAATCCACGTCCTTCTTCCACTTCTTAAAGTTTAAACCATTTAGGGTTTCAATGGTGACAGTGTTATTGTTGACTGAGAAGGTGACTGCAGAATAGAAGAGACAATGTTAGAACAATGTATATTTAGGATAACAGGGATACTCAAAGCATTAAAGTATCTAATATGAGAATCTAACCACACATATTAAAAAACACCTTTGGGCTGAATACATAATATATGTAATCATATTCCCACATAAAAGCGATCAGAGTATAAACCATCAACTCTCATGATACTACTGCCTTTGGGTGAATAGACCGTTTAAGCAGTGGTTTTCCTCCATCAAATGCCTTTATGCACATCTCAAAACATTATGTAAGGTCAATACCTTTGGGCAGAATAACCAAATATAAGGTCAGAGACATCCCCACACATGTTAGTAGATCAATCTAAAATACTGACGCGAAAGGCCACTTTGGTGAGTACATTCTCACTAGTACCTTAGACAGTCCACACACACAAATGATGCATCTTTATGTTATCCTCACATTCTATATGGGCATAAAGTATGTGAAAATTAGTCATAAATGAAAAACCAGATTCACAGTTAACACATACTAATATTGAAAACATTGTCTTTATTTGAGAATTTGTAAACACAAAATATCTCAAGAAGAGTGTTTATCGTACTTTCCGACACCGAACGTACCGCACGAGACATTAAACCTTAAATGTCTCCTTCATGTGCTGTTCGAAGCACAAATACACTCAAAATTAACTTTGATAAGTTTTAAAACTTTTCCGGAATGAAATTACCAACGTAATAATTCTAGAAAAATTTAAAAACTTCTTAAAATTTTTTCCTGAACCCGAAAACTGACCCAAAAGGACTCGGGGAACCTTTAAGGGAATTTTAAAAATTTTCCTTTTTTTGTGTAGCAGAAGACCGTATGGCAGCCCACGTCAACGTGCGTGGGCGCGGACCGCTGGTGCTCTGCATGCACGAGCGTCGACGCGAGCCACAGTGATCTGGCGCATGTCGCACACTCGCCAGCCATGCGCACACGTGCGACCACTGTACAGCGGGTGTGACGCGACGCGTGGGTTGCACGTGCCCACGCGTCCTTCTCCGTGCGGTGCGACATGGAGGGGCGCGATTGGGGCGTGCGGTGCAAGTGCCATCCGCACCGCCTCTCCCTCGCTACTGTAGCAACGTCGGGCGCGTGCAACGTTGCACCGCCCTCTGTCGCGGGGGGCGATTTTCGGTGACCCAAAAGTCGGTTTTTCGCTCCGTTTGGACCATTTTCGACCCGTTTTTCGTAGCTAACCACATGTACACTACTTTTACGCAATTATTCACGTAAAAAAGCAAAAAAAAAAACGAATCAAAAAATGGAGAAAATTGTAAAGAATGAAAATCGAAAAACCTTCGTTTTCCGTCAACCCGATCACGTAACCGCTCTGATACGACGTGTAATGCGTAGTACAGACCTTATTACGCACCTATGATCAAACATGAATGGGTAAAAACGAAGGAAAAGCAGAATACCTGATTTCGGTTCCATTCTGACTTTCAAAGCAGTTTCCGCCATCCAAACGACCTCCGATCTTCCCGGACCTGTTGAGGAAGTTGTTCACCGTCGTCCGCTCTAAGTCTTTCTGCAGTTTACTTAACCACAAGCTCTCATAATGGGTCAGAGAACTTAATGCTCGTGAATTGCTTAAGTGACTGCAGGAGACGTTAACCTTTATATAGCTTCTATATCGGGCTTCTCCATTACAAGGCCGATATGATCCAGGTCCACACTGAAGGAGATCCATTTTCCTCTCGGACTTCGACCCATTAATTTAGATCATTTGTTGAGTCACTTTATTACCCTTATCTGGATCGAATTGCGTAACTTAACCGATAAATTATTGAAAAATAAAAAATACAATTAATGATTGTCCATTTACAAAGGGATGGACACAAATGCCCTTAATTGTAAGGGCAAGAATGTCCAACAAATGTCTGATACACACATCAATTCTTTACTATGGAAAAGGTAGCTTCTGCACTCACATCTTCCGAAAAATGAGTCAAAGGTCCGAAAGGCATCCAAGCAATCGATACTTCATAATCCTATGTATCACCAATGCATGTATGAAACAATGATCTAAGATCTGATCTAAATGACAGACTTAAGCAGAAGCGCATTCATATATCTCAAACCAAATTTCAAAAGTCTCCAATGCAAAAAGGCAATGAGACAGAGAACAACCAACTCATATGAGCAACTGATGTAACTTAAGAAATCAGAACCAATCATAATAAGTTCAATCCATATCTTCATTTCTCAAAGAAGTTTCCAAAATGCATGAAGCTACAAATTTTCTTCTGTTCTCCAATGTTCCACCTCATTTCCGACAAATATCATACTCAACCAGTTCTGACTAGCTCAGAGTCCTATACTTTCAAGCTAAAAATCTGGTTTCAAATAGTCCAATGGTTCAATTTCGTTCTCCTACACCAACACGAATCTCATAAGAACAAACATGTTGCACGCATGTAAATTGCAAAATCCAGCTTCTAGGGGTTAGAACAAAAGCAAGGAGAAAGGGTTAACGTAATAAGAAAGAATAGTTACTAGTAGGAATTGCAGGATTGTACAAAGTACCATCTTCCCTTTTCAAATTTCAACAAAACCCTCAGCCATTCCCCTGGGTTAACCTAATAAGAAAGAACACTTACTAGTAGGAATTGCAGGATTGTAAAAGTTACCATCTTCCCTTTCCAAATTTCAACAAAGCCCTCAGCCATCCCCTTTGCACGAAATCTCGTGGGTACACCTTATCAATGTAGAACCAGAAAGGAAAGCAATGGACCCTAAATACAGCAAACAGCATAGTATAAGCATAAGCAGTACACCTAAACCACAGTAACTTGAAGACAGCTTGAGATGGCAGCAGCAATCCCCAATCTCTGCACAATTCGGATTTCCGCACGCCTTAGTCACACAGATACTCCTTCCTTCATCTAAAGTTTGGTTCTTATTCATACAGATAGGACACACCACTATCCATTTCATGCCTCAGTTTAGGACAATCAGTAAAAGAATCACGAAAACACAAGTCAAAGTCTGAAAACTCTATGGATTTGTGAGTCAAAACAATGAAAGAACAGAAGTCAAACAGATTATATACTTTCTTTAACTTCAAACCGTTGATCGTGAACTTTGGGATCATCAAAACGCAGTCGATCCTCTTCAAAAAGAGATCATCTTTTTATGGGCAATTTAAAATATGAAAACCCCTGATCAGTTCTGGTACATACCACTGAAAGTATCGGAAAATGAAATACATTATAGAATTAATTAACAAGTAAACCATTCAATTAAGGACTAACCTCAATGAGCCAAAAGGAGGGGCAAAGGTCACAAAAAATTTGAGAAAAAGAAGACCTAGAGAGAGAAAAAAGAGAGGGCCGAGACAAAGACTGAAACTTGTTTTTTAATGAATACGATGTCGTCTAGAGTGTAATCCAAAAGCTCTGGTCAGAGAAAGAAGGAAAATTAAAAAGACAGCATTCAGTGACAATTGGGGTGATTGGTAAATTTCAAAAACCCTTAAATCCTAATACCCAACAACAGTGACCCGATTATCTCGTCCTCTTCAAGAAGTACGAATGCCTTCCTTTCCGCAGCCTGGTTCTGTTACCATCTGTGAAATCAATCGAGAGCTCAGTATGACACGATCTTTCTCTTCTTATCTATACGTGTATGTGTCTTGTGGTTGCCGAACAATTATAAAGCTGGCTCATTTTTGGCCTTGCAGTTACAGCAGAGAGCCTCTCCGATGAACGAGCAGAGACCACTTATGGAAAACTTCTGGTGGGGTTTTTTTTTCTTCTTTTCAAATTCTGTTTTGTTTAATATTTTGTATTTTTGAGGAGAAATAATTGAACTTTTGAACTGGTTTGATGGTGGATTAGGGAATGGTATTCAGTGCGGTGCCATTTCAGGCTGATCAGGTGATTTCGATGAGTAGGGAGCAGGAAGCAGAGCAGCGACAGCAGCAAGGAAGAGTAAATAATGATGGAGAGAGTGGTTTAGTGAAATCACTCCAGGGAATAGTTAATCAGGCCGTTAAGCGCTTCTTTAGTCCCAATTATGTAAGCACTTACCAGTTGAAAACTTATGTTTTTGAATGATCTCTTTCTTGTTTCTTGTTTCTTGTTTCTTCTGTTTTTCGTTTTTTGTTTTTGGTTCTTTAATTGTCTCATTGTTGTTATTCTACTGGTTTATTGGTTATTTACTTAGATGAACAAATCCTACTGCTTTATGTTCATAATGCTGATTGCTAAGTAATTGAATAGCATGACTTAGGAAATCAAACTACATGGATATCGGGTCTGGCTTCTGAACACTGCCCATTTTACTTCTCGCTTAAGTAATCAAGCTAGTTATTCTTATGGCGACACAAGTTTAAAGCACCTTAAGGTTGACTAGTGGGGTATTTAAACATTTGTTTCACTAGATAGCCATGTAGTCTGATCTTGGAATTCTTATTTGCGTCTGGGATGGAATTGACATTTTATATTCATGCTATGTAGGTAAACTTGTTACCAGAGGTTGATCTTCAAGGAGTAAGCTGGCACCAACATAAGCACATTATTGCATTTATCTCCGGCCCAAATCAGGTTATGGTTCATGACTTTGAAGAATCAGGTTAGTGGTTCTATGGCTTTTAAAGTGGGGATTTCAAAGGCTTGTACATCTAGTCTACTTAGAGAATTTAGCTTGCAACCTTTTAGAGATATCTAACTGCTACTTTTGAGTTCTGATCAGAGGGTAAGGATGCTTGCATTTTGACGAGTGAGTCCCAGAGAGATGTTAAAGTTCTTGAATGGAGACCAAATAGTGGAAAATCACTTTCCGTGGCATGCAAGCAAGTACCAAGAGTTCCTTTTTTTTTCTTCTCTATTTGATATATCTGTTTTATGTTATTGGGAGGATAATTAAAGATTTTTAAGGCTGTTTCTCTTGGCTATTGAACTTCAGGGGTGGAATCTGCATATGGGTTGCATCTTATCCAGGCAATGTTGCATCTGTCCGATCTGGTGCTTCTTCATACATAGGTACACTTTCCAGAGGTTCTGGAACTCGATGGACTTTGGTGGATTTTCTTCGGAGTCATAATGATGAACAAATAAGTGCACTTTCTTGGAGTCCTGATGGAAGATATCCTTATTAACTCACCGATGAGTTTGTTACTTCACTTCATTTTGGTTATACTTTATTATAACTAGTGAGAAAATAATAGGCACAAGATTATCCCTTTTTTTAAAAAACATACGAGGGCAAGCTTTGGAGTAACTGATAAAGTTACTCCTTTGTAATCAAAAGGTCACAGGTTCGAGTTACGGAAATAGCTTCTTTGTAAAATGTAAAGGGAAGGTTGCGTACAATTGATGTCCTTCCCTCGACCCTCGCAAAGCGGGGAATCTTGTGCATTGAGGTTGTTATTGTTGTTATCTTTTTTTTACATATATGTATATATATACACATATCTATGTATGTATATACACTATTTTGGATCTAAAATGTAGTTACTTTCTATGCTAAATTGTGCTCCATTGTGTAATAATTTCCTTGACACATCTTCACATATTTGGCATCTGCTTCTTATGAAGGCTCGTCATTCACAATATGGGATGTTGCACAAGGTCAGCCAATATTGTCAGCCTCTTAAACTGTTTTGATTAGCATCATTTCACATTATTTCACAGATGCATAAATGTAAAGAGTGATATTTTTGCTAGATGTTGGGTGTATTAGATGAGAAGTGCACTGTTTAGGCATTTAGATTAGACAGTCCACCATAGAATTGTCATGATAGGATGAAGTAAATTTATCAAAAGCATGAATAGTATGAGGATGTTCACATGGCAACATGAGAAGGCTAAATGATGCAAATGGTTAAAGAACTTTGGCTTTGGTTAAAAGTTTCTGAGCTTTATCCTCTTCCACTGGAGGGTATTCTAGTGTGTAATATTCTGTGGGGACTGTATTGTTCTACTAGTTTTTCCTTGGTTCCTCAAATTTTAATCCGACATTCTTTATTCTTTTTTCTAATAATTTTTAGGAATTGGAACACCCATTCGGCGTGGATTAGGAGGCATATCAATGTTGAAATGGTCTCCGACTAAAGATTACTTTTTCGCTGCAAAATTGTATGGTCATAGTCAACTTGCTATTATTGATTTGCATTTGAATAAGATATTGCTCTGTGGCTGATAACTTGATTCTTTCTAGTGATGGAACATTTTATCTTTGGGAGACAAACACATGGACATCTGAACGATGGCATTCAACCAGTGGTTTTGTTACGGTAAACATAAACATTCATTAACCATACATGACTGTTGAATCCATTGTTACGTCTTCCTCATATTCTTCCTTGGCTGATCTTGCATAAATGTGGTCAGTTGGCACCTTGGTTTAACTTTTCTTTAGCTTATAAAATTTGTTCTGAAAAATTAACTCCATCCTATGCCATTTAACTACTTAAACGAACGGTGAATTCAGACAATGTTCCCCCTACTTCATGGTTTGAAATAGTTCCTATTAAGATGAATCTCAAATTTTAACTGTGACCTTTAATGAGTGAATAACTTCTTCCTAGTGGGACTTGAATCAGGCAGTTAAGTGGCAAACTAGTAAAAAATTATTTTAAAAGTTTATTATTAAGCCTACAGGATGCTTTTAATCTTGTTACTAAACTGAACTATCATTGACACTTTATCATGCTTTATGTAATCAGGGGGCAACATGGGACCCTGATGGGCGTATAGTTCTGACTGCGTTCTCTGGATCATCAACATTGGGGTCTATTCATTTTGCATCAAAGCCTCCTTCTTTAGGTAAGATGGTTTCACGTTTGAGCTTTATGTTCAGCCATCTTAATTTGAACTGAAAGAAGCTTTATAGGAAGCAAGTTCATCAATTTTAAGTTCAAGGGTTGCATATGATTCTGTAGATTCGTATTGACTCTGTGCAGGCACTATTTAGTCAATCATGTTGATTTATTTATATATTGTTTGTTTAGCTTTGCCTTTGTTTTATGACTCGAGGTTGTTTTCTTCATTTTTGATAGCATGTATGTGCACTGTTCATCCATTGAAATCCATATATGCTTTATAATTTGTAGGCCATTGGCTGGCTGTTTAATTGGTATATTTGAAAAGATTTAGAATAACAAAGATAAATGGTTGAATGTATAGTAGTATAAGCATCCTATTGTTTGACATGTAAGGAGGCATGACCATTTTCTATAATTGATGATGTTTTGCAGATGCACACCTTCTACCTGTTGATTTGCCAGAAATAATGGCGTTGACTGGAAGGTAGAGGAGAGAATAATCAATCTTTGTTGTGTATGGTTAAGATTTCTTCTTAATGACTTAGATAGTGTTGCTGAACTGTGTGCCATATATTTTGCAAGCAGATGTCTAAGGAAATGTTGAGATGCTGCTTTTGAATAGAATTTTTCTCTAGATTGAGATATAAAATGAAGACACCTTTAGTTTCTTTGTGCCCCTATGTAGATATGTATGCTCTCCATGATTGATGGATCCAGCCACATTATCATGGAAGTGGGACATTGTTTCTGCACTTGCCTAACCCACCCACTGGATTTTGAATTTATTATTGCTCTTTACTTCATTCACTTTTATGGCCAGAACGAAACTCATATATCACGATGATGATTAAATCCTGTTTTACAGTTTTTAAAACTTTCTATTTTGTTAGCACCCTTCTTAGTTATCAGCATGTTAGTATTAATATTAGTAAATAGCCACTAAGACATTCAAATACAAATGCCACATAGGCTAGTAGATTAAGAGTTAGTTACGGAGAGAGAGAGAGAATA
>JANIHY010000003.1:3909608-3920681 GCA_027479065.1 Erythroxylum brevipes
AATAAAATAAGATAATAACATAAAAGGTGATGATTAAAAAATTAAAAAATTGATTTTTAATTTATTATCTAAAATTATTAATACTTTCACACAAACAACGTTTCTAGGTTGATTTGTATTTCCATAATAGTAATTATCTTAATTATAAGACCAAAAGGCACCAGAATTTCCTAAATGCTACTTGTAAAGTATTAATTAGTTCTGACCTAAAAGAATTACCAATTAAAAGTATATATCTATTGCATGGGAGGAAATACTGGCCATATTAGTTAATTTGGTGGGTGTGATGTGGTTTCCAAGGTAAGGCTTAACATTTTACCAAAAATTGAAAAAAGGGAAATCTGTATATTTTTAATTTATTTTGCATTTGGTAAGTTAATTTTCCACTATCTTCATAGTTATTCTCTCAAACTCTTGAGAGAAATTAGGTTTTGTATTAATTGGTGTTTGCAAAAAAGATAAACATCATTAAATTGTAGGTTCTATGAGAAGTAAATGAATAGTTAGAATATTAGACACTTTATAGTTTTGGAAAAAGGAAAAAACAATTCTCAATTTGAAACTGATGATTAATTTATATATCATTGGAAAAGAATATGTAAATGAATAACGGTAAAATACAAGGGCCACATGCAAATATAAATATAATCTCATAAATTGTAATTAATTAATTAATTAATTTTCTTTTTTTTGGGTTATCCCTTTGAGATTGGTTGAATTTTAATTTACAATTTCAAATTGGGATTCCAAACATATGATTTTTTCATGTGGTAGAAACTTATTAAAAACTTTTTTTTTAACCATAGGTATCATGTAAAAGATAAACTTTTTATTATTTGCATTAAAGATCCCATGCTATTTTCCATAAATTTAAAATAGTATACTCATTACTTTCCATAATTATATAATATATCCCGAAAGAATGTTATAAATACGAACTCTTAATTTTATTTATCACACAACTGTTTGAATATTATCTTTCTTTCATTGGATTAATACGATATCATCCGTAATAATCTGTGAGTTTCTCCGACCTTCGATTGACGAGGTTTTTACAAACTCCGATTGCTACCCTCATCAATTGTCTTGTCTTTAATATACATCACTTTATATATATATATATGTCTCTTTATATATTTATTTTTGTTGTGTTTATTTAATAATTGTTTTCACAAATATATTTTTGTGTATAAATTAAATCTTATATGATGAAAAATTTTGATGTTATCATGTCTTTATCTTATACATGGGAAGAGTAGCTCTTCCCCGTCTCAAAGAGTCCATCTCAATCTAAGATGTGCTAAATAAGATTCTTAGAAGTTATGTTATTTGATTAAGAAAATAAGTAAGTTCATTTACATATCATGCTAAAATTTAACAAAATTTTAAGTCAAAAGCACAATTTTTTTTATTTTTATTTGAACAATATCATAAACAATCTCTCTATCAATTAGGAGTAAGACTACATATTATTGTGTTTCTTTAGATTCGATGTATCAAAAGGATTTTCATCAGATTGTTGTTATTATAATATGGTGGTATAAAATATATGGATTAGTAGTCACCACTTTATGTATATACTTGGAAGTAATTTCATAATTATATTATCCTTTCATAGCAGGAGGATGGATTCACATTTTCTTGGAACAAACTTTGGATCAATGAATTCCAATGAGATTGATCTGAATTTAAAGCTAGGTTTGGCTAACCAGGAGAAGAAGACTTCCTCTAATATTCCCAAATTGAATCTCAATCTTTTCACCACTCAGGTATTATTTACCTTGTTTTTCTCCCTTTGATCATGTTTAGCTAATTTATAATCTTTGTGATGATTATACTTTTTGATTGTATGCCTTCTTATCTTCACATAAAAATATGTTAAAATTTTTATTACCTTTATTAATTATACGTATTTAATAATAATAATGATAATAATAATAATAATAATATCATCGTCGTCATCTTTTATACGTATTTTAATATATATTTTATTTTTATTTATTATTATTACTTTGTTATATATATTATAAGTGTATATTCAATATTAATTATGTGGTGGGGACTGTTTTCGTCATTAGCAGGTATATATATATATCCTGCCAGTTTTACGTTTTCACTCTTTTAATCTGCGTCACTATTATCCTGTTACATATGTATGTAGATATATTGGAAACAACTTCTTTACAAGGTAGGAGTAAGGCTGCGTACTATATATATCAGGCTCCTCTAGATCCCGTTTCACTGCAGAATTTCGGAGTATAATAATGATGATAATGATGATAATATTCAATATTATCTTTTCACCGTTTAAGGGTGAACAACATAATAATAATAATAATATAATTATTATTACTTTGTTATATATATTATGTGGGACTATATCTTTATTTAAAATTTTGAGACTATATAAATTATTAATCCTTTATTATATCTTTTTTTTTTTTTTAATTAGGGCGAAATTTATTAGTTATTTCAAGAAATGCTTTATTTAATACAGGAAGAAGATGAACATGGAGTGGCTAGAGGAGGCAACGCGAAGAAGTATGACCCTGGAATGTTCGCTGAAAGGGGAAAAGGCATAATGAACCAGGGAACTAGCTCTCGGTTCAACCTTGAACAAGGAAACTTTCTTCGAGGCAAGGTAGACGAGGAACAAGAACATGCTGGATCAATTCTTCTGAGAATGCTTTATGGATCCAACAATGGATCAGGTAGGAACCCTAACATCAGTCTGTATCCACCTGTCGTTGGAATGGTTGAGAATCGTTCCAACTTCCTGATGCATGAGAATCAGAAACTGAAAGCTCCTCCTATGGCATTTCCTTCCGTGGAAGCTCCTGAGCATGGACGTAACTCATCCCACAACTTTGTTCTTCCCCGAGATCCCACGGCGTACGTGGTTAAGAATGTCGGACCGCTTGGTCTGAACCCTCTCCTGACGAGGAATGACGGTACTCTGTGTCCAAGGGGTGGAGGAAGACCACTGTATAACGGAAGTTATAACGATCTATACAGGAGATGCGATAGATGTAACTGTATTGGTATGGAAACACCCATGTGGCGCACTGGTCCTAAAGGACCAAAGGTAAGTGTATAAACCCTTCGATCCGAACCGGTAACATTACGGTTGTTCTTCCATTAAACTACGGCTAATTGTCTTGATTTACATACATGCAGACCCTGTGCAATGCTTGTGGGATTCGGTACAGAAAAGGGGTAGCATCAAAGAGGAAGGCAAGAGCTGTAAGGAGGAGATCAAGGCGTTAAAACGGTTGGTTGGCACCATAAACGGCAAAAGAAACCTGAAAACTGTGTGTTTTTAATGTTGTTTTGTCTTCTGTTACACATAAGTTGATATGGTAATCTACATTGGCAAGCAAGACATAGTTTCTTCTTGTCGTGTCTGTTTTTCATCTTAATGTGTTGTTGTGTTTCCTTTGACTCTCCTATGATGAATAAAAGATTTTGCCGTTTCATAATTATAGGATTTTTGCAATTTATGATTAAAATGAGTTATTTTGTTTATTATAATAACTGAGGATAACAAATGGAGTCATAGTTATAATATTGCAATTGTAATTTTGATAGGTAATTTAAAAATATTTTTTTTTTAATTTAAAATTTGGATATTAATAATACATGATGTACTGATTTTGGTAAATGTAAATTCTAATGTTTTCAAAAATAAACCGAAGTTAAACTCGTAATATAAGAGGTTTAAATTTTAAAAGGTTCAATCAGTATTAAAACGTCTTAAAATTAGTTAAAGATTGAATAAAATTTAAAAATGATTGAAGAAGACTATTCTTAAATTTTTAACAACAAAGATTATTAAACTGAATCAAATCGAAAAGCTAAAAATCGAGATTCAAAATTTTGACTATTAAACCAAACATATAGCAATTATAAATTTTATAGCAATAAATTGGTGATTGCTATCTTTTAAGTTTATATTAAATAAATAGGTAAGTATATATGATAATTTGTAAATAACACATTTTAAGTAAATTGTCAATTAAAATTAAGTGATTAAGATTAACTTGATTTAATTAATATTTACAAATTTAATATATTTTTTCACTTTCTTCTCATCAAGAAAAAATCTTAATAAACATTAAAATTAATAATTGAATAAAATTTTAATAAAATATTATTTAAAGAATTAAATAAATGACATTATTAAAAAAAAAAAAGTTCAATTCGAAAGGAGCAGACAAGACATTGCCACGTCATCAAGTTCCTAACCATATGTCCGGTGTCGACATGTACGTTTATTTGGTTTTCTTCGATTGTTTTTCTCCTGCCAATGTCGGAAATCCCTTCTTCGAAGCTCAGTTCTCAATCAATCCATAATCACGCACAATCTCGACGCCGATATTTTTGCAATGGATCACTACAAGGTTTTGGGATTAAGCAAGTACGCGACGAAAGAAGAGATCAAAGAAGCGTTCAGGAGGTTGGCTATGGAGTACCACCCGGACAAGCACTCTCAGTCTCCGACCACCGTTAAGGAACACGCCACCCGCAAATTCAAACAAGTTTCTGAGGCCTACGAGGTCCTCTGCGATGACCGCAAACGCGCTGATTACAACTTTCGCATGTCGTCTTCGTCGTCTTCATCGAATTATAGTTATCGTGGAGGGTATTCTCGGGGTGGATATGGATACCATCATGATTACAGAGATTATAGAACGACTAAAGCTGGTGGGTCGAGTTCGAATTTTGAAGGGTTGGCTTATAAGTTGGAGTCTGCGGTTCGCTTCTTGACGACAAGAGCTTTTCTTCTCAATGTTGCTTTTGTTGGGTACTTGTGCTTATGTTAATTGAACTTTTTTCTTTTAATTCTTTTGGGCAATTCTCGTTCTGAGTTTCGTGAATTTTAGCATTGAATATGTTTTAGATAATAAAGTTTGGTTCTTGAATTATTTGGATATAAAGTCCGCATGTTGAATTTGTTAAGGATTGTGATTAATTCGTTGTGATATTTGAGAACATTAGCTTAGTAGGTTCTTTTGCTAAGCTGGGATCAGTTTCACGGTTGTTTATGCTTTTGAATGTGGGAGTGGTGATTTGTCTGGAGATTCTTGTGGTTTTGTTAATCAAGATTATTAAGCTTCAGATCATTATACTCGGTACTGGCTTACAGTCTCATTGCATCTTTAGTTAGTTTATTTGGTTATTGTAGTTAAGGAGGAAGGGCATGTTGCAGATGTGCTGGTTGAAATGTTGAAATGTGACATTGTTTTTTAAAATTCTTCCATAACCCTTGAAGTCTCCATCAGGACTGCTAGAAATGGATTTCGACTATAATGTTCGAAGTTACTAAAGTTTGTCGGGGATTGTCAAAAACTTTCTTATCAAATAGTTCCGTTGGTTCATTAGTTTCCTGTATTATAATTATTTGCGCTCACAAACTTCACTGGATACTTGGAGAATTCAGATAGACTTCTGATGTGGGCACTTTTGACATTAGGAGTATGTTGATAGTGCCTCTTTTTCCTCTATTACAGAACTTTATGTGGTGGGTTCGTGGTACTGAATATGGGCAGAGACGCATTGTGGAAAAGGCATAATTCTGGGGTATGTTATTGGTTCAAGATTGGCACATCATGGATTTTTATGCCTGCTCTTTCTCTCTGGTATCTGTTTATGTGTCAACCTTCTGCCCTTTTTCTCATTGTGTTAATCTTTTGTTAAAATTTTTATTGCCTGCATCTATGTGATCTTTGGTTGCAGTTGGAAGAACTTGTTCCCTTCATAGTCATCAATAAATTGGGTTAAGATAAGATTTCCACTAAATATATCTGAATGATCCTTGTTTGTAGAACTACATAATCTACCTTCTACTTCATACTCTTAATAATTCATCCTACCTCATTCCGAAATCATCGTTGAACCCAAATATAAAATAATAAGTTGTAGATACATATTTCAACCTAGTCATACACGCATTCCAAATTCAAGTCATTTGAAGAAAGCTAGGATGATAAATCCTTCTTAACCTTTGTTGTCTATATAATCAGACTATTAATTAGGTTCTGGTTAAAAGGAAAGAGAATGAAAGCCAGAAATTTTATACTTTCAATTCTATTAGTTTGTATAAAATTACTACCACAGTGATGATACAGAATTTATAGGAGCATTGTTAGTTTTGCATTTTCTTTTTTATGCTAATTTCATTTGGACTTAATGTTGATATTTGAACTTCCCTATGCACTGAAGATTGGCCAACAACATCTGATTTGTTTTTCTTGCAGAAATCATTTGAAGAAGTTATGGAGTCCATTGAAAAAGCAAAAACACAGAGTAGATGACTTGCAAGAGTTCAGCTTATATTCCCCAAGAATCATAACAAGAATTTTGTACATATTATAATGTTAGAGATCTCAAAGGGCTTGTATAGTTCAAAAACATAATTAGTTCTCCATATTTCTTTTTACCTATTTGTGTGTGCTGCTAAAGATGTTGAACTAGTGAATAGACAAAAGCATTTCAATGACAAAAATAAGTTATAATGATATACCATTTAAAAACCATACATCAAATGTCTTTACATATTATTTAAATTACATACTACTTAAACCATAAAGGTGAGGCAATTTTCAATTGTAATTTATGTATTCACAAATTTATTCTGGTCAATGAAGTGTATCATTTCTATACATATTGAGTTCCACCACATATAGAAACTCATTGGTAACTTCCAATATTGATACAAAAGGAGGTAGTTCATCAAAGCTATAACTTGGTGTACTTAATTACTTTTACTTTTCTACACAAAAGACCTTCATAAGAAGTGAACTTCAGTTAAACAAATCACTGAAGGCATAAGACTTTTAGGAGTCTCTTCTTCTAGAAATGTTATCTTCACTATTGGTTTGTCCCACATGACCAAATCGACTAGACGAAGAACTCCTTGGCGGATCTGTATCTTGGATTGAATTGATGTCACCAAATCCTCTAGAATGGCCTGAATTGAAGCCCCCAAAAGCACTAGAACGACTTGAACTGTTTGACTCACCAAATCCACTGGAACGACTTGAACCATAGCCCCCAAGAGCATTCGAACGGTCAGAGCCACGAGGCTCACCGAAACCACCACTGCGATTAGAACCAGAACCACCAAAATATCCTGGTTGGTTTCTGTTATAACCAGGGCGACCATATTCATTCATCTGACCAGAGAATTGGCCACCACGACCACCGGCACTTGCAAATCCAGGATTTCTGTAGCTTCCAGAACGGCCATGTCCATAATCTGCTTGACCACCAAATCGACCAAAACCAGTACCACCAGATTGGCGATCTCTTATAGAACCAAATCGACTACTGCCCCTGTCACTAAACATATTTATGCTTCCATCGCCAACAATCCTAGGCAACTGCATAACATTAAAGAAAATATATGATCGTGCAACACAAAATACGACCAGCATAGGCATATTCAGGTGTAAGAAATATATATACAGAAGGAGCAGGATATCCACATTGTGATAGATATCCATATCACTGGACATTGGCAGAACATGATACAAAAGTGAACCTGAATCACAAAAAACAGAAAAATGAACAGCATAGCACAATAATCGTTGTTAATTGTGCAAGTTACTACATAAGGCCGGATGGAAATAATTTCCTTAGCTCCAATCACTGCTATCAATCTCCAAACATAAAAGTCCACCAAGGTGAAGAGGGACAAATAAAGAATATATAGCACGGGATTTAAATTGCAACTGTTATAAAGGCAGAGTTATTTGGTTAGACTAGGTACACGAAAACACAGATGTCATAACCAGAATGAAGTAGAAATTAAACTTTCGGTGCATCAAGATAACATCAGATGATCCATATTGGATATGTGTAAATAGTTTCCAATATTGCAATATATACGGCAACTCGGCAAGTAACAAGGAATATGATACTAACCTCTGTAAATCTGCAACCCACTTCCCGTTCAAATATCCTGACTTGCCTGGCTTGATCCTGAGAGTAAATGAGAATTGCAGTTCCTTTCTTTCCAGCACGACCAGTGCGGCCAGAACGATGGACAAAAATTTCTGGATTGTTTGGAATTTCATAATGTATCACCTGTCCAACAGGAATATGCGGGGAACAACTGAAATTCTTAAAACTGGAAACTGAGTACACGTCTCAAAATTAGTTCAACGTTATTCAACTTCATTTTCATACAGTTAGATGAAACACAACTAGTTTCAACTTAATTATATGCCTCACAAGTTATTGATCCCAGTTTTGGCTTTCTAAATCAGAATGAAACTCAAGTATCCAGTACTTGAAATCGATGTGAAGTAAGACGGGTAGAGAACATGCCAAGTATTTCATTGAACTGTAAATCTCAACCGTTTCGAACTTTTTGGTTGGGGCAGGAATTAATGAACAAAGAACTGAAATAAAGGGACACGTCAAGGAATCACTCCTAAGATTTAAAAAATCACTCCCAAATAAAGGAAGTCTCATTTTAGCTAAACCGTTTCGAACTTTTTGGTTAGGGCAGGAATTAATGAACAAAGAATTGAACTAAAGGGACACGTCAAGTAATCACTCCTAAGATGTTAAAAATCACTCCCAAATAAAGGAAGTCTCATTTTAGTTCTGAACATGTCAAAATATACTAATAAATAAAAGTAAGAACAGAGAAACCATTCTAATTTAACCATACTTCTAATTTAACTATGGCTAATTGAAATTCAAATCTTACTAGACAGATAAACTAACTAATCTATTAGATCACTGATAACCCAAAGGAATGGATATTGCATGAGAAGTAAAAATCTGCCTAATCTCCATCAAGATGGGATTCAGACATAGAGCACTTGGAGGGGGTTAGACTCCACCTACTGAGAAGAAATCAAGCTTGACAAACTGCTAAAATAAGAAAAGAACTTCAGACTACTACTGGCTCACCAGATCAACATTAGGGATATCAAGGCCACGGGCAGCAACATCAGTAGCAATCAATATATTAAAATTTCCATTCCGAAAGCCAGAAAGAGTTCTTTCTCTCACAGCTTGTGAGATATCCCCATGCAAAGCTTCACAACTGTATTTTCTTGCCATAGCACTTGCCAGTCGATCAGCATCACGTTTTGTTTGAGTAAAAACAATACATTTTCCTTCTTTTGCATGCTCCTAACAAACACATATTAGATTCTGAGAGTGTGCACATAATTGATGGGAACAAAAGCAAGTTTTGTACAAGACTGCATCAGTACCTGCAGCTTACAAAGCAAAAATAAGCTCAAACATTCAAAGTCTAGAAAAGCCTCAGCACATGACAATAAGTGGTCTAGATTCATACCGATATTAAGGGACCAAGAACTGATGCCTTCTCATACATTTCTGAGGCAACCGAATAAATCGTGATTCCATCAGGCAATTTCTTGTCAGAATCTCCAACCTACAGCACATCTAATGTTAAAATCCTAGAGAATCCCAGCAGCAATAAGAACGAAAGACGAACCATTATAGCATCATTCAATCTAGAGTGATTAAAAACAATCCAAACTGTTTCGAGTCCCACACATGTAATGTTGACAAAACCATTTTAAAAGTTGCACAGCTGCTAGGAATTTATGTTCCCAAATATCTACCCAGTAATAACAAATACATTGCAACACTCACAAGATCAATAGTCAACGGATCTTTAAGATAATTCCTGACAAGTGATCTAATCCAAGCAGGCCTTGTAGCAGAGAACAACATGCTATGCCGATTTTGTGGCAACCTTTGTAAAATGGTCTCAACATCATCCACAAAGCCCACACTAAGCATCTGATCAGCTTCATCAAGAACAACAAACTGAACCTCTGATAAGTTAAGAGATCCTCTCTTCATCAAGTCAATTATCCGCCCAGGAGTGCCAACAACAATGTCAACACCATAATCTAGCTCCCTCATTTGGCGCGTAATAGGTGTACCGCCATACAGACATATGCTATCAAGGCTGGGAGCAGACTCACGAAATTCCTTCTCAACTTGGCGAGCCAATTCTCTAGTTGGAGCCATGACCAAGGCTAGAGGATTTCTCCCACGTCTATACAAAAAGAATAGTGTATCCTATTATTGAAAAATAAGCGAGGTTTCTGAGTAACAAACATAAGATAATTGAAGTGAACCTACCCATGCTTAGCATTGAACTGTATTATTTTGTCCATAATAGGAATACCAAAAGCAAGTGTTTTTCCTGTTCCTGTTCGAGCTCGACCAAACAAATCACGCCCTTGCATTGCTGGTTCCAATACAGCTTTCTATATCAATTAAAAAAGGAACTTTTATACGCATCATATATAAAAAAATTGACCTACAACATAACTTTTTAGAACTTGCTCAGAATTCAGGATAAACAATCACCTGAATTGGAAACAATTTGTTAATGCCGCGTTTGGCCAAAGCAGAGACGATCTCTTGGGAAATGTCGAGTTTTGAAATATCTAAACCCTCTTCACCACCCCGTTTTAATCCTTTTTCATCATCATACCCATAATCATCCACAGCACACTGCCCCGACCCATCCTGTATCCCTACTGAAGACTTAAACCCCAAAAATCCAGACTTTACATGAAGCTCCCGGTTAATTCCAAAATTCCATATCTCTGAAGTTGGTCTACTACCGACCGGACTTCCTTTCCTCGATTGAACAGTGTACGATTGTGTGGGATCATTAAAAAATGCAGCAAAAGCCCTCTTTAAACATAGTGAACGCGATCTTCTCAGTACTATAGTCATCGTCCTAGAATTACATTCACGAGTTTTGGCTGCTTTTTCAGACAGACGAATGGAAGTAATACGAGAACTAGGGCTTTGGACAACTATTGTACGGGTTTATGAAACAGATATTTATGGATATGACATTTTGAATCACAGTTAAAAAGGAGATGGAACAAAGTAAAAAACTTAATTAGAAATTAATCCGATAAAACAAAATATTTAAAATTTAATAGACAAATCTATATTAAATTATTATAAAATTAGTTAAAAATTAAATAAAATTAAAGAAATTATCCTTATAATTTGGATTTTAATTAAAAAACTGTTAATGAAAAATTAATTGAT
>JANIHY010000003.1:3920740-3931905 GCA_027479065.1 Erythroxylum brevipes
AATTAAACCTAAAAGTTTAAAAATAAACTAAATAATCAGACAGTTTAAGATTTTTAAAATTGAATTAGTCAAATTAATTGAGTTTTTTAGTTATTAACAAGTACAAAACCTAGGTTATAAAATACATGTTTGTAGATTAATATTTTTTATATCACAATTACATTAATATAAAACTTTAATTTCTGAATCAATTATCAAGTTGAGTCCTTGTCTTGATTGATCTGCAATTTAATAATAATAAGAAGAAGAACATAATAGTTAACTAAATTTCACAACTTTAGACTTTTCATGCATACATAATTTCTTCTATCTAAATTTTAACAGCCATTAGGGATAATATTTTTTTTTAAAAATATGAAATAGTTGATGATGATTATATATCAATTAGGTGACTAATCATAGATGATCAACATTATAATTTATACTATAAATAAAGAAATTACTCAACAGCTTAGTTGTCTGATTACTCTCAATTTTGCTGTTCCCACTTAAATTTTCTTCTTTCTATAAGGAATTGACATCATAAGAAGGCAAAAAAGAAAAGGAGGAAGAAGATTTAAACTCTGTACTTAAATGGAAACAAAGAAAATTGTGTAATGTACACCAAATCTGCAAAATTTTATGCATTGAAGAGTTTTCTGAAAGGTCCATCCTTCCGGTCTTTTGCAGCTTCAGTCAGGGCAAGGAACCTCTTGAAGCCTGTTGTGGCAGCCCCACGTCCAAGCGCAGCAGCTCGGGTGAGGACGTCTTCACGGGAAGCAGTAAGACCGGCCGAAGGATTGGCAATTGTTGTTGCAGGAACAACTGGGGCAGCCTGAACTACAGTCGGATGGATAGATGGCTGTGGAACGGCTGGAGCATGTTTGTTGAAGTCATCCAGTATGCTCTGCTGATCAGCCTTTTTAAGACCCTGAACATGCAGGATGGAATGTAAGGAAAATGCAGAATGCAATTCGATAGCTTGAGGTTAGCTACTGCAGGACAATAGTGAAAAAAGTGAAGAAAAATCCCGATACATGAAGCATCTACTTAGGCGTGAAAGACAGCAGACACCTGAACTGTACCGTCCAAGATGTGCACAGCTAAAGTTCTAGTTCCTTATGTGCAAGGAGCAGGATAAATGACCACACAACTTTATAAAAAGAGAACAACTGATTACCTTAAGCTCTAAAATGCGCTGAAACTCCATTGGTGTTCCCTCTGGCAGTAATGCCCTATATGTATCAGCCACAGAATCAACTGGGGATAGTATAACCTGTCAAATGCATATTGCTGTGCTTTAGAAGCGTTTCAACAAACCAGGAAGTATAAAACTATATCAAAAAAATGTGTAACCTTTAAAAGTGCTTCAGCTTTACTCATTTCTCGGCTCACAAACTTTGAATAGCTAGCAGCATGCGACGTCTGTATCATAAAGAAGATATAAGTGGTGTGGTTAAAAAATACAAAGGAATAGCATCGTAAAAGAAAGATAACTGAAAAATAATTTCTGAAATTATGTTTAGAAGAGCTCTTCTGTTTCGCATGAAAAATAATTGATGCATTAAGAGGCCCAAATCTTTTTGGGCTACATCTCATTCAGGAACCCTAGTTGTGTTAATTCTTCTTTGTGATAATGGACAAGCTAGAAATGCCAGATATTACGCAAAACACTGATGATAGCTTAAACAAGGTCATGGAAGTCCAATTCGCTCTTTGATACTGCTTGTGACAAGAAAGTGTTTCTGACTCACCTGGTGACCAAGGGAAGGAATTTCTAAGAGTATTGTCTTTACGGCTTGAGTATCTAAAAGCATCTGCAACACCATAGACGAGAACTTAGCTTCACATGTATAATGGCATGTATTTTTTGCTTGGTCTAAGCAATATTTTTGTTTCAGCGCATTCCGCTAGACAAATATATATGCATTAACCGCACCACGGAAGACATATATAGATGCATCGTAATTATTAAATCTCTGCTAATCATACCACAACACTTGGGAAAGTAACTAGCAAAGAGAACAATTAGGTTCCTACTTGTTGGGCTCCAGTTTCTGATATCTGCTTGCATTTGAAAATGTTGGCATAGAAACGTGGACCAAGTGATGATGCAAGCTGCAGAGAATAAGAATAACACCCAGTAAAGCTTGTTTTAGGAAAGCACTACATCAGAGAACCACTCTAGCTCAGAATCATCAACAGAGTAAATTAAAACACTAGCAAAGAGACGAGGAGTAATTTAGGACAAAGATTTATATTTGAAGCAAAATATTTGCAAATAATCATTCTAATAGTTTTGCTCTTACCCATTCCAGGGCTGAAGGATTAACTTATCTTTAATTACCTTGTCTAAAAAGTACTGAAAATGAACTGATGAAAGATGGCTTCCAAGCACCGGGATACTAGTCGTAAGGATCAAATTTATGCCATTGACATAACTGTAAGAGGGAGTTCCAGCCAATTGGTAATTTGTATCAGACATCATTATAAATGACAACCTTAAAAAATGCATCTTACGCTGATTGGTCACCAACACTTTCAAGTGTACCCCAGGGAACTCGGGTCATTGCAGCCATTTCAGCATCAAATTTGGTTTCTAGGCCATGCACTAGGGTCATCAATGCTTCAGTAATAAGCCCTGAAAATTCTTCCTGCAGAATCACAATCAATCCATAACATTTGAGGAGAAGAATGGCCATGAAAAAATCATGGAATGTAAAGAGCAGTACCTCAACTGCAGACATATCCACCCCCGCCACAAAGTGGGGATCAATTATTTTTGATACGCTTTCAGCCAGTTCAGCTGACTGTTGAAGAGCCAAAGATTGAACCAAGGTTACAAATGATTCATATAAGGGTCTCATAAATGTGATAAAGACATTTCTACAAGATAAATAAGCTCTAGAAAGTAGAAACACAACAATTGGATAGCATCCTATTCTTGCCATTAAGAACAGAACAAGATTCAACAGAACAGAAGCTCACTAGATCTACAAAAAGAGTAGCCTCAGAACACACGCTAGGCATCCAAAAGTTGAAAGCATGCTAGCATGAGAGAACCTGACATTGTTTCCTTTTAAGAATTCCAAAATTTATGCTTCTTTCAAACAGCTCATTAAACAATGAAGGGAATTACGTCTGAGACTTGTCTGTGATTCTTGAATAAGAAACACACATCAAAAGTCTTTCAGCTACCCTGATTTTGACCATGGCTTACCATGAAATATTTGCTTCTTAGCCTTAGTCCAAACAGAAAGCATCATAATCTACCACCTAGATTCATAATATTGTGGCCCAACCAACAACAACTATCAGACAAATCTAAGAAATTACTAGTAAGAAGCTATGTTGTTATCTCACTGCTTTTAAATGTCAATCGACATTTGTCCTGATGTCAGTCTTTATCGATGTGCTGATCAATCCGTATAAAACGGAAAAAAGAAGAAGCAGCTAACGCAGAGTTAAATGTTCTAAAGTTAGTCACGAGTATAGAAACCAACCGTTTTCCGGCAGTACTCAGCAGAATTAACAATATAACAAATCACCCTTTCATCCTTGTCGGTCATCTGGTGAAAAATGCCACAACAAACAATATTTAGTAACTGGTAGCCACTCTCCAAAGAAAATTAGTAGACATGATAGCCATGTTGATACCTTTATTTGGCCATCCATACCCGTGGCAGCAGCAACAATTCCCACACCACCCTTTGGTAGTCTTGCCTTAAGCTTCACAACATATGCTTTCAGAATTCTTTCAAACACCTGAAATGTACAATACAGGGTAAAATTTTCCATATGGTCACCACACCAGCTTCAAGGTCAGGTTATAACAATAAGTGCGTGATAGCTTTCGGTAACCCATTCTCAACTGTTTGAGATAAAATACTGCATGCCAGCTACATGAGATCCTATCTTCTGGAACAGCTTTTGGTACCCAAGAAAATGGAAGTTTTAGCAGATCGAAGCAGATAAGTGACATTTTCAATTATATCGTACAAAAAAGGGAAAAATTTAAATTGACATCTCGGAATCTGCCAAGATATTCTATTGGAGGAGACTAAGGTAAGACAAGAATAAGCGAATGCAATACATCAGAATGGCTATTAATCATAAATTTCAGGAACGTACCTTGAACAAATTAAATAGCGTCTGATTCTTTGTTAATGCACTGCACCGCTTTAAGCTCCTCTTGATTATAAGAAAAAGCTAAAGACACGGCAAAAAAAAGATGATGAATAAATAGTGCAAGAAAGAGTGTCAACAAAATTTTCTATTTAAGATACATGAAACTAATTCTGGATATACAGAAGCATATCCCACAAATGGAAGTAATGTGTTAATCAAGTATCAGGCCCTAATAAATCTACCCAGATACAGGAAATCATAAAATAGCTCCTGGAATGATCATATGAGACATACAGGCTGCATACCTGCATGCTACTGGACAAGACATTATTTTGACTTCCCTCCTCGATATCCCACGTTTCCTCCTATGATACAGACATTTAAATGAGGTCATAAGTAAGCAGAAGCTGTGAAAAGTGATGGTTAGAAGTCGTAAAACCAAATTACCTGAACAAGCTTCTCCAGATTCTCCATCAGAGTCTTCTGTTCTAGTTCCACATATATTGTCAAGTGAGGTTCAAAGCAAGAAGAAATTATTCCACGGAAGTTAAACTGCAGCAAAGATGGCCAAAAAACTTTCAGAATAGATTTAATGTTACATATGAACCAACTATATATGACTTGCTTAAAAACATTAGCAATAATGTTATGAAACTAGAGAAAAAGGTCACATACCCCAGCTCCAGGCACTGACAAATCCTTGATTCCATCCTTCTCCTGTGAACAAAGAATTGCATCAAAAAATCATATCCTTAAACCATAACTTCAAATCATTTTCTACAAGAATTCAAAATCTGAGTAGACAGTGTAGAGTACAAACGTCATTCTCATTTCCTTGATTTGCAGCAAATTTCCTTTCATACTTCTTTCGAATGTCTGATACAGTTTGGTTGTTGTTTTCCCTTCCAATTTCTTCAATATCAGCTCCAATCTCTCTATTTCGAGTTCCACCCCCAAATTTCTCTGCCAGCTCATCCTCAAATTCTAAAGTTCGTTGCAAGGCCTAGATGAAATTGTCAAAAGAAGGAAAACGTCAATCAAGGTAAAAATGCCATTCAGATAAGAGATGCAATATCTAATATATGATTATTCTTCACCCTTGATATTGACAAGGGCTTCATAGATGTTCTGAAAGAGAACAAAATAGGGAAAATGAACAGCAGAAGATTAAAAAGATCACTCAAATGCATCTTAATAACTCTGAGTAGATTTGACTCATATGTTACACCTTAGCATACTCTGGGAGAAGCATAACCTCTAAAATTTAAGTAAACAGATTGCGATTTTCGAAAGCTTTCTCAGTTTTATTATTAACTCAGACTAATGAATCCCAAAGGAAATTTGAATCTCTGAACCCACATCCAGATTACATTTTGGGTATTTGATTTATACCTACCTACGGATTATTATGGGAAAAAGAAAAAAGAAAGGGGCACAGTTATTCCAATCATAAAAAACAAGAAAATCCATGGGAGCTCTCAAAAATGATAAGAAAACAAGGATTATTCTGACTGTAGGTCAACAAAAGAGAATACATCAAATCTGAGCAATTCCCAGAAGCAACTTGGTCACCAAAAAGAGAACTCTAAACAAGGGTCAGTATATGTAGAGGCAATTCTGAGTTTGAGATATGCTAGAAGTTCTCATCTCAATTTCTGCTATGCAGAAGTAACCAAAATTGCAGGATGAATAAAAAAGAGTAAGTTTTAAAAAAATTTGAAAGCCAAGTAAAACAGAGACTTACCAACAACAGTGTTGCTACATCTGGCTTCTCTTTGAGGTTCTCAAGGATCCCCTCCAGTTGTTTCCTGAAAGAAAGAAGTGTGAAACATCTTCATGCGGTGCAAATCAATATCACATGCCAGTTTTCCTGTTAGTCAGCCTCAGAAGGTGATATTTTTTCCTTATAACTTTTACACAAACACAAGACAACACCTCCAGCAATTGAATTAACACTACTTTCGTGATCCAGCTTAACATTTTGCATTTTTAATGAAAATAAATGCAGTGGAAAAGTCACATACCGGGTTTTCTTACAAAATTGGATGCATAGCCGATAGGAAACATGCCATGAAGGAGGAAATATTTTCCATAGCTCCTCATTTGTTCTTATTCGACGCTTGATCCATGCATATCGCCTCTCAGTTTTATCCAGCTTAGCAAGCTCTAGCAACGAAGAGAAAGAACTGAAATTTCAAAGTTGAAGGTATACAGAAAATCTATGCTCTAAAATAGTAAAGAAGGCACTTTAGGTTAAAAGCTGACTAACCAGCTCCTTCAAAGATCTGCTCATATGAAGTAAGCTCCCTACTGCAAAAATTATTAACCAATTCTTCCCTCACAGATGGCTCCAAAGCATCAACAACTAAGCAAGCATCAGATAAGTGCTGCAATAGATTGATTTCTTCGGTTTCTTTCCCAGTACCTAAGCTGAAACAAAAATATTAAGAACAAGAGGAAAAGGTAGAAGAATTAAGAGCATGATAGCAAGTCACATGTTAAACAAGTAAATCCATCAGAATATGTAGGAATTTGATTCCATGAGCTCTGGGACTATAACTCTTTAACAAACAATAGCAATTAACTTTAAGAGCATGAAGGCAGATCACCATGTTCACTGGACTTAGAAATTCATGAAACTAATTTCAGAATTTCCACAATAGTAATATAGTTCATTTTTGATGGCCAATTAGCTGAACCAAGATGGAGTTTTTATTGGAGAAGGATTCCTTTTTATGTCAAGTATTTGTAAATGCTTGATTCAAAGTACATGTTTAAACAAATGTACTTCCACAACAGACTGAAGTTGACATGTCTTAAATAAAAATTATACTCAGAAAAAAGAAACCAGATAAGGATAAAAACCTAAATTAAATGTTCAACTCTGCAAGCTATTGTCACTGAACTATAAATACCTTGAAAAATCTGAAAACACATGAGACTTGAGTATTTGTTTGATATTTTTAAACTTTTCTCGGAGCTCTGTGATCTTTGGTATATCTCTATAGGCTTCAAAGTGGCTGCATAATTGGTTTACGGCCTGGAACGAGCATGAACAATCATAATTTAACAAGATACAGTTAAATAAAGTACAGTGCTACAGAAAATTGTTTGAACAATCTTCTTTTCTGCGAAAACCAGGGTTTTTTAAATTAGAAAGAAAAAAGAAATATTGGAAGCAACGAAAACTCCGTTCACAAATAGATGAAAAATTGGTTCTGGAAAAACAAAAGAATGATAGAGAATCAAGCTGCCTTAGAAGTGGTTAAATCTGAAGAGATCAAATGCAGATCAATAATTAAGATATTACATGGTGATGTGTTTAAAGTGATAATCATTAATATAAATCTTATAACTACATAACTAGAGAGGTACCTCCAGCTGAGCAGCAGCCTCTTTATACTGTCGTTTAGAAGCCATTACCTGAAGTTGTTCAACAGCAGATACTGGTGTATAGCAAAAAGCATCCATGTTAGTGCAGTAACTTGAAATATGGCAAAAAGATTCGGAAACCTTTAGAGGATCAATTTTATTTAACATGCCAAGCTTCAGGCAGTAATTGTTCTGGTGAATATTAGAAAGCAGTACAATTTAATTAATAAGTATCAATATCTTAGATGTTCCTCATCAAATAGACTAACCTAACATTGTCAGGCGATGGAGAGCAGTAATGGTAGTTGTTATATGCTTCTTTGCAAAGTCCAACTTCTTAATGTCACGGCATATTTCTTGAACCATAGTTTCACTCTGCTCTGCTTTAGTTTTTATTTCTCGAATCTTGTACATGAGCTCCTGCTTCCAATGAAACAACAGTAATAAAAGAAAAGCCCTTGAGATTCAATGAACTTCTAATGAATAGAATGAACAACTGATCCTACGTTATATGCTATTTGAGATCATGGAAATAAAGAATGCACATGAACCTAATCCCATAATCCCAAGAGGCATGGAATGAAAATGAGGAACGGGAATCAGAGACCACAATTTGCATTTACTATTGCCACTAAGTCAATGAGGGCTTAGTAGAGTGCAGTATTTATGCACAAATTTTTTGTTCAAACCTGGTTCTTAGAATCTTCCACAAAGATTAGTGTTTAGGAGAGATAGATGCAAGAAACTTATATACTAGTGTAGAAGAAAAATACAAATTTGAATCTTATGTATACACCTCAACAGCACGCGTAGCTGCAGCCAGATCTTCCTTGGCTTTGGTTCTGGAATCACTCTGAATCACAAAAGAGAAAAAAGAATCATCAGATACTGAAAGCATAGAACATTTTCTTTCCATGATTCTACTCCATGCAAGACAACAATCTAACCAAAGATTCATAGGGAAGAGTTCCATTTTCTTTCTTAAATTTATCCCCGTGAGAACTCATGCCATGATCTCATACCCAAGTATACACAAAGAATCCTTAAAAAAAAACAGAAAAACCAAATTATGGAGGGCCATAAAGTAGATGATGCTGGAAATGTCTCCAAATAAATACCAGGAAAATAGAGCTTCAAACATCAAGACTCTCCATAGAAAGACAACCCCTAACTTGGACTAGCTAGCTTCAAAATAAACATGGAAGCACATTTAAATTCATTAGCAAATACACATGTTTATAAGAACCTAAGAAAAGGGCTGTAGTACAAAACAGGAGGGGAACATTAACCAAGATCCCACCACAAATGCACAATGGAGCACCATCCATGTCACAGTATTATCATCTTTCCAAACATTTCCCACCTAAGGAAGCAACATGATTCAAAGCTGCCTAAACAAAGGAAATATAGAACAAAAATAGCTCATTCCTTCATTCAAACTTTCAGAAAGAAGAAATATCCTATTCCTAATTTTTCATATGGAGTAGTAGGTATTTTCTCATTCTTTCTTTTGCTACAGAAAATAAATCCTTGCACTGTGATTCTGGACATAGTTTCCATGTGCCCTAATTGTACAGTTTCATGGTCCATTTTTAAAAGAAAAGGGGTCATAAAATAGAAAAAAAGGAAGAGGCAAGAGTAAATATAATAACTGAACAAGGAGCAACAGGATATAGATCGCCATGGATAAGACATCAGAAAAGATCTAATAAGATGGTCATAATAACAGTAATAACATGCCTCAAATGGTTATGCTAGTTTTGGCATGCTTAGATAATTAATCAATGTACCCATGCAATCGCTACTATTATAACACGAAAGATTAGAAACAAAGATCATGACCTGTTGCCGGACAGCTGCAAGTATTCCAGCATCTACACGCCGTATTTCACTATGTATTTTTTGCATTAATGGCTCAACACCAGATAAAGATGCCTCTGGATCAACCACCCATCGTAATGGCAACATGGTCACAAGCAGGAATAGGGAAAATATATTAGCCAATGAGTTACCATAACAAAGCTATTTAAACTCATCAAATTACCCACAGATCATCTCCGAGTAAATCAAATAGCTGCACTATCACACCATCAACTGAACCCAAATTGATAGTGCTTGACCAAATGTCATATGATCTACCAAAATGACATCCGATTTATGATCTTCAACAATGGTTAGTGTTTCTATAAATTCAATAATATCTCCCATGTATCATATGTAACTTACACACTCAAATGAGTATATGCAACCTTTATACACTCAAATGAGTATATGCAACCCTTTGACCTTGTGTGACCTTTGACACTTTTTATCAATAAAGATAAGCTCTTATGGCAAAACCACACAAATCTAACATATTAACAATGCTCTAATTTTGTCTATGTTCGCATTGCTTTTAGTTCAACTTAGATACTAATTTTGACTTTTACCAATAATTTGGCATTTATTAGGATTAACTAATGCAAGCTACACAACTAGAGACTAAGGTGTAACATGAACAATACTTTGGACTAGATGTCAAAAAATTATGCTGTCAAGAATCAATTTCAACTTGCTCTTCCTTTTGTTTAAATCTCATACTCTAGCCCATTAATCACAATTCTTTACCTCAAACCATTACCTAAATCACCAGCAATTGTGAAACCAGTAGTTCAAGCAAATCTTTCAATCGTATTTCTTGTATCCATAACACCTATAAGGTATCAACTTAAGTGGAATCACATAACAGTTACCAGAGTTTGATTCTAATTGTGAATAGGACAAAGTAAATCCATGTTGTCAACAGTAGTAGTTTGTAGAGTCAAATCGAATCCTACCCCAGTACTGGGAAGTAATAGAATTAGAATTTGAATAGCTTCCAGAGAGAAACCTGTGGGGAACATCTGGTTGATGTAATCCAATGTGCTCGTTTTGTCCATCGTTCCTAGAAAATCAGACTGCTGATCATTTGATGCTAATTTACCTACATATTGGATACCACAAGGAATCTCTCACAGCCTAAGCACATTAGCACAAAGAAGTCATCCAGACAAACTCACAGAACAACCTCTACAATACAGTAATGATCACTCAAAGAACAGAACTAGATAAGCCAAAAAGGGTGGGTCGTTTTCCCATTTCCCATTCCCACTGCTTTTCCCCTACATGTACTTCAGGGGCATTGATCAAACAATAACAATTCATAAAGCATAAACTAACATCAATCTCAAAGACAGGAAATTTCCACTCAACTCTCAATCTGCTTAATACATCTCCTACCATAGGCTTGTATCAATTTTATTTCTCCACCACAAGGACTATCAATTTGAAGATCAAGAGGTCTTTCAGGGTTGTAATGAGCGGAAGGCTAAATGAATGGATGAAGTGAAAGAAAGAAAAGGTATGAGCATGCGCATGAAGTGAGGAATTGATGTCAACAGCAAAACTAAAACTAGACACTGAAATAAATTGAATACACACACTTTTTTTTTTGTTTTGTTTTTTTTTGTTTTTTTGTTTTGTTTTTTTTTTCTTCTTCTTTTTTTTTCTTTTTTTTTAACACTAAAAATAACACAGACTGATTATTGACATCATCTGAAAATAATGCATGCAAATGCTCATAGCAAGAAAGCTCAAAGGGGCTAGCAAGGGAACGGTGTTTGAGGGTTGGTGTTTGGGAAAAGGGCTTAAAGAAGGAACGCCTCTAT
>JANIHY010000003.1:4110466-4122151 GCA_027479065.1 Erythroxylum brevipes
ATGCTTTATGAATTTAATTTATAATTTTGTATATTATAAATTTTAAAATATTTAAGGATTAAAAATAAAAAAAATAAGATTCAATTATTATGCCTATTGTCACAATTTGCAATGGAAACGCTTTCCATTATACTAGTAAAAAAACATAAAATAAACAATAGAATGGAAAATTTTACTTTAAAATAAGAAAAAAAATTAATTAATCTTTTAATTTTAACATATACTCTTCTAACTTTTATTTTTTGTAAATTTAAATTTTAAACCATCACTCATCCATGCTGGTTCAAAGACTCACTCACTTTAAATCTATAGGTGCTTTGTTTAGATTCTTCAATTCACTAATTAGTATGTTGTAACACCTTACTTTTATAGGACATATCCTTGAACATACCAACGACATTCGAGAACATATTCTACGAAGATGATATGCTAAAATAGTAAAACAATCGAAGCTCATTACAAAATGTTCATAAATCACATGCATTTGTAGAAAATCAATAAACAAATTGGACCCATTTTATTCATAAACATTTTCATTCACGAGTGTTACTAAACTCATTATTCAATCTAATTTACAAATATTTTCAATTTGAAAAGTTATTACAAACAAAATTAGTCAAATACACACGATACAATAATTATAGAATACACAATTTAATACAAAAATAAAGAAATATAAATACAGACGCGAACTAATCCCGACGTCTATCTCTTACTCGAATACAGTGGCTTAACTCCAATTTGTCTAACTGAAGATCTTCTCTAAGCTTACAAAATATTACTAATTTTAGATTTTGTGAACTCGATGAGTGGACCATCCTTGATTATATATATATGTAATGCACATGAGACTTACTTTCCTTTTCTTTAACTTCAATACTCAATCCAATCTATTTTTAAAACAACCAAAGACTCACGTTTTTATACATTAAAAAAACAGAATATGAAAATATCCATTCACAAATCAATTTTTCTGCACTTCTTTTTACATCATTTTTGGATTCATTCTAATTCTAAATCATCTCTACACCAATTTATGAATCATTAATCATCATACATGTAAAAACAAGACATCTTTATATACATTTCATCACTCATGACACACATGTAAATTTCATGATCAAGTCATCAATCTCAAATTACTCATCTAGTTTCATTTAACACTACCTATGAAGATTAATAAGCTACTTATTTGTTGAAACTTCAAATTCTTCAAAAACACCAAGAAGCCTTAACTTCTCATGTCACACGATCATCATCTTAAAGGTGGATTATGTTAGGTTTTCTTGTGGCAAATAAAAGAGACAACAAAATGAAAGTAGCAATTGATAGATGACATGCAAAAATATGAAATCGTGAGAGATGAGTGGCAAGTGGTAGTGCCACTTGTCACCTTCCTATTGTCCCATTTGGACCCTTATTAATAACTAGTCTATTTGTCTACAATTTTTAGTCTAATTATCTCCCAATTTTCAATGACACTTGTCAATAAATCCCAATATCATCTATAAAAATTTCCATTGTTATTTGATTCTTAATTCTATTACTATTTATCAATTGTTCTATCACTTGGCATTTTTCTTGTTCAAAAATATCCTTAAATTCTAAAAAATTCTAATATTTCACCAAAAATTCAAAGTCAATAAATATACTCTCCAAATCAAAATTTAACACGTATAATTTACAATTCTAAATATAATCACAATTATAAATCAATTACAACTAGAAAATGTCAATGAATGCATGTACAATCATTTTAATGTGCAAAAATCGATATTCACGTGTGTGTATGCTATATTATGCATGAGCATGAAATGCATTTTTTTAATCTCTAATTGTTATTTCTCAATTACAAAAATCGAGGGCTCTAATTTTTAGTATAGGAACGGGATATTACATTGTTACTACTTATTGGCACACCAATGTTACTGGATATAAAGCTTATTGGTTCATGTATAAGCTCCTATGTGTGAAGGTAGCTATTAAACATTTTATTCTCGACAGACCAACTCATTTGCATACCCTGAAAGAAAAGCTCACTCTTACTTATCACAATTGTTATTTGAATCCCCATAATCTTGTATATTGACAGACGGAGGTTCACTCTCTACAAACCTATCAATAAGCCCTCCAGTTTTCATAACTCAGTCTTAGCACAGAAAGCTAGATTGCACTGGTTGTAAGGTGGGGATTCCAATACTAAATATTTTCATGCCTCCTTGCCAGCTCACAGGGATGTTAATCAAATTCCTATGCTTCTTGATGGTAGCTGGCTAGAATGTACTAATCAAAATAGCCTCATGGAACTAGCTCGACAATGTTTCTTTGGATTTAATAAGTACTACAGATAGTACATTATCAAGCCCTAATATTTGCAACTTGTTTGAATGCAATCTTAGACAAGATACTGTGAATGTTATTCTCTCGCCGGTCATTATTCATGATATCAACAGGGTCTTATTCAGTCTACATCCATCTAAATCCCCGAATCCTGATGGTTTTACTGTGTTATTTTTTCAACGTACTTTGGGACATTACTGGTGAGCTACTTATTAAGACTGTTCAGGAATTCTTTAAGTCAGCCAAACTTTTGTAGGAAATTAATCATACTTACATTTTTCTAGTCCCCAACAAGCAGAGACCCTCTACCATGAGTGATTTTCAACCAATATCCTATTATAACACTATCTATATGGTGATATCGAAACTTCTTGCTAAAAAACTTAAATTGGCATTATCAGACATTATCAACCCTGCTTAAGGAGCTTTATGCCTGATAGACATATTGGAGATCATATTATGTTGGTACAAGAGCAGCTGAAAGATTATAACACAAGTAAAAAAAGTCAAAAATTGCTTATTAAAAATTGATTTCTTTAAAGCATTTGATACTATAAGTTAGGATTTCATAAGAATATGTCTTGAGGCTATTCACTTCCCTTTATGGCTTATCTACAATCTTACTCATTGAGTGTTCTTATTAATGGTATCCCTACCAAACCATTCAAACCAGTTAGAGGCATTTGACAAGGAGATTCGTTATCCCTTTACTTGTTCACTTTAGTTACGGAAGGATTTTCCTATATTTTAACTAAGCTTATAACATCTAATGGATGATTCAAATATCATCATCTTGGTAAAGCAACTAATCTCACCCATATTATATACGTTTATGATCTTTCACTTCTATATGAAGCAAATGTCCCTTCTATCACCATTATGATGAATGCTCTAAACTTATTTGTTTAATGGTCTAGCCTCAAGTTTAACTTAAACAAAAGCTACTTGTATCTATCTGGTGATGTGCAAAATTCGAATAAATTAAGATGATTTACTAGTTTCACTATAGTTTCTCATACCTTTACTTATTTGGGTGTTCCTATTACAAGTTCCAAGCCTAGATATCCAGATTCTATACCCATCATTGAACAACTGAAGTCTAGAATTTTGGCATGGCAAAATAAGTTCTTATCTTATGTTGTCAAATTAACTCTCATTATTTCAGTTCTTAGCAATTTACATATCCATTTGATAACACATATATCTCTTCCATAAAAAGCGATCCAGGAGATGAATAGAATTATGAAGGCATTCCTATGGTCTGGTATAATTGATAATTCTAGGAAAGCTAGAATTAAATGGAGTGATGTTACTGTATCGAAAAGGAAGGGAGGGATTGGTATCATTCCTGTCTCCACAATGCAAAAGGTTATGATGTGCAAGAGGTTATAGAGACTGTAAGCTTACCAAAATACATTATGGATCAAATGGGTACATGAACACTATTTGAAACATACAAACTTTTGGCTGCTGGACTGCTCTAGAGCTGGGTCACCTATTTTTAAGCAAATGATGATGTTTACAGAGCTTATTTATCCTTGCATATAACATAAATTTGGCAATGGAGATAGGACTTAGATTTGGTATGACACATGGCTTGACATAAGCTCTTTAGCTTACCAACCATACTTTCAGCACTTTGTTAGCGTTAATTCTGACGGAGGAAGTTAAGGGTGCGATGACGATGAAATAAGCGATGCAGAGATGCAACGGGCAATAGGAGCAGGGAATATACGTTGTATATGGGTACAGGGAATCCTAGTGTCAGGGATGTCAGGGCAGTATATATAGTAGCACATGTTGAGTGTTGAGACTATGTTGGTTGTTAAGGATTATTAAATTTTTGAATTATTGATTCTTGTATGTGAATCTTTCCCTTTTTCTCTCTGTGTCCCTCTCTTTCTGTGCTTGATCGCTTTCTATTATATTTTTCCCATTATTCGTGGTTTGTTACACAACATTTGGTATCAAAGCATACGAATCTGGGACTCTTTCATGGCTGAAGGAACGAGAGGTGCTGAGTTACGTAGGTTTGAGGAAACCTTGAAGGGACTCATGGAAGCTCAAAGCCGGCAGGAAAAACTGCTCAGGGAAATGCAGGAGCGCAGTGAGAAGGTTTTATCGGATGTCCAAAATAAAACCGAGCAGCTGGCACGGGAAGTGGGTGATTTACGATCCTCTAGTATTCCGGAGGGATACAAACAGGGTGAGGGCAGTAGTATCTCCGGCCCAGCAAGGAAGAATATTCCTGCGCCAGTGGTTAAAGAAGAGTCTGGGGGATCCGCTAGGTTGGGAAGGATCGAGTTCCCGATATTTGATGGAGACAACATCAAATCTTGGGTGTACCGATGTGAACAGTTCTTTCAAATTGATCAGACACCGGACAACTTAAAGGTGAACGTTGCCATCTTGCACATGGATGAAAAGGCGCAAGAGTGGTATCGTTTATTTATACGAAACAGACTGAACACCGAGGTGATAGAATGGGGAGTGTTTACTAAGGCCCTGCAACAACGCTTTGACGCAGAGATGTTTGATGATCCGGTAGGGGACTTAAAGGAGTTGAAGCAAGTGGGCACGGTGTTGGAGTATTGTGCGCAGTTTGATCATTGTTCGAATAGGTTGTCATTGTCAGAAGAATATCTTGTGGGGTTTTTTGTGAAAGGTTTAAAGCCGGAAGTGGGAGTAGCGGTGAAATTGCATGAACCTCAATCTCTACATTAGGCTTACAGTTTGGCAAGAAAACAAGAAGCCATTCTCATGGCGACAGGACACCCATTGATGAATCGTCACCAATCTTCTCGAGCACTGACTGGGAACAAGCAAATGCCATTTACACCCTCTCGTAGCAATGTTAGTTCTGAGGGTCTGTTACCAACCCCCCCGCACGCGCTCCGTGCATCTCCATCAAGAGGAAGAACAACTTCGAAGACCATCAGTAGCAGGGATTTCGATGAAAAAAGGGCGAAGGGTTTATGCTTCTGGTGTGATGAGAAGTACACTGTAGGGCATAAATGTACTAGGCGCCAACTGCATTTCTTTCTAGTACCGGAGGAGATGAGTAATGAGATGGAAACGGAAGCAATGGAAGAAGAGGTGTTGGACGAAGGGGCGTCACACGAAGCAGGGCCCATGATATCGATGCAAGCCATGACCGGTTTCCCGGGTGAGTTGGAGTATAAGCAAATGCGGCTCAACAGAGACCATCAACGCCGACCAATTCAAATCCTAATTGACAATGGTAGTACTCACAATTTTTTGGATGTGGGGGTAGTACGAAAGGGGAGGTGCGAGCTCCAGGACATTCCTCCCATAACTATCTCGGTGGGAGGTGGGTTACAACTACAGTGTACGCAGTGTTGCACCAATTTCAAATGGACCATGCAGGGCACACAATTCAGTATGGATGCACTGGTGATCTCTTTGGGCGGATGCGATGTTGTCCTGGGAGTCCAATGGTTAGTAGGCCTTGAAGACGTCTTGTGCAATTTCCGCAACCGCACCATGACGTTCTCATGGGAAGGACAATTGATTACACTCTAGGGAGGCCCGGAGAATAGATCCCGAGTAGTCTCCGGCAAAGGATTTCAGAAAACGCTCCAAGGATCGGCTGGAGGCCAACTCATGATGATCCAATTATCAAACCCCTTGGAATATCAATTCCAGCAAATGCGGCTGACGGAGGAGCAAGGTAATGCAATTGATGAGATAACTGCGGTGTTGGCTAATTTTGCAGAAGTGTTTCAGGAACCCATTGCACTTCCTGCAGATCGTATGTTCAACCATCAAATATCATTAAAGGAGGGAACTAAAATGATTAACATTCGGCCTTATAGATACTCAGGCGCGCAGAAGTACGTCAATGAGCAGGAGGTCAAAAAGTTATTGAAACAGGGGTTTATATGACACAGCTTCGGTCCCTATGCATCGCCGGTAGTCTTAGTGAAGAAGAAAGATAATTCATGGCGTATGTGTGTAGATTATCGGGAGCTGAACTGACTTACGATTAAAGATAAATTCCTGATTCCATTGATTGAAGAATTATTGGATGAATTGAGCGGAGCAAGTTGGTTCTCTAAACTCGATTTGCGTTCGGGTTATCACCAGATCCGGATGCAACCCGATGACATTGGCAAAACTACATTTAAGACGCATGAAGGGCATTACGAATTTCTGGTAATGCCCTTAGGCCTGACCAACGCCCCATCGACGTTTCAACGCTTAATGAACGAAGTGTTTCGTCCTCACTTGCGGCGATTCATCCTAGTCTTCTTCGACGATATTCTGATTTATAGTCCGTCATTGTCGTCGCATGTGGAGCACCTCTCCCTGGCTCTTAAAACACTGTTAGATAACCAGTTATATCTCAATAGGAAGAAATGTGTATTTGGGGCCCGACAGGTCGATTACCTGGGTTACACTATCTCTGAGGCAGGGGTGGCTACGGATGTGCGAAAGGTCAAAACGATTGAATAGTGGCCAGTGCCGCAAGGCATTACGGAGTTACGGGGGTTCTTAGGAATCACGGGTTACTATCGCCGGTTTATTAAGAATTATGGTACGATGGCTAAACCATTGACTGAGTTACTGACGAAGGAGAAAGCTGTGAAATGGAACTGGACTGAAACGAAACAGGGGGCATTTGAGGCTTTGAAGGGAGCAATTACGTCAGCCCCGGTGCTCGCTCTACCGAATTTTTCCTTGCCATTTGTGGTGGAGGCGGATGCATGCGGCCAGGGCATTGGGGCGGTATTGCAATAGGAAGGTCACCCCATTGCGTATTTGAGTAAGGAACTGGCACAGAGGCATCGAGGGTTGTCCACATATGAGAAGGAGTTTCTAGCAGTGATAAAAGCCATTAAACGGTGGCACCACTATTTATCACTTCGACCGTTCATCGTCCGGACGGACCACCGTAGCTTGAAATATTTGTTGGAGCAATGACTCTCTACTCCCTTCCAACAGTCATGGCTCCCAAAGCTTCTAGGGTATAACTTTGAAGTGCAATACAAGAGTGGCAAGGATAACGCAGCAGCCAACTCCCTTTCTCGATTAATGAGCATTGAGATGTTTTCGATGTCTATATCACAAGTTCACAGTGAATTGTTGACAGCTATCAAGCAAAGCTGGCAAGACGATGTAACCGTTCAACAATTGATTTGGACGTTGGAACCAGGTAAGGGGGAACAAATGCCTATGAATGGAAGGGGGGCCTCTTAAGGTGGAAGGGAAGATTGGTGGTCGGCGCTAATGTGCAGTTGCGGCAACAAATTATAAGCAACAGCCACGATGATGCCAAGGGTGGCCATGCCGGGGCAGTAGCCACCTCCAAACGTCTACAGTCCTTATTCTTCTGGAAAGGTATGAACAGGGATGTTCGTAACTATGTGCAGAACTGTGCGGTTTGTCAATGAAATAAGTTTGATAATGCGGCTTATCCGAGGCTCTTGCAACCTCTTAGTATACCCGAAGGAAGTTGGAGGGAATCAGCATGGATTTTGTGGAAGGGCTACCACAATCGAAGGGAAAATCGGTGATTCTGGTGGTGGTGGACAGGTTTACGAAGTACGCACATTTTGTCTCCCTCAAACACCCATATTCCGCCCAGGATGTAGCTAAATTATTTCTCAATCATGTTTTTAAGTTGCATGGTATGCCGGAAGCTATAGTTAGTGACCGAGATCCTATTTTCCTTAGCAAGTTTTGGCAGGAACTCTTACGATTGCAGGGCGTTAAACTGAAGGTGTCTACCGCGTACCACCCACAAATGGACGAGCAGACAGAGGCGGTGAACAAGATATTGGAGACATATCTTCGTTGCTTCTACAGCGAGACACCACATAAATGGGGGGAGTGGTTGACACTGGCAGAGTGGTGGTATAATACTACCCATAAAACGGCCATTAATGCTACACTATTTGAGATTCTGTATGGGTATCAACCACCGGTTTATACTCCGTATATTGCAGGAGATTCGGCGGTGCTGGAAGTCGACCAGGTTTTACAAAGTCGGGAAGTGATGGTTAATCTAACCCGGTTCCATCTACAGAGAGCTCAGAATAGGATGAAACAATACGCAAATGGGAAGCGGTCTGATCGTGAATTTCAAGTAGGGGATGTCGTCCTGTTAAAGCTTCAGTCGTATAAACATTTTCTTTGCAGCGGAGGTGTAACCAGAAGCTATCTTCATTGTATTACGGGCCTTACTGCGTGGCACAGAGAGTGGGAAAGGTAGCTTATCAACTGGACCTGCCGGCCCAAGCAACCATTCATCCGGTCTTTCACGTCTCACAACTCAGGAAGGCTTATGAGAATCAAACACGCACTATAAGAGTAGTGCACACAGTTGTATCATCATTCTTTATCCTTGTATATAACCCCCCTTCATGTACAGTGATGAACAATAAGAGATATACAAATACAAAAGGCAATTTACTACACTACTCTCATATGGTATCAGAGCTTGCTACAACTTAACGTCTACGATCCAACCAGCATCTACAACAATGTCAATAGCCTCACATGCAGCAACACTTCACACCGGAGAAGGAGAAGAGGTAGTTATCATACTACCCTCACCTGTTATGTCGAGATTAACAGGAAACAATTTTCCAGCTTGGCGTATCCAAGTTGAAGCCATCCACATTGGCTACGGTCTCACTGGCTATGTCGATGGAACCAAGGCCTGCCCGCCACCAGCTGTAGCTGGACACATCGCATGGATAAGGCAAGACAAACTAATTCTTGCTCATCTTATGGCCTTCGTTCATGAGACACTTCACGGAATACTTGGGTCTGTCAAAACATCAAAGGATGCGTGGGACCTCCTCACCAAAGCTTACTCCAACACAGCTCGCACACTCCTTCACCAAGCTCACCTTCCTCCCCAACTCTGGTCATTTGCAGTCACAACCGCTGTCTACCTGATTAATCGCCTACCATCCCAGTCTCTTCGCATGCAATCACCATTTGAGATACTCTTTCAACAGCCCCCATCTTACTATCACCTTCACTCATTCGGCTGTCTCTGTTTTCCATGGCTCAAACCATACGCCACCCACAAACTCGACTGTCGTTCTATCCCTTGCATCTTTGTCAGATACTCTCTCTCCCAATTTGCCTATTACTGTCTAGATCCATCTACAAACAGAGTCTACATCTCCCGCCATGTTACCTTTGTCAAGGATAAATTTCCCTATCATTCCCTGTCTCAACAACACACACAACCCATATCACCTGACCATCCCTACTCTGCTATCGCACCCACACTCATTCGCTTCTCCACTAACCCAACCCCTGCCCTCCAATCGGAAGCCTCCTCTTCCCAACACCCCGTCACCGCTCCTTCTCCTCCTCCTCAGCTGGTCACTGCGGCACCCCCTCCAGAGGTTGCCCCGTCCAATGATTCTGACCCTGCGCCACCACCAACGGAGTCAGATCCACCACCATCTCCTACCACAAACACATATCCAATACTTACCCATTCCAAAAACAACATCCACAAACCTAAGCACCTCTACACGGCCACCAAACATCCCCTTCCTGACCTATTCGAACCATCTTGCATCTCTAAGGCAAACAAACATCAGCACTAGCGGCAAGCGGCGGCTGATGAATACAATTCTCTTCTGGCCAATCGGACTTGGTCCTTAGTTCCTACCACTGCTACGCCGAATGTAGTAGGTTGCAAATGGATTTTTCGTACTAAACGTAATCCCAATGGTTCTGTTTCTAGGTACAAAGCACGGTTGGTGACTAAGGGCTTTCATCAAAGTCCTGGTATTGATTTTCGGGAGACATTTGCGTCGGTCATCAAACATCAGACAATCAAGATTGTTCTTACTATTGCCCTATCTAACTATTGGGCATTACATCACCTTGATGTCAACAACGCATTCCTCCAAGGGACCTTGACAGACACAGTGTACATGAAGCAGCCTCCGGGCTTTGTTCATCCCCAATTTTTGTCGCACGTCTGCAAACTTCATAAGGCTATTTATGGCCTCCGTCAAGCCCCATGGGCTTGGTACATTGAACTGCAGTCCTACGTGCTGACCCTTGGCTTCACTATAAGTAAGTCCGACTCCTCCCTCTTCATCTTTCATCAAGACAACGTTACTATCTATTTTCTGGTCTATGTGGATAATCTCCTAATCACTGGCAATTCTCCACTGGCTGTCAACAAGATTATTGATGACTTGTCTCATCGCTTCTCTCTAAAAAACTTGGGCACTCCCGATCTCTTCCTTGGCATTGAATTAATACCAACTCCTGAGGGTCTTTTTCTCTGCCAGCATCAGTACATCCGTGACCTTCTCACTCGTTTTGACATGGCTGGTGCGAAACCTACTTTCACTCCGCTAGGCACTACTGCCACCCTCCGCCTCGATGATGGGACTGGTCCTGCTAACTCGACCTTGTTTAAGCAAATTTTGGGTGCTCTGCAATACTTAACCATCACTCGTCCAGATATTGCGTTCGCGGTTAGCAAACTGTCCCAATTTATGCGCAAACCTACTGAAGGTCATCTTCGGCATTTAAAATGCACTCTGTGGTATCTCAAGCACACTGTCACTCATGGCCTGCTCCTCCGTCGTTCCTCGTCCCTGTCCCTTCGTGCCTTTAGTGATGCCGACTGGGAAGGCAATGCCGATGATCGGGTCTCCACTTCGGCCCATGTCATTTACCTAGGTGACAATCCCATTTCCTGGCAATCCAAACGCCAACGCTCTGTCGCCAGATCTTCCACTGAGGCTGAGTACTGGTCAGTTGCTAACACTGCTTTTGAGGTCCTCTGGCTACCTAATCTTCTAAAGGAATTAGCTGTTCTAGTGCCCTCACCTCCGCAAATCTTTTGTGACAACCTTGGTGCCACTTATGTCTGCTCTAACCCAGTGTTCCACTCCCGCATGAAACACATCGCGCTGGACTACCACTTTGTCCGCGAACTTGTTCAACAACGGCAACTGCGGGTCGCTCACATCTCCACTTATGACCAAATCGCCGACGTTCTCATCAAGCCACTTCCCAGACAGAAACTAGAGCATTTTCGGGTCAAGATGAATGTCCTTGATGGTACCTTCATCTTGCGGGGGCGTAATAGATAACCAAGCCCACATCACTGCACTACAACAAAATAACACATATAGTGTCGTCTTGGAAGTAGACGTCGTGAATGGTCTGAGGATTTCACGACGTCTGGAAGGACGTCAAAAAAAGATGGAATATTCTGAGACGTTGCATTGAGACGTCGGGGATAAGGGATGCGTTTAACGTCGTCTTGGTAGAAAGACGTCTGAAAATAGCATAAACGTCGTTTTGGAGAAGTAGACGTCGGGAAAGGTC
>JANIHY010000003.1:4245068-4256296 GCA_027479065.1 Erythroxylum brevipes
AATAATAAGTTTATTAGAAATCTCAATCAAACAAGTTTTTATTTTTTTGAGAAAAAAACAAAAATTAAAAATAGAAAACAAAAACTAAAAACAATAACAAAAAAAATACAAATAGGCTCGGTAGTCCGTTTTTCTAATCGAGAAGAAGGAAAAGGGAAAGGAAAACAAAAAAGAAAAGGAAGCAACTACTGATGGTCACGACGGCTTGAGATGTCTGTTTCGAATTGCCTGTAGCTACCCGGGCCAACTTGTCCCATTTATTTATTGTAAAACATGTGGATTGGAGAGGTTTGCCTTCCTAACGACAACTTCAAGGGGGCGGAGCCCTTGGCCGTCACTTCTTTGAAAACTTGACCGTTACGCCAATAGTCTGATGGAAGAGTTGGTCAATCCTCACCCGTGTACAAACTAAATTCCAACGACTATAAATTAAGCAGAGCTATACATTGAGAAACCCATGGTGTAGCTAGAGGTCCAGAAATGGCTACTGAATTTATGGCACCTCAACATAAACCTCATGTAGTGTTCATCCCATTCCCTGCTCAGAGCCACATGAAATCAATGCTTAAGCTAGCAAAGGTATTGCACCACAAAGGTTTTCACATAACATTTGTGAATTTCGAGAGTAATCATAGACTAGTACGTGAATCAAGAGGTTCTAACTCCAAGGATGGCTTGCCGGACTTCCGCTTTGAGTTCATTGCAGACGGTCATGATACTATAAATGCAAATTCTGGGGCAATCTGTGACTCGATAGCGCTCGGAGAATACGTTGAAAAATTTTCTGACCTCATTGCAACACTCAATAATAGTATGTCTGCCAATGTTCCACCAGTGACGTGCATTGTTTCGGATGGATTCATGTCAAACTGCACTATTCCAGCAGCTGAAGAACATGGAGTTCCTGTTGCAGTTTTCTTTACTCTCTCTGCTTCTGGATTCGTGGCCTTTGATCAGCTGTCTGTACTTGTAGAAAGAGGTCTACTACCCTTGAAAGGTACGTCATGTTCAGGAAAGAAGTCATTTTTCCATATGGGTAAGAAAGCTAGCGATTGATTACCGTGAACTAATACATGGCAAATTTGTCAAAAATCACTTCTCTAAGAGACCTTCTTACTTAGTACTTTTCATTAACCAGAACAGGTTCATGTACTTAACAAACTCTCAAGGTGGATTTAACTTTCATTTCGATGTTATAAGTTGTGCATCTTTATAGCCTTTTCGTCTAAACTATTATCATGTCTTTTTGCAGACGAAAGCTTCCGAAAAAATGGCTACTTGGACCAAGTCATAGATTTCATTCCAGGATTGAAAAATATGCGTTTAAGGGACTTTCCAACTAACGGAACTCAAATGAAAAGTACTGATCAGTTCGAATACCGGATTGCGGCAGAGCCAACTAAGAAAGCACGCGAAGCTCCGGCAATCATCTTGCATACGTTTGATGCGTTAGAACCTGAACTTTTAGATGCTATATCCTCTATGTATCGTGCTGTTTATTTCATTGGTCCTCTGCAACTGCATCTCAATCAAATTCAGGACAGCGATCTGAATTCAATTGGCTGTAATCTGTGGAAAGAAGAACCCGAGTGTCTTCAATGGCTCGATTCCAGGGAACCCAACTCAGTGCTTTATGTAAATTTTGGAAGCATAGCATCGTTGACGACTGAACAACTCATAGAATTCGGGATGGGACTGGCCAAAAGCAACCACCCTTTCCTATGGATAATAAGACCTGATATGATTGTTGGTGGTTCTGCAATATTGCCGCAAGAATTTATTGAAGAAACAAGAGAAAGGAGCTTCATAGCTAGTTGGTGTCCACAAGAGGAAGTCCTCAACCATCCATCAGTGGGAGGTTTCTTTACACACAGCGGGTGGGGCTCAGCTATTGAGAGTATTTCTGCAGGAGTGCCCATGCTCTGTTGGCAGTTCATTGGCGATCAACCTACGGTAGCCAGGTATGTTTGCGCTGAATGGGGAATTGGTATGGAGATTGACAATGATATGAAGAGAGATGATGTGGCTAATCTTGTGAGAGAGTTGATGGAAGGAGAGAAAGGTAAGGAACTGAGAAACAGAGCGATGGAGTGGAAAAAATTGGCAGCAGAGGCTACTGGTCCTAAAGGGTCATCGTCCTTGAATATTGAGAAGCTCGTAAATCACTTTATTTTATCAGGAAAGTGCACGGTTGAAAAAAATTGATTAATAATATCAAGAACCAACTGTACACCTTTCTTGATTTAGAGTTTAGACTGAAATGTGTAGTGTTATGTTTGTTGCAATAAGCTTGCATTCTACCATCCTACACTTCTCCAACGAATCCGTAGTATACTTGTGCTGAAATAAGAAAAATCCATCCTTTGTGCGCTCATGGTTTAACTCTCCAAAAGCATTGATTTGGAAATGTTTTGATCAATCTCAGCAACTTCATCACCTGTGATCTATGTTCTAAAACCCGGATCGGTCATCGAACCGGTGGCTTTATTGGTTATCGGTGTGACGTAATAATTATGCAATAATTATATTTAATAATAAATAATATTAAAAAAATTTAAAAAAATTCAAAAAAATAAAAAAATAAAAAAATAAAAAAATGTTGAACCGGTCCGACCGGTCAAAAATTGGTCAACTGACCAGTTCACACCGGTCCAATTGAAGACCGGTTTTAAAATATAAACTGGACCGGACTACCGACCGATTACCGATCGGACCGGCCGATCTGGTCCGGGTTTCAAAACTATGCCTGTGATGATAAGGTCGTCTATAGAGAGCAAAACTATAGCCAACTGTTCACCTTGTACGTTCGTAAACAAGGTGGAGTCATTGGTGCCATCGTCTAACTAGTCTATATCAAAAACTCTGCTATCAAACTCTCGCTGCTAGCTTCAATCTATAGAGTGCATTTTTTAGCTTGCACATGTAACTAGGACGAGCATTGCTTTCAAGCCCTTGAGACTGTAAGGGAATGTAAAATTCTATTTTTAGTGTATTAATTAATATATACTCAGTACATTAGCTGTATATTAGGCGTATATCTCGAGATATAATTATAATCTGTTACTAGTAACTTATCTCAATTAGCTTGTAACTTTTAGTATAAATATCTTGTATATTTGCCTTTTCACGGTAAGGAGAATAACAACGAATTTCTCTCATCTTCTATATTTTACAGAGGCTACTCTATGTATATTTCTTGATCGAACTCACCATGTAGGAAAGTATTCTTCACGTCTATCTTCCAAAGCTTCCAATCCTTATAAGCAGCCAAGGCAAATAAAACATGTATCGTAATCTTTGCTATTGGACTAAATATCTCGTCATAATCTAGACCATATTTTTATGAGAATCTTTGAGCTACCAATCAAGTTTTATATCTTTTAACCGATCTATCAAGATACCTCTTTTCTTTATAAATCCATGGGCAAAAATTGACTACATATCTTTAGGTTTGGGCACTAAATCTCAAGTCCCATTTTACTTTAAGGCATCTATTATTTTCTATTTCCACAGCCTTCCTCCACTTCTTGCTTATGGATGCCCCTTCATTAGTTGTAGATTCTTTTGTATTCTCATCCTCAACAAGAGCTGTATTGGCATATTTAAGTTTTTTTTTTCTTGTATTTTCTTTCCATCCTTCATAAATGAGGCACATATTCTACAGCTTCCGCAACTTCTCAAATCTCTTCATGTTGGCTTTATTGTGCTTCTTAAGGTGTTTGATAATGCACTTACGCGCTACTGAGACTGAGACTTTTTATATGACTCGCTATTGATTTTTTTCTTCTATTTTTTCCACCTCTTATGTAATTTCTTTAATCACTTCATCTCCTTCAAGCCTTATTCCTTTAAATCAGGTGGGACCAATTCATGAGGACACCATCAAGATGAAACCTTATCAAATATCACATTTCCTGTTATTGGCTCATAACATTTTTACCTCTTTCTTTGATTCTCATAACCTAAAAAGATGCAACTTTTTGCTTTCTTATCTAAATTTGTTGCATAAATAACATAGATGAAAACATAACAAATTTAGCCAAAAAAAGTCCAAACTGACTTATAATAGGTTTTATGTTCCATAGCTTCTTGAATAGTGGAATTGATCCAAGTATTGCTCGTAGTAACCTATCAATGACATGTGCGAAAATTGTATACACTCTGCCTAGAACTGAGGTGGAACTGTTAAGCTATTTTATTTATTATTTTGGGCATTATTTGTAGTTTGATATATTTGGTACATATTTTACGATAAGAAGTTGACTTGGTATAGGATTTTACTATCTTGGATTATGTAGTTTTTTTGGAAGATAAGATAGTGTGGAAAGAAGAAATCTTACATGTGATAGAATCCTAAAGAAGATAGGATTTATTGGAGATAAATATGCAGGACATCTATCATGAGATAAAATCCTAAAGGAGGAAGGACTTATCATATTTTATCTAATAAGCAATTCATGGTAAGATTATCATGGATTTTGGTGCTGCTGCATGAGAAGTTTATCTTGTGAAATCCATCTATCAACTGTTTAGGTTGCTGTATATGTTTTTGTGTGCTTTGAGCGAGAGATTAAAAAGTTTCACAGAAGATGGTTGATTGATTTTTGCAGCAGCATTTTTGTAAATGTGGGTGAACTATTGTACCATTATTTATAGATTTTGTGAGAGAAAAAAACCAGTCAAGAGATGCATGCAATTTTCAGTGCTTCAAGAGTTGTAGCATGATATTGCAAATCAAGCACATCATCTTGGGAAGAAATATTCAAATTTGAAACTTTTCATGAAAAACCTTGAGATCATTGCCTCCGAGATTCATATTGAAGATTGTAGCTACTAAAGAAGCTCATGATATTAATGAGTTATCGTTAGATAAGGTAATTGGAATTCTCACAAACTTTGAGATGAACATATTGAGAGACAAACATGAAAAGAACAAAGGATTGACACTGCAAGCTAAAGTCGCTAAATTTGTGAATGATTCAGGAGATGACTCTGATGAAAATGATAATCTAGTGTTGCTGACAACAAATTTCAATAAGTGGCTAAAGAATGGTGGGAGTTCTTCAAACAATAATTTCAAATAGCAAGCAAAAAATCAAAAACACAAAAAGAAGACAAAGAAGATACAATATCATGAATGTCAAGGTTTTGGACCTATGCAAGCAGAATGTGCTAACATTTTTAAAACGAGAAAAGGGAAGTTTTATGCAAGCACTTGGAGTGAAAATGAATATGAAAGTGAGTACGACAGGGAAGAAGAAACTGTTAGTAATCATGTTGTGTTGGTCGCTTTATATAGTAAAAGTCTAATTACTAGAAATCATGTTGTGTTGGTCGCCTTATATAGTAAAAGTCTAATTACTTGCTTAGTAGCAACCAGTAAAGAAACAGACAAAAAAAAATACAGATGTTTCAGTTCTAAACTCTAATTTAGATTGTGACAGTGACGATAGTGACTCACAATTCAAAAAGGAAGACATCTGCAACACCTATGAATTAATCTATGCCAAACAGGTGAAAATGTGTAAGCTGAATGAGAAGTTAAATAGAGAGAATTTAACCATGAAATATGTCATTTAAAAATCTACAAATGAAGTTATTGTCAACATCAAATGAACTTGATGAAATAAGGCTAAGGTTGGTCAACACACAAAAAGGAATAAGAATATTGAATGGTGGTATCGAGAAGCTAGACAAGTCGTTGGAAGTTGGTAAAAACAAAAGGGGACTTTAAGGTGTTGATTATAAAGGTGAATGTTCACAGATGAATAATGAGCAAAATGTTGAAGTTAGATTTGTTAAAGGAGAAAAATAAAAAAGAAGTCGAAAGTTTGTGCTTACATATCACTTTTGTGGTGTAAACAACCATATAAGGCCAAATTGTTACAAGCTACTGCAAATTCAATTTCATAATGCTCAAAATAGAAAATCTAGACATTTTTGGAAGAATTTTTAGCAAAAAAATTTACCAAAGCATATTTATGTTAGAAACAATAAACTAAAAGCACTTATGGCTCTTAAATCCATGTGCGCCGCTTCTCACAATGAATGGTATTTTGACTGTGGATGTTCATGGTATATGATAGGTGAAAGAAGCCACTTGATGGATCATCAAAGTTTTATGGATGGTTATGTCACTTTCGGTGATGGGAAAAAAGCAAAGGTGATTGGTAAAGGAACTCTTTACCTGGAAAGACTGCCTTACTTCAAAAATGTGCTTCATATGGACGATTTAAAAACCAACTTGGTAAGTATTAGTCCACTTTATGATGACAGGTTATTAGTTAAATTTACTAGTGATGGATGGAAGGTGTCGAACAAACAAGGAAAGTGTTTGGTAACTGACAGAAGATCGGTGGATAATTGCTATATATTACGGGATGTTACTTCTTGTAATTCGGCATCATATGATAATATGACTCTATGGAACCAATTGATTGATAAGGTGGTAGAATAGAATCTTCCAAATCAACTTCTCTTGTTAGATCAAAGGGGTAACAAAGTTAAAAGCAATGAACATTCAGACTCATAGTTAGTTGTTTCCAAAAAGGAAACTAACTAGACAAAGGAATATTTAGTTGCTTCTAAGGAAGAACCCAACTAGACATTTGATGCAGAAACATACTTGGTGGATAACTAAAACTTAAGGGAACATAATTGCAACAAAGATCTTCCATCACAATTCAGACGGAGTCATCCTATTGAGAACGTAATTGGTGAGATTAGTGATAAAAGAAGAACTAGAGAAAGAAAAAGGATATATTATAGGGCACGTGCAAGGCTTATATGTTACATTTCTTTATTTAAACCAAAGAATGTGAAAGAAGCATTGCAAGATGAATTCTGGATAATTGCTAGAAATTATGTATGGGAATTGATGCCAAGGCCATCAAAATGTGAACATAATTGGAACAAAATGGATGTTTCACAACAAAAATGATGATAGAGGTAATGTGATGAGGAATAAGGCCAAGTTAATTGCTCAAGGATACTCTTAAATTGAAGGCATTGATATGAAGTACCATTTTAGTCGAGAGCTAGTGGAGACTAAAGTTGCAGTTCTTTCCTATGTAACAATTGAGAAGTAACTTGCCAATATTTTTGTGAAATCTCTTGACTCTATCATGTTTGAACTTCTTCGTAGAGCACTAGGATTGTGTGCTTTACAATTTTAAAGTATGTTGATGTAGTTTATTACAAAAAAAGGTTCGAAGGAGTTAATGTTTAGGCCTTTTGGGTTTTTAATTTATGAATTTTCTAAGGTTCAGTTGATTGGTGTGTGTTTGGCTTTTTCTTAATTGTTGAATAGTAAATTTGATGTGAAAATAAGGCCTTACTTGATGATTTTGATTTTACGGAGTTATGTCGAGGAAAATGTTGATGTTTGGTTAGAGACTTACAAGAAGATTAAGGTTTTCTATGATTTGGATTTTTCAAGTTTTATCTTCATTTCACTCTATATTGTGGGCTATATGAGTTTGGACAATATGATTTTACTTGAAATTTTCTGATGAAATAGGATTTGCAAAGAATGCTTTATGTGTGAAAATCTTTGTTCACTTGCATGGCATTAGTATGGAATTGTAGGAACTGCTTGATTGTCTTCTCAATAATGGGATTAGCTTCTCAAATGTCTATAGTCTGAAATGATAGTTGACAAACTACCTGTGCTGTGATATGGGTTGCTCTTTGCATGATCTTGTTGCTTTTCTTACACTTTTGCATCCAAGAGCTAGTTATGGAAAAGGATTTGTGTCTGGATGCTCTTAAACATTTTTTGTCAACATTGTTTTGTCCCAAGGGGGAGACTATCTAATTTTGGACATCCATTACTATGGTTGTTTATTTCAGGGGGGTTCCCAATTCTGTTATTCTGGGGGAGTTCCAAATTTCTTGTGTTCGAGAGGAGTTCTTCATCTGACAAATAATGCTAAAAAGGGGAAGATTGTTAAGTTATTTTATTTATTATTTTAGGCATTATTTGTAGTTTGATATATTTGGTATATCTTTTATGATAAGAAGTTGACTTGGTATAGGATTTCACTATCTTGGATGATGTAGTATTTTTGGAAGATAAGATAGTGTAGAAAGAAGAATTCCTACATGTGATCGAATCCTAAAGAAGATAGGATTTGTTGGAGACAAACATACAGTACATATATCATGATATAGAATCCTAAAGGAGGAAGGACTTGTCATATTTTGTCTAATAAGCAAATCAAGTGACATTATCATGGATTTTGGTGTTGCTGCATTTTTTGGAGGTTTTGAAGATATAACTTATATGTTTTGGCAGCATACTTTTGTTTGTATAAGGAGTTTATCATATGAAATACATCTATCGACTTTTTGGGCTGTTGTATGTGTTTTCGTGTGCTTTAAGTGAGAGATTAAAAAGGTTCATAGTAGATGGTTAATTGGTTTTTGCAGCTGCATTTTTGTAAATGTGTGTGAACTATTGGATCACTATTCTATCGTTTTTATGAGAGAAAAACTCGAAATCAATTGATCAATATTTGCAGTTCTGTTTTTTGCATGTTTCGGTGATAAAACATATGTTTGATTGATGATATTTGTCGTTGTTGTGTGTTGGTTTCTTCGGTGATCAATTCAAAATGTTCACAGCAGATTTTAATTGATCAACTTCCCATGATTTTGACCTAACGAGGTTACATATATAGGGGAGTATCTTTTGACTCAAATGTTTCTTTTTTTATGTTTTTATTGATTTAATCACTTGAGATATTATTCTTATCTTTATCACCATTCGTTGTTGCAAAAACTCTCTGGTAAGGTTAGTATGAGGTGTTCATACTATTGAGTGTGAAATACTTTCATGAGTTTTTGAGTATGAGTGGGTAGCATCAAGGAGTGAGTGATGTCAGCTCAGTAAAGTTTTGTGTAAGACTATTGTACTTAGGTGAAAGTTGATTAATCTAGGTGAGGGCCGTAGATGTAGGTCATGTATACAAAATTTTGTTAACAAAATTTCATGTATTGATTTATTTATTGCATATTAAGTTTTTCTACTTGTGATTAATTTCTAGAAAATTCACAATTACTAACCCAGTTGCTTTCTAAGAAACCAACAGTTTCATTTTGAAGCAACCCTAGTAGAACATACATATTGCAAAACTACAACCTTCGAGTGTTTTAGGAGCATTCTTTGCATATAGCATGCTTTTATATATCTCAACAAGGTATTTGATCTTCCTTTCTACTACTTTATTTTTTTACAGAGTATTAGAGAAATTCAACTAATATTGTATCTTACACTCATGTAAATACCTTAAGAACTCATTTGAAGCATACTCGCCTCTATTGTCAATATGAAGGCATTGAATTTTCCATGCAAGTTCTTTCTCAACTCTCTATTTGAACTCCTTGAACTTGCTTAATGCTTCTGATTTCTCTTTAAAACACCCATACGTTCCTTCAGAAGTCATCAATAAAAGTTTTCACATATTGATAACCACTAATTGATGGTTTCTTGTCATATAACTAAATACATCATAATGTCACTAGCTCGAGAGACTCCATGCTCGATACTGAGAATCTTCATATGGTAGTTGTTGTGCTTTTTGATGAGGCGTGGATTGGAGGAGACGAATTGTGGAAGAGAAAAGAAAAGAACTGAGAGAAAGAGAGAGACGTGTTTTGTTTAAATTCATCATATCCTTCATTCATGTTGTCGAACTATTTATGTTGGCCCCCGAACTTTCCTTGAAATTTTGAAATGTCAAGTGACATGAAAATGAGGAAATTAGAATGAGTATTTTTTTTTGAATGTGAATAGTTAGATGAGATTAAGATAGGCGAAAAATGCTTTTGTTATTGAGGTTTATGTTAAGGTATGACCTAAAATAGCGTTTGAAGTTTAAATGAAATTATTAGTGAATAAATTGCAAAATTTAAGAAATAAAGAGAAAAGTGTGAGAATATGAAGAATTAAGGAAAGTTTGACTTTTTGGTCATAGAGAGTTGACTTTTTGATTTAGGCCAAATTGGAGAAAATGATCTCCATGAAACTTGTAGCTTATGTCAAGAGCTTTCTGTTGCTATAAAGTTTGATATTTTTCGATATCGGGAGTAAAAGTTATGATCAGTCAAAGTTTGTTTTATAAATATGACCATAAGTGTATATTTGCGTGTACTCGTCTTTGAGGCCACTTGTCGTACGGATTTAGTTTGGATGTGGGAATTGGAAGATATGAAATTTGAAAGTTTGGAGTTTGTTTAGGTGATGTTTAACAGGGTAGTAACTTTGACTAGTTTTTTGACCTCTTTAGAGATGGAATTGATTTTTGAGTTCTTCATGGAAGTTGTAGAGCTTCCTTTTATCTTTCCATAAACACCAAATTTGTTAAATTTGAAGTTCAGAATCAATAGTTATGAATTTTTAAAAAAATCTGTTATATGATGTCGTTTCTGCTTGCTTCACATTGTGCTTCTTCCGTCCAAATCTGACTCTTTTACAACTTTTTGCTTATATCTTTTCCGTCCGACATCTGATTGAATTAGTGTTTGAAGCGTTGGATTCTTAAGATAATTAATTACATCTTCAGAGAAAATTTGTGATTTTATGAGATTAAATTGAGGATGATTAATTTAATCAAAGTGAGTTAGGAAATTTTCTGAACATAGTTCAGTATTTTGAGAAATTCTCGATCTTTGGTGATCTTATTGAAGTGATTCTTAAGGAAAAATAAAATTAAGACATGGGGCTACAAGTAATATGAAGAAAGGAAATTTCAATTTAGCCACTAAGACTTTCAATTTCTAAATTGAAGTTCGAATTAGTGTGCAGTCATGGATTAGGAACATCTGAAAGTATTTTGGTCATAACTTTTGCTCTAGTAATCCAAATGAAGTGATTCTTGATTTGGATTAAACTAGAGAAATAGAGCTACAATTTTTATGAAGAAATTGAGATTCAAGTTTGTCCTTAAAAATGTCAATTTTTGGATAGAAATAACGTACTGGAAAATAATTTAGCATAAGACATGTCCAAACTGTTTGGAGCATAACTATTGATGTAATGCTCCAAATTGGATGATTTTGGTGTCATTATGAAATTAAGACAATAAAGAACATTTCTTTAGAAGGAATTTTTGACAAATTCCTTCAAATTGATAGTGCAAAACATATCCAAAAGTAAGCATGAACTAAAGTAAAGTGCAGGGGCATATTGGGAAGTCCACTTAAGGACATAAGTTAAAGGCTTTGAA
>JANIHY010000003.1:4272297-4286117 GCA_027479065.1 Erythroxylum brevipes
AAATAACTAATGGGATTTAATATACTTATATGATTAAACCAAAATACATGGGCCACATATAATGAAATTATCTAACACTTGTAGCATCTCGGCCTTATGGGCATGATAACTCCACAAAAATGACACGTCGGTACAAATCTTCGACTATTTCTCAATGTTTCTTCTTCTTGGACAGATCTGGACATATTATTTTTGTCTTCATTCACTTTAGAGCACTCACCTTTATAGCCAATGCCTTGAAGATTCCCTTTAACCTTACCAATTTGTATCAACTTATCTAGTTTTTTCGTGTCTCCATTGAACCTTCTCAATTCCTTTTTAGTACTTACCAACTTCATTCTAGCTTCACGAAGCTCATCCAATATCAACATCAACTTCTTTTCTAACTCTTGTATGGTATTCTTTATGGAAAGATTCTCTTCTTTCAATCTGTCATTCTTTCTACACTTTTTCACCTACTTTTCATATATAGCCTTATAATCCTCGTAACTATTCCCTTTTTTTATCAGCTAGGCCACTTTCGTCACTATCATAATTTGATAATAGGTCTTGAAATGAGTTATTTTTGAAAGTTTTAGATTTTCCCTCTTTTCTGACTTCAATTACTTCCTTCTCAGTTACTGTTAAGCAAGTAATCGGAATTTTGCAATGTAAGGCAACTAACGCATCCCTATTCGTTATTTCTTCTTTGCTACCATATTCATTGTTGGAATCATTCTTAATCTACGTGCTTGTGAAAGATTTTCCTTTTCTCTTCTTCAAAGTATTAGCACATTCGGATTCAATTTGTCTGAAACCCTGACATTCATGACATTGGATTCTCCTTGCCTTCCGTTCACCCTTTTGTGTTTTGACTTATTGTCTTGAATTGTTTCTCAATGAATTTATGCCAAATTGTCTAAAGTTGGATATGTCCTTCTTCATTCTTTTCAGCCATTTACCAAAATTTCGTATGAGTAGTACCAAGTCTTCATTTTCATCTTCCACATCATTCACCTGTAGTGCCTTTCTTATAGCCATGTTCGTCAAACTAGGATCTGCACCAACTTGCTACCAAGTTCTGAATCCGTGACCTTGCTCTGATACCAATTGAAAATTCAAAGGGGGTTAATTGTTTCACAAACTTTCCGCAAACTTCTTTAACACGAACAGAAATTAAAACACACAAAACTGAAATAATAAAAACACCAAAAATTTGATAACGTAGTTCAACACACCTTGTCTATGTCTACGGGGCCCTCACTCAACTTAATAACTTTTACTGAAGTACAATAGATTTATCTATGGCTTTATTGAGCTGACACCACTCAACCCTTGACATTATCTCTCAACCTCACTTCCCATGAAAGAATTTCACACCCAATAGTATAACCTCCTCGTATTAACCTCAACAGAGGATTTTCTCAATCAATCCAATAGTATGACCTCCTCGTACTAATCTCAATAGAGGATTTTCTCAACAATATTTGATAATAAAGATAAGAAATAAACAACTCAAGTGAACAATCAACTAATAACAAAATAATAATATATTTTGAGAAAAAGAAGACAACTTCTTGAAAGGTTAAGCTCCACTGAAATAGATCTAGAAGTCATCACAACACCAATAGGCTGACTCACATAAACACCAACACGGCATATATGCAGCCTATAAAGAAATCAATTAATAATCGCTAAGCCAATGAAGAATGATGCAACCAAAAAAAATACGCACAATCCCAGAGCATTGAATCTGGAAAATTAGAAACTACCCCACGGGGTATTTCAATCACAGCACATGCACAACCTCGAATTAACAAGTCTGGAAAAATCAACACCTTAACCCACAATATATTGCAATCCCCGAAGTCATGCACAATAGACACCCACTTCATTATGCTATCATTCCATAATATTCATAATCACCATGTTAACTTTAACGCCCACTACTCTTTTATTGCAAGACTCCAAAAACAATAGATTAATCACCACACAAGCTGCCCCATAGTGATATGAAGAACAGAACACACAAAACAAATGTGAGCTTCTTTTGCATATATAAACCCACTACACACTTAATACTTAAAACCCACGTTGAGGCCACCTATGCCATTGATAAATATATCCATTCACTCCACAAAGTAGGCTGCGTTTTTCAATATTTAATTAATGCCCATTAAAGAACTCACTCCACACCCACACGTATATTAAGCTCTACTTCATAGACATCTCATGTTGCAGCCGTATGTGTTTATTTATTAACCATCACACTTCACGTACACACCCTCCAAGAGATAGACTTCTACCTTATCTTGAAGAAGTGCACATGTTCCCACACAATCGCCTTTATATTATCTCCCAAAAATCCAACAAGATACATCTTAAACACCAATTGATATACCACAAGTTTGTCAGAGAGTAGACTTCTATTTTGTATAGGATTCTTCCACATCTTTTTAAATCGTACTACAATTAATATCTTATATGTCCAATTAATAAATAATGCCAAAACTAATTATTTAGAGCTTAAAGCTCTTTTCAGTAACAGTCTCAGTCTCAGTAGCAACATCAGTCACAACTTCCCTTATATTACATGCATTGGAATGAAATGCATGACACACTTTAGTCATCAAATTCAATCACTTTCATTTGCATGAATTATGACAGTATAGCAGTCATAGTAATGGTAACAGTAACAGTCACAGTAAAATAGTCATCAAACTAGGTCTGGCATTCAACTTTTCAGTTGAGAATCAGAAAATTAGTTAGGCAATCTCATTCACATACAAATAACACTTCCAATATTATTCCCATGCATCAAACATCTTGGACAAATATTGTCTGGAATTCAATACACACTCAGTACATTTCAGTGTAGTTCAATAAGATAGCAATACAGTTCAGCAATATACAAAACAAATCAAGTAAGACTAGCTTAGGTTACTCACATTTGCTCCCTTAAGCCTATTGCCTTGACATTCGGACAATATCTGGAAGCGGTTGCTCTAATTGCTCGTCTATATGCAATAAAAACAATTTCATATTACTAAAGCACTTATGTAACAGAATAAACACATTTATCAATGTTTCATGTATCATCTATGTTCAATGACAAATTATTTGGTATATTTCTGTCATACATTGATGTACATATTAATTGTACTTCAATTGTATTAAAACTCAATTCGGGACAACTGTATTTGATCATTAAGATCAAGAAAATGAAGTATTTAAATAACACTTCCTTCTAGACAATTGTTACTATATATCTTAGGTTGCTCTTGACACTAAGATCATTTGATTTGATTAAATATATTGAGAGTTATACTCCAAATATGTCAGTCTGTTATTAAGCTACAACATAACTTATAACTCAACTTCAGAACAAATTTTGTAATTCTTAAAACCATAATTACAATTTTACTTCTTCAGGAAAATTGTAGCTTTATGTCCTTAGTTTCATTTGAATCAAGAATCAACTCACTTGAAACCCTATAGATCAAGATATAATCAAAATACCAAAGTATGTTCAGTAAAATATTCCAGTTCATACTATTCCAACAGATTTCCTCATTTTCATTCAATCAATCTTTTTCAAATCAATTTAGAAGACTACCAATTTTTATGGAGAGGAATAACAATGTGTTATGAGTCTATTGGTTTAAGTATCATGTCATTTGGATATCGGTAGCAAAAGTTATAACAAAAGAGCAATGGCAGTTTAGAATTATTTCTCTTCGGAAAGCATGGAAATTTGCACAATCACGACATTCTAGGTGCTTCAGGGATGTTGCGATCGTGCTAAAGCACGATCGTGACTTCACTACTTCCTTATAGAAGTCAAAATCGTGTGGAATCATGATCGTGACTTTCTCTCTTCTTCATTTCTCCAGAAATACGAAACCCAGTTTTCATATCTTCTTCCTTTTTTTTTTTCCAGATTTTCCATTTCTTATACTTTCCAACTAACATCTATGCATGAATCATCTTTTCTATGTCCAATACAAAATCAAAACAAGTCATATGCAAGCTAACTGAAACCTTACACAAGCTTTCTCTCACTATTGTGTTCATCCTTTCTCTCACTATTGTATTTTCATTCTTTCAGCAATTCACAACTTCACAACACTCACTAAACTTAGATTTAATTCCAGATACAATTATTGCTCATTCCTTAACAAATTATGTTCCTCATCTAAGTCTTTCAGTGTATTTATTCACCGAAACTATACTATTTAAACCTCTCATGCATGTATATATATGAACACCGTAAAACATCGTCAGAGTTACTTACGTGATTCAGTAATATTGCTAACAGAGAGAGTAAATCACTCACATAGGAATAGTAACTTGATACTTGGTGTTTGGTAAAACTAGAAAACAATTTGATAACAACACTACTCTCCGTTGAACAACGAGTGAGGGAGCTACAGGAGTCTAACAAATGTGACTACGTGTTCTCTTGCACGGCTTAACATTTGTCACTATTTTACACTGCCACATGTCACACATGCACATAGGCTATTTGTCATCAATTTAGTTAGTCCACGTTTCACATTTTCAAAAAATTTGAAATAATACTAATAGTCTCCAATTAAATCCTTAATGTAAATAATTCATAATTCACATTTTAATCACCTTAATCAATCAATTACACCTGGAAAATGTCAATGAATGCATGAACAATTATTTTAAATATGTCAACAATAAATATTCACATGTGTGTAAATATACAATGATGCATGAGCATGCAATGCACTCTACAATATACTCTGTTCACAATTATGGAGTCTAGCCCCGAATATGAGATGTTACATGTCAAGTGATTGTAAGGATTACTTTTTAGTTAAGAAGAATGTTGAGATATGTGTTGTGACATTTTGGGCATTATTTGTAATTGGACATCTTTAATTATTTGAGGAATATTATTATGACTAATATTCTATCTTATGTGGGATTTTTTAAAAATGAGAATTATTTGGGATAAAAATCTTAGTTATGATAGGATTTAATTGGAATCAAATCATCATATTTTGATGAAGATAAGATGTAGATGGTTGGTATTTTTGGACTCTTATTTGACTGCCTATTTTGGGTATAATGGCTATGTAAGGTAGCTGATTTCTTTAGTGATATTATCTACATTGGACAGCTAACTTTTAATAGCTGATTGCATGATTTATTGGGGCTGTTTTGTTATTGCTTTTACAGAAAATCGATTAGGTCATGGTGACTTGCTAGTTGGATTCTTAGAGATTCTATTAACTGTTTTGCAGCCGTCTTTGTGTTGTGTTTCACATGCTGTGTGGGGTTGTATTGGTGTCATTTTTTGGTGGAGGAACGGTAGGCATATGGTAAATTAGGAACTTGAATTTTTAGGGCTATCTTGAACAATATTTTGTGGTTGATTTTATGGGATAAGATTTTGACGGTGCTAAATTTTTGGTCAATAGTTACGTGACTTTTGTGGGCTGTGTAATTGTTGATTTTGGAAGCCCTGTTTTTTCTTTTATTTTGAATGAGTATATATTGAGGGAAATTTTGGCAACTAATTTTATCTTGTGTTTTAGATGAATCTTTGGTGGCTGCTAATCATTTTTATGGTGTGTTAATTTGTGGTTGCTGGTTATGATTAGTGGGATGTGAAAACTTCACAAGTTTTCGTGATTGTTGAAGTTGTCACTTATGGTCGATGGTGTGTTTATTGTTGGACTAATTGGGTGTTAATTAGGTATGCTTTTAGAGGTTGTCAATAGTGGTGGTGATGTGTGTAAAATTTCAGCAGGTGTCGTGGATTTTATAGCTCCAATGTTTGTGACATTTTAGTGATGAAATGTTCATGTTTATTGGGGAATTTTTGTTGATGTGTGTGAGGTGTTCTGTGATAATATCAAAAGACTACAACAATATTCTTGGTGGATAACTTCCCGATCTTTCATTGATGAAGTAGCATATTTAGGGGAGTTATTTTTTATCTTAAGTATTGTCTTTGTTTATGTTCATTATTATTTATATCACTTGAGTTATTTTGTGAAAAACTGTAGGGATTAGTAGTTTCACAAACTTTCCAATTTTACCATGTTCGTCTCTTGACTACGTCTGCAGAGCCCTCACCTAGTATAATCACTTTTATTGATATACAATAGATTTACCCAAGGCTTTACTGAGCCGATACTACTAAACTTTTGATACTATCTCTTAGCCTCACTTTCCGTGAAAGTTTTTCATACCCAATAATATGATCGACTCGTGGTAACCTCAACAAAGGATTTTATCAACAGTATTTGATAATAGAGATACGAAATAAACAACTCAAGTGATTAAACAATAACCAACATAAACAAAGACAACATTTGAGGAAAAAAAAAAACTCCCCTAAATTTGCTGCTTCATCAACGAAAGAACAGAAAGTTATTCATCGAAAGATCTATTGTGAGGCTTCAATATCTTCTTTGAAAATCCTCACCCATGACAAAGACCCTATGGCAAGACCCCAAAAACCATACAAAAACCCTTGGCCACACCTATAAAAATTCCAGCAGTAAACCTTGACTCTCACCCACGTAATACACCACAATCTTGATGTATACACACTCCAACTTAAGATAGAGTTCTATCATACTTAAATCATTATCTCAAAATTCCAACAAGCTTATTTTCTTCACATATACCACTTAAAATAGACTTTTATCACAACTGAACCATTATCCAAAAATCCAACAAGCCAACCGTGCCCAATTTAAATTCAATCAATTTGGATGTGAATTTTGAACTCATCAACATTATCTTAGATGTCCAATTATAAAAAATGTCAAAACCAAATAATAAGATATATACCATATATCTTAACATTTTATTTTCATCCTTTATTATCAAATATTGTTGAGAAAATTCTCATTTGAGGTTAGTATGAAGCGATTGTGCTATTGAGTATGATTTACTTTCACAAGTTATGAGCACGAGGGATAGTATCAAGGGTTAAGTGAGTCGGCTCAATAAAGACTGTATAAAACTATTATTGTTAGTGAAAGTATTAAGCTGGGTGAGAGCCCCACAGACGTAGGTAAGATGTGTCGAATTGCATTAACAAATTTTCGATGTTGATTTGTTTTTTTTTTACTTTTCAATTTTCATTTGTTTTAAAAAGTTTATAGTTATTGACTCAGTTGCTTTATATCAAGCAACCATAGATATAGCTCAAAACAACTGTGGTTGAACTAGATTTTTGGAAAACAACATCCTTTCGGGATATTCAATTGGAATTAAAACTTCATATGTACAGTTGGTGCAAATTCGTGTTTCATAATTATGGTTATAAGAAAAGGGGTATCAATCATCAGGCCATCGTTTTTACATAGAAATCAAGGATGAGAGTATTCATTCAAGCATAAGGAACAAAAGCATGAATGCAGTTTTAAATGGCTAGACACATCTAGTGATGACTGATGAAAAGGGAGAAGTAGTGCTTAAAGATGCATATGAGTGGACAAAGGTTAAAGAAGATGGAGCACCTAGAAATTCTTAAGCCCTGCATGTCATCTTTAGAGCAGTTGATGAAGGTCGCTTTGTTATGATATCAGCTTGTGAATTGGAAAAAGAAGCATGGGACATTTTGCAAACTATACTTGAGGGATCAAAATCTGTGATAACTTTGAAGTGTTAGATATTGGCTATAGGATTTGAAGAGATGAGGATGGATGAAAGTGAAATTATTGGAGACTTCCATGAGAGACTGCATGACATAGCAAACAAAGCACATTAACTTGGGAAGAAGTATTCGAATCATAAACTTATTAAGAAGATATTGAGATTACTGCCTCAGAGATTTATACCAAAAATTTCATCCATTGAAGAAGCCCAAGATATCAATGAATTGTTTTTTAATAAGGTAATTAAGATTCTTACCAACTTTAAGATGAATTTGTTGAGGGATAAACGAGAAAAGAACAAAGGATTGGCATTGCAAACCAAGATTGGTAAATTCATGGATGACTTAGAAGATGAATCTAATGAGATTGAGGATATGGAGCTATTAACAAGAAATTTCAACAAATGGTTAAAGAAAGTGAAGAAGGATAGACCCGAGTTTAGACAGAATAGTAGGAGTTCATCAAACAATAACTTTAAACAACAAGCTAAAACTCAAAAAGGTGAAAGAAGAATGAAGAAAATTCAACGTCATGAATGTCAAGACTTTGGACATGTGCAAGTGGAATGTGTCGACACTTTGAAGAAGAGAAAAGGAAAGTCTTATAAGAGTACTTGGAGTGAGAATGAATCCGAAAGTGAGTATGGTAGTCAAGAGGAATTTGTGAGTAATGCTACGTTGGTTGTTTTATATAGCAAAAGTCCAGTTGCTTGGTTAACAGCAACGAAGAAGGAAGAAACTGATGATGAAACCGTAGATAAATCAGTCTAAAATATCTAGAAAAACATAGATGAATCAACCCAAAGTTCAATTTTAGATTATGACAGTGTTAAAAGTGATTCAGATTACGAGAGGGAGGATATTTGCAAAGCTTATGAGTTAATGTATGTTAAATGTGTCCAAACATATAGGAAGAATGAGAAGTTGTAGAAGGAAAACTCTACCATGAAGAGAATCATTCAAAATCTAGAGAAGAAGTTGTTATTTACAATAGATGAGCTAAATGAGACTTAAAAAAGGATAAGAATGTTAAATGGAGGTATTGAAAAGTCAAAAAAGTTACTAAAAATTGGTAAATTTAAAGGAGAATTTTAAGTAATTGGCTATAAAGGAGAAACTTCGAGGAAGAAATGAAAATTTATACCTACGTGTAACTTTTGTGGAGTTATCAGGCACATAAGGTCAAAATGTTGCAAGTTATTACAAATGATATTTCAAATGGCTCAAAACCAAAATTCTAGACACTTTTCAATGTACTTTCAACAGCGGCCAACATTACCAAAGCAAACTTGGGATAGAAAAATCAGCCTCACACATCAAAACAGATACGCAAGAGAACTAATATCAGAAACTGTCCTAATCCATAGTTAGTTATTACTGGAAAAGAAATCAACCAAACATTTGATGATAGAGATGATGTGACGAGGAATAAGGCTAGGTTTGAATTTTTTCGAGAGGCACAAAGATTGTGTGTTTTACATTTTTAAAGTATATTTTAAAGTTGTTTACAAAAAAAAGAGGGCTTGAAGGAGTTAACATCTAGACTTTTTGATTTTTTGGTTTATAGGTTTTCTAAGGTTCAAGTGATTAGTATATGTTTGGCTTTTTCTTATTTGTTAAATATTATATGTGAAAATGAGGCTCTACTTGATGATTTGAGAGTTTTACTTTTGAATTTTGATTTATGGAGTTATGTCGAGAAAATGTTGATGTTTGGTTGGAGACCTATAAAAAGATTCAAGTTTTCTATAATTTGAGCTTTTCAAATTTTATCTTGATTTCTCTATATCATAGGCTGTATGAATTTAGACAATTTGTGTTCATATGGTTTATGTGAGGAAGAGATTGATTAAGTTTGATTATGATTTGTTGAATGCATTTTTGGGGTTTCTAAATTTAATAAGTCGCAAATGGATGGCTTTGATGTAAGTAATGATATGTTGGCATTTGGCCGGTGGTAAATTTTCACCTTGTCGCACTTATGATTCTTCCGGTACACCTACTGCTAATTTTTATGCTTCTTTATTCGCTGAGATTGATGGTATTTATAGCATTCTTTGTTTCGATATTATTTTATCCTAAGGTGGAGATATAGGACTATTTATTTTCATCTGATGTGACTATTCAATTCAAGGGGAGATTTCAAGGTATCTCCGTGACTATTAGTCTTGTCTTTTAGCATCTTTTTGTCCCAACGGAGAGAATGGATGATGTAGTGGTTGTGACTATTGTGTTAACCTGGAAAACTTGGTTGTTTTTATTAACTTCGGATTATTGTTTATTCATATATTTGCCAAGTGAATATTTGGAAGTTATTTGGAACCTCGTGTTCGATTAAGGGAGGATTTCTATGTGGTATATGCATTTGATGTTGTGTGTCCAATTCTCTTTTTAAGAGGGAGTTTCGATAAGTGACAAATAATGTCAAAAAGGGGGAGATTGTTAAGATATGTGATATGACATTTTAGGCATTATTTGTAATTGGACATATTTAATTATTTGAGGAACATTATTATGATAAATATTCTATCTTATGTGAGACTCTTTGAAGATAGGGTTTACTTGGGATAAAAATCCTAGTTATGATCAGATTTAATTGTAATCAAATCACCATATTTTGACAAAGATAAGATGTAGATGTTTGGTGATTTTTTGACTCTTATTTGACTACCTATTTTGGGGATAATGGCTATCTAGGGAAATTGATTTCTTTGGTGATATTATCTACATAGGACGAATGATTTTTAATAGCTGATTGTGTGATTTATTAGGGTTGTTTTGTTGTTACTTTTGTGGGAAAAATCGATAGGGTCATAGTGACTTGGCAGTTGGATTGTTGGAGATTCTATTGATTATTTTGCAGCTATCTTTGTATTGTGTTTCACCTAGTGTGTGGGGCTATATTGGTGTCGTTTTTGGGTGGAGGAACGATGGGCATATGGTGAATTGGCAGGTAGAATTTTTAAGGCTATCTTGGATAATATTTTGTAGCTGATTTTATAAGATATGTTTCTAACATGGTGTTGAAGTTTTGATCAATAATTATGGGACTTTTGTGGGTTATGTAATTGTCAATTTTGTGTGATTTTGGAAATTACATTTTTTCTTCTATTTTGAACGCCTATTGAGGGCAATTGTGGCAGCTAGTTTTATCTTGTGTTTTGCATGAATTTTTAATCATTTTTATGGAATATTAATTTATGGCTCCTGGTTCTGATTAGTAGGGTGCAAAAAATTCACAAGTTTTCATTTTATGGCCAATGGTTTGTTTATTGATGGGTTGATTGAGTGTTAATCAACTGTGCTTTTAGTTGCTGTCGATAGTGGTGGTAGTGTGCATAAAATTTAAATAAGTGTCATGGATTTTTGTAACTTCGATGTTTGTGATGTTTCGGTGGAGAAACATTCATGTTTATTGGTGACTTTTCAGCTACTGTGTATGAAGTGTTCCGGTAATAATATCGAAAGATTACAATAGCGTTCTTGGTGGATACTTTCTGTTCTTTCGTTGAGAAACCAACATATTTAAGGGAGTTATTTTTTATCTCAAGTGTTGTATTTGTTTATGCTCATCATTATTTCTATCGCTTGAATTATTTTATTTTCATCCTTTTATTATCAAATATCATTGAGAAAATTCTCGGTTGAGGTCAGTACAAGGCGATTGTGCTATTGGATGTAATTTACTTTCACAAGTTGTGAGGACGAAGGATAGTTTCAAGGGTTAAGTGAGTTGACTCAATAAAGCTTTGTATAAAACTATTGTCGTTAATGAAAGTATTAAGCTAATGAGATTCTTACAGACATAAGCAAAGTGTGTCAAACATCTTTAACAAATTTTGGGTGTTTATTTATTTATCTATAATTTTTAAATTTTTCAATTTTCGTTTTGCTTTATATCAAGCAACCACATATATATTTCAAAGCAAAAGTGGTTGAACTAGATTTTTGCGAAATAATATCCTTTCGGAATTTTCAAATAAAAATAATATCATATTAATATTGACATTTTTATCTGTTTTTAACGTTTTGAAAATATTTAGATTCATTTTCGATGCTTCAAAATATTATGGTCTATTTTATATTTTGTTATAATTGTTATAATTCAAAATACACTTTTAACTTAAAAATATAATTATTTTAATCTAGCCAGACTTCATACACGTGTAAAGTACACTTACTCTATCAAAATTCTGGATCTATCTTATTCTAAATAGCAAATTAATGATGAATTCAAGAAAATTTCAATTGAAACACTTACCTACTTGTCCTCTTCCTCTTGGGCCATACTCCCAGAAAATGAAAAAGTACAACGGAGTCAAATACGAGGTCCCACGGGTAAGATGATTAAGGCTTGGCAGAGAAGCGTATTCACTAACTTGTAACACTCCTTATCTTGTCCATGTGCAATTATGTTGAAAACGACCATAATCAAATGACAAGAACATTAAGAGACACTAGTGACTTATTTTTGGAGACACTCTCAGTTGCCATATTGGACTCAAACTAAAAACTATTTGACAATTTGCGGCATGTGTTGAAGATTTTGCGAGTCTGTAAGATTCTGCTTGTCCTGTTCTTGGAGGTTTCTAGAAAATGTACCCCAAGTGATCGCTACCAGCTAAAAAGATAATGGACTAGCTAGCTGCTTTCGAGCGTGGTGCCTATCTCCTACATTCAAATCACGACAAGGCGAAATTATTTTTGGCACCACACACTTGCATTGTTCATTAAGGCTTGGAGTTTATCTTCATCTAGAGTAAGACATGTCCTTCTAGAAGATTATAAATCATTTCGCGGCTCTGGAGCTTTAGGGAAAAAAAAAGTATGAAAAGGTGGATTGTATCATTCTTGAACGAGACTTGAAAACAACTAGTACTTTTGCATCTTAATGATAAGAAATTAGAGATAATCAAGTTTAGAATTACACATTTTAATTGTGTAAGATTTAATTAAAATTTATATAGTTGAAGTTGTATTAATTATATTAAATATATATTATCTAAAATATATTAAATAAGTTAGGTGATACATTTCTATTGAATAAGATATTTTGTGCTATTTACCCAATTTAACTTTATTTTATGTTAGTAACATAATTAGTAATTGTAAACCAATTTATTTGTAGTCACCAATGCCTATCTAGAACATTAATTGTAAAGAAATTATATTCCGTGACAGCCCTTTGGGGCGACTATCGAGAGCCTACACTTCTGTTTAAAAAAAATATATTTCATATTAATCCCAGCAAGATCTTTTTTATTTTTATAACAAACGGGCCGAAGTTAAATTAGATTTACGTAAGAGTCACACGAGGGAGAGAAACTCCCACTAAGTCCGCAAATAGCAAGGGAGAGATGCCGTCAACAGACTCAGGAAACCAATGAACACCTAAAGACAAGCTAGAACTAATGTTAGCTAACCAATCCGCACATCGATTACCCTCATGATAAACATGGTGCACTCGCACTTCCCAATTTTTGGACAAAAAATCTTTAATTGCGGTAACCAAAGTATTGACCACATGACTTTACGGACTGAAAATGATTGAAACAACCAGAGCGGAATCGATAGATAAATCTATCCCGGAATAACTAAAACGTCAAGCGAGTTGAAGCCCATAATACATTATTCTTATTCCTGAATTATGTGCGTTGTAACTGTGAATTATGTGCGTTGTAACTTGTAACTTAAATAAAATAGCAATAATAGATCCAAAGAAGCCTCGATAATTGAGCCTCGACAATTGCCAAGACTTCAACACTGTAGCATGATTTGAAATCTTGTTCGTGACGTCAATCATCTGATGGGAATCGGAAGATTTGGGTTCTTTCATCTTTCAATGGAAGTTACGGTAAAGCGGCTGGAAAGATGAGACAGGATAAGTTTAGGATACAATTAGATAGACTAAGCTGTTCAGAATTTAGAAAAAAAAAGGGCTAAAAATGTTTGAAGATAGCTGAGAATGAGTATAATTATAATTAAGAAAGTTGGTAATAACATTTTTAAATTTTTATATCAAATTTTAATACATTTTATTTTAATATAGTTTAATTAATGCTATTTAATTAATTATATTGTTTTGGTTAAAAAATAAAATTTGTTAAATTCTTGTTTTACATCAAATATTAATATCTTCTAATTAATTACATTTTATATTGTTTTGCTAAAAAATAAAAAAATTTGTTAAATT
>JANIHY010000003.1:4298625-4313546 GCA_027479065.1 Erythroxylum brevipes
TTTTTATATAATTAATAATAAAATAATAAACCTCCTTGAGTAACCATTTTAAGATAAAGGGTATAAAAGTTATTTATTATACATTACATTCTATTTTATCTATCTTCCGAATAATATTTCATTACATTACATTATGAATCATTCTATCTCTCCCAAATAACTTTTTATTATATTACATTTCAATCTATTATAAACCGTTCTGTTCCGTTCTATTCTGTTACATTTCATTCTATTAATTAACATCCAAACAACAGTGTATAAAAATGTTGTAAATCATCTCATAGCCTACTCTCCCCTCGCTTTTCTCTATTTCTTTCTAATCCCCATGCATGCTTTTTTATTTTGAAAATTGATTATTTTCATTCTTTTCTAAAAATCAAGTCACTAAGGTTTGATCATCTAACCAGACTCCTTAACTTAATATGGAAATTAAGGCCAACTGAAACTTATTCATCTGTATTTTAATACTTATGAAAAATAATTTGTGTTCTTAAAAATGAAGGATTGGAGTCGCTAATACAGTAAGATGAGTAAGACCTTGGAGAGAAACGTATTCATTCACTTGTGACGATCGTTACGTCCTCCATGTTTGATAAGAACATTAAGACACTAGTGGCTGATGTTTGAAGGTACTCTAGTTGCTATGCTTGACTCGTACCTAACTGATTGGCATCTTTCGGTTTTGCGAGTTTCGAAGAATCTGCTTGCCTTGCTCTTCAAGGTTTCTAGAAAATGTGTCCCAAGTGATTGCTACGGGTTAAAAAATACTGGACATCGGCATGGGCATCATGAGCTGGCTGCTTTGGTGTCTAGTGTCTTTTTCCATTCAAATAATTACAACAGGACAAGATTATCTGATAATTCTTTCGGCACCACACATTTACATTGTTCCAAAGGCTTAGATTTTTATCATCTTTGATAGACGCGTCCTTCTAGAAGACCAGATATGTTTTAGGTTTGGCTTTTATCATCTTTGATAGGTGGCTCAGGAGTGAATGAACCATAGCGGTCTAGTTTCGCAAAAAATTCGGTTTGAATGCAGTTATTTGTAAGGCTCTGCTGCAGCTACTTGTATCTATACATGTAGTTATTATATATAAAATAATTGTATCAGCCGATTGCTAATTTTCAGTACAAACAAAAACAGAAAAACATATACGTAATTAAACAGATCAACACCAAAATTTGGTAACATAGTTCGGCATACTTTATCTATATTTGTGGGGCTCTCACCTAGTTTAATTTTTTACTAACGACAATAGTTTTATTCAAAGCTTTACTGAGTCGATACTACTAAACCTTTGACACTATCCCTCACCCTCAATATCCGTGAAAGAATTTCACATCCAATAATACGACCACCTCGTACTAACCTCAACAAAAGATTCTTCTCAACAATTTTTTGAAACAAGAACTGTAAATAAATCAGTCAAGTGATTAAATAAACAACTCAACACTCAAAAAAACACTTAAAAAAAAGATAAAAAATAATTTCTTGCATAATCACAAAATCAAGAGCAACTAAATAGTTACGCAGAAATACCCAACAAGAACTTCACCAAGTTATCCACGATTCAGGTGCAGGAGTTGAGTCACACATTCATCAACAACACCTTTGGATGTCTTCAATTTTCTTCATAGTTAGTAATGTTACACACAAACCACCCTTGAAGCAATAAAAACATTCATATCAAACAACACATCTTTTGCTCTTTCGTTCACTATGAATACTCACAAGAAAAACCTCATCAAAGCACCCATGTATTTTCTACAAAACATGCACAACATCCAGTGACCCATACAATAAGACTAATACCAGTGACCCATACAATAAGACTAATACCACAGAACAACACTCAGTGAGTCACGCAAAACAAACCAACACCCAAAAATTCACACCAATATCCAGGTAGAAAAAAAAAACAACCAACAACTCACTGTAACCTTCAATCAACAGCGTAACACTGCAACAAAAATTCAAGTCCATAAAACCTACCCGAAGCTCTCACGTATGTCACCTTGCTTAATCTATATCTCCTTAAGAAACGTAATCCATTTGAATCTTCATTTAAGATAGAGTTCTATTTGCACAACAACTATATCTAAGAAACCAATTCAAGTAAGACTTCTTAATTTATATTTTTAATCATTATCTGAATATCTAATAATTAAAAATGTCAAAATTAAACAAAAAGATATATACTAAATATCTTAACTTTGACATTTTTGTCAAAAAAAAACTCCCCTTAATCCAAAAGCTCCAAAGAATATCCATCAAATTCTTCAAGTTTAAGAAATATCAAAAGAAACAATAATAAACAATCATCCAATTTTCTTCCGAATAAAAAGATGCAAAAAAATAAGACTAATCATCACAAAGATACCTTAAAATTTTCCCTTGAATTGAACATTCACCAAATTATATGATTCCAGTTGCTTATGCTTGTAACTCCTTCCAATTAACTGCATCCTTATCTTTCAACTTATTGTCCAATAATCCCTATAATGTGCCTTGTTTGCCAACAAAATACTTCACTCATTGTGGCCATAATATGAAATTCTTAATTCTATTGAATTTTTCCATTTAAAGCATTGTAAGAAAAGTTATTATTGCTTCAATTATGCTCTGATACTAATTATTAAGAACTAATATGTAATAAGAATAAAGAAGAAAGAAAGAAACAAATAAGAACACAATAATATTTTAACAAAGGTTTGCCAATTTGTGTACTTACATACTTAAAAGTTAAGCACGACTGATTTCTCTATGAATCAATGATCATGAAGATTACAACTCTCTTGTATAACTAACTCTATAAAAGTATAGTTATATTTAAACTTTAACTTGTACAATTTGACACAACTTTTCAGTTAACAATTCAACTTATATAATTTAACACAACTTGTTTCTTATCAAATCTTATATTTCTTTTAGAGTTTGAAATATACAAAAAATGTGTTTTCAAATAAGGCCCTTTCTTCAAAATACCTGTGTAATTTACCAATTCTTTTTAGAATGTGGGCATGGGTTCTAATATGTCCATATACCAAATCATGTAACTCACTATTTCTTTTCAGAATATAAAGAAGGGCACTAACTGTGTGTTGAATCATGTTCTTTTTTTGAAAAATAATGCCCTAGAACACAGTGGTGTGCCAATCCATATTAATCTAAAGACTTTCAAAAAATGCTTGCATTCTTCTTGAAACTTCCTAAGGTTGCATACTGTAGAATATTTCTGTTGTACTTGTATTTATTGTACACTATCTTTTGTATAGTATAGGATACTGATGCATTGTATAGATTTTAGTTGTTTTGTGTTTTGTGTAATAGTTATTGTCGTTTTGTATAAGCAGATACTGATGATATATATACCATCTCTTCCTCCTTGAAATAAAAGATAACCGTTTTACTGTGGTTACTTTACCAAAAATACAATCCCTAGAGTGTGTTTACAGATTCTTCATGGTATCAGAGCGATATGGGTAGATCCACACACCCACGAAGCTGAGTTATAGTAGACGGGATGAGTAGTTCAAGATCATTGTTTGGCAATATGAATGAGGATGAGAATCTACTATTTTTGCAGAACTCGGATCATCCAGGAATGGTTCTCGTTACAACTCCATTAAGTGGGCATAACTACTTATCTTAGAGTTATGCAATGAGAATAGCGTTAGGTGCAAAGCTGAAGCTCGATTTCTTCAATGGAAAATGTGAGAGGTCAGGTGAAAGTTAATCAGACTACGATAGATAGTATCGACTTGATTTTATGGTTACGTTGTGGATACTTAATGCCATCTCTAAAGACATTGTAGAGTCCTTCTTGTACACGAGCTCAGCTAGGGATCTTTAGAAAGACCTAGAGAGGTGATATGAAGAATGTAATGGGATGCTATTGTATCAACTCAAAAGAGAGATTAGTTCGATTTCACAAGGGGATTTATCGGTTTCCAAGTATTTTTACTAAACTCAAAAGGTTATGGGATGAGCTGAATTGTTTGGCTCCCATTCTACAGTGTTCATGCGGAGCCTTAAAATAATGCTTATATGGATCCCTTAAACAATTTGTTGAATTTAGAGATAATGATAGATTGGTACAATTTCTTTTGGGATTAAATGAAGAATATGATGCAATTAGGAGTCAAATACTTGTGATGGACCCTTTGCCTCATGTAGATAGGGCTTATTGGATAGTTGTTAGGGTTTAAAAACAACAGAAGGTTAATATTTCTTTTGCTGATAATACCAGTAGTGCTATGATGGTGCGTAGTTTTGATAACAGTAGTGCAAAAGGGGTTGGTAAAGGTGTTTCCAAGAAACAGATAAATAAGGAGGATATGTTTTATGATTTTTGTAAAATGAAAAGACGTACAAGATGTAACTATTTCAAGATTCATGGGTATCCAAATTGGTATAAGGTCTAAAGATAAAAAATGAGGGGATATGAATAAGGAGTTTGTGAATATGAGTGATTCACCTGTGGATTACTCAGTAAAGAAGGGTATAAAGGAACCGGTTTGGAAACAAGACATGGCAGTAATGATTCAACAGGGAATTGTGAATTTTATGCAAAGCCAACGGAAGCAAATTCAGATGAAGGGCAAAGGAGGAGATGTCATCAACTTTGCACACTCAATGACTTTGCTGGTAGCATTCTCAATCATTCTTTTAGTTCAGTTAGTTCAATTGAATGGGATTTTTGGATAATAGACACAGGTGCTTCAAATCAAGTGTGCCATAATCTTAATTTGCTTGCTAAACCTAAACTTGTTGCTAAATATACCCCTATTCACTTATCGGATGGCACAATTAAGATAGTAGATTTCACAGGGGATATTATCCTTTGTGATAATCTTAGTTTGTCATCCTCTTTGCATATACCTTCATTCAAATATAACCCACTTTCTATAAACAAACTTGCTTGTCAATCTCCTATCAAATTTACATTTTATGCAACCTTTTGTGTTCTGCAGGACCTTATGACTGATGAGGTCTTAGCAGTTGGAAAGGTAATTGCAAGACTCTATGTTCTTGACCAATATTCTTTTCACAAAAATAACATTTTGTCTTACACAACACATTTAAATGATAGTATCCATAAACCAATACATTGTCATAATGCTATTGTTGATGGTTTTTGGCACCAAAGATTGGGCCATCCATCCCTCATTGTAATAAAACAGTTGCAAGATTTTTTTTCAATAATATGACTTTTTTAAAACAATCGTGTGATATATACCATTTCTCAAAACAAACTAGACTTCCTTTTCCTAAGAGCAATATTAGTACTGTTGCATGTTTTAAAATGTTGCATATGGATTTTTGGGGTCCTTATAAGCAGGGGTCAATTAGTGAAGCTCACTACATTTTCACTATAATAGATGATTTTTCTAGAACAACCTGGACCTATTTACTCAATCACAAAAATCAAACTTCTACCTTTTTAGACAAATTCCTTAAACACGTTAGAAATCAATTTCTTGCTACAATCAAAGTCATTGGAATAGACAATAGGACAAAATTCTTTAGTCATAGTTGTCAGGAAATATTTATTAGCTATGGAATTATACATCAGAAAACTTCTCCTTACACTACAAAACAAAATGGATTTGTTGAACGAAAACATAGGCATTTGTTACAAAATGTTAAAGCTCTTATGTTTCAGTCCCATTTACTAAAATAGTTTTAGGGAGATTCCATTTTGACAACTACATATATCATAAATAGGCTTCCAACTCATGTTCTTAACTAGAAGTCTCCTTATTATGTTGTTGTCCAAATAGAACCTGATTGCCTTTTTTTGAAGACTTTTGGTTACCTATGTTATGCTTCTAACACCTTTCCTCATAAAGATAAAATTGCTCCTAAGGCTTTCAAATCAGTTTTTCTTGGTTATTCTTTAAGACAAAAGGCTTACAAACTTTATGATTTGTACAACCATCATATTTTCATTTTTAGGGATGTTTTCTATGAAAATACATTTCCTTTTCAGTCCATTTCTTCGGGTCTAGAAATAGTTCCTTTGCCTAAACCAAATGTCTTAACACCTATTGTGTCTCGAGAATCATCATCCACTGAAGCTCTTAATGTTGATTCTTTTAATTCTTTAGTTCCATCCTGTTTTGATACTCCTTGCTCCACTAATCTTGCACAGAGTCCAGCTCCTATTCGTAAGAGTACTCGTGTAACCCAACGACCTAATTGGTTGAATGATTTTATTTCACATGCATCTGTTACTGATATTGCTCATTCTGTTTTTCCTAAAATGACTTATTCTTCTTATACACCTCACACATATCCATTTATACTCTCCTCATACATTAGCTCAGCTTATCATTCTTTTTTTGCAAATGTGTCTACCGTTGAAGAACCTAGTTCTTTTGAGCAAGTTCAAACTAATTCAAATTGTTTAAATGTTATGGAGGCTGATTTGACAGCCCTTGATAATAATCACACTTGGGACCTTATTGTTTTACTGAAAGGTAAGAAGGCTATAGGTTCAAAATGGGTTTATAAAGTTAAACTCAAACTTGATGGGACTGTTGATAGATATAAGGCTAGGTTAGTTGCAAAAGGCTATAATCAAATTGAAGGAGTTGATCACACTAATTGTTTTTCTCCAGTAACTAAAATGGTTACCGTGAGATTTTTTATAGAGATTGCCGCTATCGAAGGATGGCCTTTATATCAGTTAGACATAAATAATGCTTTTTTGGATGGGTATATTGATGAGGATTTGTACATTTTACCTCCTCAAGGGTATACCAAGGTTGGTCCCAATTAAGTGTGTCATTTAAGGACGTTTTTATATGGTCTTAAGCAAGCCTCACGACAATGGAATTATAAGCTTGCTATTTCTTTTTGTAAGCAGGGTTTTGTGCAATCTGCTCATGATCCATGTCTTTTTATTAAAATTGAATGGAATGGTTATATTGTACTTGTTGTGTATGTTGATGATGTGTTGATCATGGGTCCTATTCAGCAAATCAAATGATTTTTACATGAACAGTTTACTGTTAAAGATATGGGATTTGAAAAATATTTTCTTGGTTTGGAACTTGCTAGGTCTAATACTGGCTTGTATGTGTATCAGAGAAGATATGTGTTGGATATTCTCAAGGATGCAGGGTTGACTTGTTCAAAAGGGGCAACCACTTCTTTATCTCCTAACTGTCGTTTTGATGATGCTGGCTCTCATTTATCGATGAATCCAGATAGATATCGGAGTCTGGTTAGGCATCTTATTTATCTTGGTTTTACAGGGCCTGATATCACATATGCAACTCAATAGTTGAGTCAGTTTGTTCAGGCTTTTACTGAGCAGCATTGAATGAGTGTCATGCATGTGCTCAAGTATTTACAACAGTCTCCATCTACAGGTTTATTATTTTCTTATAACAATTCTTGTTCTTATAAGCATTTTGGGATGCGGACGGGGTTGTATGTCCTTTTAGTCGATGATCCTTAATAGGAATTTATGTATTTTTGGGTGATGTTATGATTTCTTGGAAGACTAAGAAATAATCCACTGTTTCTCGGTCTTCCACGGAGGCTAAATATTGTAGCCTCTCCACTACGGTTTGTGAATTGCAATGGATTTCTTATTTGTTGACTGATTTTTGGGTGTATTTCATTTCCCATTCTTTTATGGTGTGACAATTTGGCTACTTTTCATATTACTACTAATCCTAATTTTCATGAAAAGACTAAATATTTAGAAATTAATTGTCATCTGGTTCGAGATAAGTATAAAGAAGACTTCGTTCTTCCTCAATGTATTCTTTCAAAGCTTCAATTGGTAGATATGTTTACTAAGGCTTTGTCAGTTCCGATTTTTCTTTTTTGCTGTCCAAGTTAGGCTTGTGTGATTGGCACCAAGCACCACCTTAAGGGGGACTGTAGAATATTTATGTAGTACTTGTATTTATTGTATACTGTCTTCTTTTGTATAGTATAGGATACTGATGCATTGTATAGATTTTAGTTACTTTGCATTTTGTGTAATAGTATGGTATATATACCATCTCTTTCTCCTTCGTGAAATAGAAGATAACCATTTTACCGTGGTTACTTTATCAAAAAACAATCCCTAAAGGGTGTTTACAGATTCTTCACATACTCTTACAGATAAACCATACACAATAATCTTCACCTCGTCAAATATACCACATTTAGCTAAGACACTCCAAGAAATACCTCCAAAATTGTATTTCTACCTTAACAAATATATCGTGTTCAAATAACATATTTTAGAAAACGCCTATAAGATTATACGTTGGTATATACGAACCATACACACTAATAATTAACTAATGAAAATTGCCAAGAATTCAACGCAATGACCATGATTTGAAACCTTGGCTATTCTTTTCAGGCTTAGAATATGTCCGGAGAGTAGAAAAAAGAGTTCTCATGTTACCTTCTTGCCTATTATGTCTCTTTCCAGGGAGAAAAAAAAAAAAACAGAATCAATTTACAAACAAATTTCTTGTATTCAGCCTTCTATCGAGAGATGCCTACGTTGAACGTCACAGCAAAAAGTACCGATGAAATTCTAGCCCCCAAGGGCTTTTGAAATTATAACTATCAACTCCTTGTAACGACTCCTCGGTAGAGATGTCTCCTGGCTTGCCAAATAACTTACTCTACACACATAATGTTAGAATTATTACGTATTGTCATATGTTTGCTCAATACACGACAGAGTTAATAGGTGATAACAACAATGATCATATCTTATGATTTGTTACCTTACATAGAAAATAATTATTCAAAGGTATTGGAGGTCCTCTTGACAGGGAAATGAATAGCATATCTGCCATATACAAACAAATATAAGATGCCACCCTTAGCGAGAACTTCCGTGCACAAACCAAATTCCAATAGCTATAAATAAGATATAAACATTGTGAAACACAAAAGTGTAGAACTAGGTTCAGAGATCAGATGGGTACTGAATTTACTGCACCTCAACGTAAACCTCATGCAGTTTTCATCCCACTACCAGCTCAGAGCCACATAAAAGCAATGCTTAAGCTAGCAAAGGTACTTCACCACAAAGGTTTTCACATAACATTTGTCCATTTTGAGATTAACTACAGATGCTTACTTGAATCAAGAGGTCCAAATTCCATGGATGGCTTGCCAGATTTCCGCTTCGAATTCATTCCAGATGGCCTTCCTTTGACAGACACTAATGTTTGGCCGCATATGGGGCAACTCTCTGAGTCCGCATTGGAGGGTGCCTACCTCGCACCGTTTAGTGATCTCATTTCAAAACTCAATGACAGTAGGTCTTCCAATGTTCCACCGGTGACTTGCATAGTTTCTGATGGATTCATGTCAAACTGCACTATTGCCGCAGCGGAAGAACATGGACTTCCTATTGCAATATTTTTTACTCTCTCTGCCTCTGGCTTCCTGGGCTTCGATCAGACCCGAGTACTCGCAGAAAGGGGTCTACTACCCTTGAAAGGTATATGCAAGAAAAGGGTCATTTTTTGTTTAATTACATAGTTTCATGGGGCATAATGTTTTCGTTGTCCATGTACTCAAGTAACGTCTTGTCATCTAAACAACTATTTTGTTTAGTAGATGAAAGCTTTCAGAAAAATGGCTACTTGGACCAAGTCGTAGACTTCATTCCAGGAATGAAAAATATGCGTTTAAAGGATTTTTCAACTACCGGAACTCAAGCGAAAAGTACTGACGAACTCGGGTTTCGTATGGTAGCAGAAGTAACTAAGAAATCTCGCGATGCTCCAGCACTCATTTTGCACACTTTTGAAGCTTTAGAACCTGAACTTTTGGACACTATATCCTCTATGTTTCGCGCTGTTTATTTCATAGGCCCTCTGCAACTACATCTCAATCAAATACAGCAAAATGATACGAGATCAATTGGATGTAATCTATGGAAAGAAGAACCCGAGTGTCTTCAATGGCTTGATTCCAAGGAACCTTACTCAGTGCTTTATGTAAATTTTGGAAGCATAACGTGGTTGACAACCGAACAATTCATCGAATTCGGCATGGGACTGGCCAAAAGCAACTACCCTTTTCTGTGGATAATAAGGCCTGATATGGTAGTTGGTTCTGTAGGGTTACCTCCAGAGTTTAGTGAAGAAACAAGAGAGAGGGGGTTCATAGCTAGTTGGTGTCCACAAGAGGAAGTCCTCAATCACCCTTCAGTCGGAGGTTTCCTTACACACTGCGGGTGGGGATCAACAATTGAGAGCATTTCCGCAGGGATGCCTATGCTTTGTTGGCCGTTCTTGGGCGATCAACCTACCAACTGTAGATATGCTTGCGCTGAATGGGGAATTGGTATGGAGATCGATAATGATGTGAAGAGGGATGATTTGGCTAAGCTTGTAAGAGAGTTGATGGAAGGAGAGAAAGGGAAGGAAATGAAAAACAAAGTGATGGAGTGGAAAAGATTGGCAGAAGAGGCTACTGGTCCCAAGGGATCATCATCCTTGAATTTAGAGAAGCTCATAACTGACGTTCTCTTATCAGGAAAATGCATGGTTGAGAAAACTTGATTAATATCAAGAACAACTGTACACTTTTCGTTTCTTTTGAGTGAAATGTGTAGTGGGAGCTATCTTTTCTATTCGAATTACATACCTGAGTATCTGCTCCCCCGTTATTACGCTTGATAGGTTAATTTTGAGTAGGATGGCACAAAGAAGTCCAGTTACGTTTAATCCGATTGACACTTGAAGTCAACAAGTTTAATCATTGTTGACTAAATTTTAGGTGGGACTTAATTGTTTTAAAATTTTCACATAAAATCCCGTGATTCTCACAGCTTAGCTTTTTGTACCGCCGATCTATTCCCCTAGGTTTTTCTAGTTCCCTTGTAATTAAAAAAAATTTTTTTCACATAAATTAATATTATTTTAAAATTTTAAAAAATTAATTAAGCTCAATCAGACTTACAGCCTCAGTCTTTGGTCCAAAAAATAAAATTTTTTGCCGGATCCAAGCATAAGCGGGCTCAATCTAACCTATTATCATGCATAGTTTTAAATAGTGATGATGACATTACTCCTAAGTGGTTCGATTTGAAATTAATCGGCTAACTTGAAAAATAAAGGTTTGGACTAGACTTTTAATGAATTGATTTGATTTTGTTAAAAGCTGAAAGATTGGATTTGGACACAAGCATAGGAGTCTGATTATTCGCCTAGTTGTTTTTAGATTAACTCTCCCTGAAACGAACCCAACCATTCTAAATGTAACAAACAGATTTATCTTTATAACTAAGTAGTTCAATTTGAACGAGTTTAAATATAAATTTATTTATTAAAATTTGATTAAATTCAATTTTTGGAATTGAGCCTTGAATCTTAAAGGACATGAATTTAATCTATTTTTTTTATCTTCAACTTTACCCCTTTTTTTAATTATTTGGTATCTAGTTTCGTTGCTACCATTCAAATTGACAAATTAGGCATTACATCCCAGTCCCAATCATGCATGACATGTCACATTTTAAACTAAAAGTAAAGTAAAACTTTAAAAGCCAAAGATGGGGCAAGAAAGGGCTTGAAAAAGTGATGTTGAGAAGATGGTAGGTTATTGTTCAAGTTCTCTGGTGAATCTAACTTAAATTGATGTTATCCCCATGTGGGCTAATTTCTACAACTTGCCAATGAAATTTTGGACTGTCGAGGGACTGAGCTTCTTGGCACGTTCTTTGGGAAAATCCATATGTATAAACTCCCAAACAACCTCAATGGAGAGGATCTGCTACGTAAAATTGTGTATTGAACCCAAAGAATGCTTCTCTACTGGATAGTTTACCTATCTTACAGTCAGGGTTATGCTTGGTAAACAGCGGATTGAATTAGCTATTGGCTGATAGTGGATTATGTCAGCTAATTTGATTAGCAGATAACATAAGCTGTTTATAAAAGATATTTAATAAAATTAGCTATTTATATATGTGTAAAATGACTTATGAAGATTAGAATTAAAATCTCATAAAAAATTATATTTTAGATATTTAAATTTACAAAATTATTTTATAGCTCTAATAAAAAATATAAAATATACCATAATAATATCAACAACAGCAACAATAATAATAGTAACCAAAAAATCATTAAAATAAATCAACAGAAAATCATAAATTTTAATTAATTTTTTAATTGTATTTGAATTAATTACATTTAATAATAATTATTATTATAATTGAGAAGTTGCAAGTATGTAGGCATGATAGTGGTTGTCACAGGGGTGAGGCTCTTTTTCCTTTTTTACTTTTTAGCAATTAAAAGCCTTCATCACTATTAAAAGAATAAAGGACACAATCGTTAACCAAACAAAGTTTGGTTGAATAAGCTAACTTGCTGATATTAGTTGTTAGTCAAACAACTAATACCCTCCGAGCTAATCAGGGCCTAGGTGAAGCTGGGAAATTGGAGAGAGCTGATATACAAATCGACTACCCTTGGAAGTCTAGTAATGCTGGTAAGAAATGGGTTCCCACGGGAAAGGTTTTTAAATCGAGTTGGTATGATGAACTATTGATTTCTACTAATACCAACTCTCCCATGGAACATGCTAATGCTGGAGAACCTGAACTAAGTGGAGAGGGGGTGATGTGTTTAATTTGAGTAGTTTATGACTGATAAAGGAAAAATGCACGAGAAAGCAGAAACAGAGAGAAACAGGGAGAGAGAATTGGCTTCTGGAAATCTATTCTCCTTTAGTGGATCTTCAAGACTATATTTATAGTCAATAATCAACAACAAAACAAAATATCTTGAGAATCAATAAACGAATATCCTAAACCCATGAATCAACTACTTCAACACCACGTACCCCACCTTAACCCACTAATCATTCACGTCTTTCACTCCATCTCTTCCACGTAGTAGCATCACATCAGTTCTCCTCCCCTTCAATTTTTTCCTTGTCTGTAAGGGAAAATGTCGGGTAAGTCCTTGACATGCACCGAGCATCCTCCCATGTTGCATCTTCCATCGGAGCTCCACTCCATTGAACAAGTATTTCTTCTTTAGCACGATATCTCCCTTGCTTCCTGACCCGTCGATCCAATATTTTCTCTGGTTGAGGTATCACGGTTTGATCTTCACTAGACGGTGGAAGTTCTGATGAAGTCATTGAATTTTTACCCAAGTACTGCTTCAGTTGACTAACGTGAAAGACAATATGGATTTTGGAACCAGTGGGTAATTCTAACCTGTAAGCTACATTCCCAATCCTCCCAATTATTTGAAAAGGTCCAAAATACCGAGGTGATAGCTTAAGTGATGCTCGGAAGGCTACTAACGTTTGACGGTACGATTGAAGTTTGAGGTAAACCCAGTCTCCCACAGCAAACTCCACGTCTCTCCTATGTCGATCTGCCATTGCCTTTATGCGGTCTCATGCATGCAGCAAGGTTCTGCGTAAGTCTTTGAGTATTTCATCTCTAGGCCGTTATTGTTCATCCACAGCTACCAAATTTGACGTTCCTAGCACATATCGTAGCAGAGTTGGTGGAGGAACCCCATATACTGCCTCAAATGGTGTAATGCCGGTTGATGAATGTTTTGAAGTATTGTAGCTGTATTCGGCCCAATAGAGCCAATCTTTCCACCTCTTCGGTTGAACTCCTGTGAAGCATTGGAGGTACTATTCAAGAGTGTGGTTTACCACCTCAGCCTGTCCATCGGATTGGGGGTGGTAGCTAGAACTCATATGCAATTGGGTTCCCTGTAGACTAAAGAGAGTTTTTCAAAAATCACTCATAAAAACAGGATCTTTATCACTTACAATGCTTTTAGGCATGCCATGGAGACGGAAGATGTTGTCCACAAATTCCTTAGCAACATGCAGTGATGTGTTAGGAGGAGCTAGAGCAACAAAATGACCATACTTAGACAATCTATCCATTACAACCATTATAGTACGATAACCACCTGAATCTGGCAAGCCTTCAATGAAGTCCATCGATATGTCCTCCCAAATCCTTTCCGGAATTGGCAATGGTTGTAAGAGACCGGCCGGTTGGAGGTGATCGGATTTGTTCCTTTGGTAGACTTCGCAGCATCGAATGTGGTCTTTTAGAGTTTGTTGCATCCCGTTCCAATAGAAATCCTTTTTAAGCTGTGAGAGAGTTTTGTGGAATCCAAAATTCCCTCCCGTAGAAGTATTACGGACTTCCAATAGAATGAAAGGGATGAGAGTTGATTTCAGGCTAAGAAGCACCCGTTCCTCTAAGAACCAAACACCTTCACGTTGTTGAGCCTTAGGGTCTATCGCAAATTGATCATAAAAAGGATCCATATGGCATTCTTATTGCAACTGTGACCACCAGCTAGCTTATGGACATGATATAGCAATAAAACGGTGTTGGGCCCTGAAATTTTTTTATTTTATTTGAATTAATTATTTATTGATTTATTCGTTAATGATTCTTTATTTTGCCTTAATTGTTTTAATTATAAATATAGATTATGTTGAGCCTTGGGATTAGCATGTATGATTGGGAATTAGAATTTTGGAAATTAAGTGAAGGGTTAGAATTTAACGTTGGAAAGAATGGGCTTTAGAGAATAAGTGGAATAAGAAGACGAAGGATTAGAAATAAGTGGGTTAATGTATAGTGGGCTTGGGAGGAAGGAGAGCCCAAAAGGAAATGCAAGTGAGCTTAAAGGAGTATCAAAACTACATAGTTTTGAGGTGGGGCTTTAAGTTGAGAATAAATGAGCTAAGTCTTTAAAGAAGAGTAGCAAGTTGTCGTAGAACTTGAAGGAAAAGGAGAGAAGCAAAAACGTTAGCAAGGAAAAAGAGAGAGCTTTCGGCCAAGAAGAGGGAGAGCTGTAGGAGGCTTGAAGGGAGGAAGAAAGAAGAAGAAAAAGGAAGAGGAAACTACTTGTGAGAGGTAAGTTCCATCTTT
>JANIHY010000003.1:4348325-4359989 GCA_027479065.1 Erythroxylum brevipes
GACGGTCTCCTTTGGCCGTTATGGTTTGAGTTTGTTATATAGACACATGGATCCTGGCTTTCGGGAAGGTCCCGGAATAAAAAAATTTTGTTTTTCGCACCGTGTGCATGTGATGCACACACCGGGATTTTCCTACAATAACATCCTATACCCCTCAACAAAATGGGGTGGTGGAAAGAAGGAATAGGACTGTCATGGAGATGGTGAGATGTATGTTAGAAGAGAAGAAACTTCCTAAGAGGTTCTGGGCTGAAGCTGCATATACTGCCTGTTTCTTGCTAAATAGACTCTACTCTAAGGTCCTTAATGGGAAGACACCATATGAAATGTGGTGTGAGATAAAGCCTAAGCTCAAGAATCTCAAGGTGTTCGGATGTCTTTGCTACTCTCATGTTCCACAAATCAGAAGGGGAAAGTTGAACAGCAAGAGTGAGGGTGCCATCTTTGTTGGATATTCAGAAGTCACCAAAGGGTATAGACTCTACTTTCCTGATCTGAACAAAGTTAAGGTGTGTAGGGATGTTCATTTCCTTGAAGACAATCAATGGAATTGGCATAAATCAGATCAAGAAACAACTACAGAAGATAGTGAGCAAGCTGTCAAATACTATACAGGTATGAATTTCACTAATCCTTCTATGACAGATGATGAAGTCTCAGATGCTGAGGAAGAAAATGAGGACCAAGGAGATGACACTGATCACATTTCTGTGAGAGGAACAATGAGCTTGGTAGACATCTATGAAAGAAGTAATGCAGCTATATGTGAATCGACTCATGTGCAAGAGGCTTTGAAGAATGCCAAATGGAAATGTGCAATGCAGGAGGAGTTGGACATGATCCACAAAAATTAGACTTGGACACTTGTTGACAGACCAACTAACAGAAAGGTAATTGGTCTTAGATGGGTGTTTAAGCTCATGATGAATCCAGATGGCTTTATAAGCAAGTATAAAGCACGTCTAGTTGTGAAAAGGTATGCACAGGTTGAAGGGGTGGATTTCAGTGAGACCTTTGTGCCTGTTGCGAGGTTAGAGACAATAAGGTTGATTTTGGCAGTAGTAGCAGAAAAGGAATGGGAGGTGCATCAGATGGACGTGAAATCAGCCTTCTTGAATGGAGAATTGCATGAGGAAATTTTTGTTGAATAAACAGAAGGCTTCATCATTAAGGGAGAAGAAGAAAAAGTATACAAGTTGAATAAAGCACTATACGGGCTGAAGCAAGCTCCAAGACGCTGGTATTCGAAGATAGACAATTTCCTCTTGAAAATCAATTTTCAGAGGAGCAACAGTGAACCTACACTCTATATAAGAGTTGAAGGAGGCTAGGTGGTTATTGTTTCAATTTATGTAGATGATTTACTCTTAACTGGAAGCTCAAGTGTTCAAATTTGTAGCTTGAAATTTCAGTTTAAGAGCACATTTGAAATGATAGATCTTGGATTGATGAAGTACTTTCTGGGAATGGAGTTGAACCAAAGGAAAGGACAGATTTTTGTGAACCAGAAGAAGTATATTTGTGATGTACGTAAAAAGTTTCAGATGGATCAATGTAAGGTTGTCTCAACTCCAATATGTCCAAAACAGAGTCCGATGCATAGTGAAGAACATGAAGAGATTGATAGTAGGCTATATCGGAGTATTATTAGGTTTCTCATGTACATCACATCCACCCGACCAGATGTACAATTCGCGGTGAGCGTACTCTCCAGATACATGAGCAATCCAAGGAAGTTGCATTTAGTCACTGTTAAAAGGATCTTGAGGTATCTTAAAGGTACCTTGGGTTATTGAATGAGTTACAAGAAGACTGGAAATTATGATTTAAAAAGGTTATGCGAATAGTGATTGGGAAGGATCTTCAGAAGATATGAAGAGCACTTCAGGTTTTTGCTTCACTCTCGGATCAGCTTGTTTCTCTTGGAGTACCAAGAAGCAGGAAGTTGTAGCATTATCTACAATTGAAGCTGATCTAGTTGCAGCCACTTCAGCAATAAAGCAGGTGATCTGGTTTAGAAAGCTTCTGTCGAATTTGCAAATGCCTGTGCAAAGTCCCACGATGGTATATGTTGTTAATCAAGCAACTATTGCCATCTCAGTGAATCTGGTGTTTCATGGAAGGACTAAGCATTTTAAGCTTAGATACTATTATCTGAGAGATGTGCAGAAAGATGGAGAAGCAGAGCTGAAGTATATAACGACAGAAGAACAGGTAGCTGATTTGTTTACAAAAGGTTGTCATGTCTCTCGATTTGAACAATTGAGGAGTTTAGTGGGAGTTCAAAAGTTGAATTTTTGATCCAAGGAGGAGTATGTAGAAGATGTTTCAGAAATCTAGACATAAAGGAAGTACATGCAAGCCATGCAATGACATAAAGAATCGTTTTAAAGAAATCAAGAAGAGTCAGTTGAGTTAGTCGTTAGATGATAGTTAATGGCTGTTATAAATATTATCAATTTACAAGAGATGTACACACATTGTTTTTCAATATCGATAAAATCAGAAGAAGCCTCAGCCAGTTGTTGAGCCTTTGAAAAACTATATACTCTGTTCACCCCTGTTTCTATAAATTTTCTCACTCTAAACTTCATCTCTCTAAAATTCCAGTAGCATAGCCTTTTAGTTTTGTACATGATAGATAGATAACGACTACAAAACGACCCTCTTAAAAGTCACTAGTGAAAAAGATGGTGAGGGATAAGAAGCCTTGCTTAATAGGTCTTCTTGAAACTAAAATAAAAAGACCCCTCTCCTCACCGATTTCAAGTTTTTAGGTGCAAATTGGGAGATCATCTCCAACCATAATTTGCACTATAATGATAGAATTATCTATCTAATTTACAAGAAAATGATTGGAGTTTAGGCTATGGAAAATATTGATCATCTTATTCATCTTCAATGTGAGCTAAGAGGTACAAGTTCTGTCTTTGAGTTGTCTCTTGTTTATGCTTCAAATTTTGACTTTCAAAGAAATAAACTCTAGATGGACTTAGAAATATTCAACTCAAATTTCTAACCCTTAGCTTGTGGTGGGAGATTATAAATGCTCTCTTAATTCAACTAAAATGGATGGAGGAAGGCAGTTCAGTGTGACCAAAGAATTGTCTAATTTTTTTTAACAATGATGGACTTAGTGGATCTCAAATATACTAAAAGAATGCTTACGTGGACTAATAATCAGCATCGTAGCCTGCTTATTCGGAAGAATCTGGATCATTCTCTATTTAATTCAGTATGGCTGACACGATTTCCAAACTCTTCTGCTCTTTTTGCTAAAAACATCTTGCACAAGTAAATGAGAGTAAAAACCATCTATTCTTTGAGTGCAGATATAGCAAATCAATGTGTAGTAGAATTTTACACATGATTAGACTTCCAAGGTTCTCTTTTAATTGGAATGAAACATTGAACTCTATCATTCAATATTCTAACTCAGGTCAGAGGGATGGAATTATTATCAAGACTTCTTTCCTTATGGTAATTAATTATTTATGGAGAGAGAGAAATAAGAGAATTTACAAAAATGAACTTACCAAGGCAATTGTCAATTTGATTAGAAAAACTACGATAGCTGAAGGGAAACAAGACAACACTAGCCAAGAACTCAGATCGTTATGGTTAATCTGATTTTTTATTTGTAATTATTGTACATTCTGTGTAGTGTAGATTTTTAATGTTTGGGGATAATATCCTTCTTCTTCAAGAATTGTTGAAGGAATACAATTCACGTAAGAATCTCAAAAGTTGTTTAATTAAAGTTATTTTTTTTTCAAAGCTTTTGACATTGTTAGTTATAGATTTATTCGAGTTTGTCTTGAAGCTCTACAACTGCCATCTAGATTTATTAATTGGATCATGACATATATTCAAACTCCATCTCTGAGTATTATGGTGAATGGGGTTTCTACCAAGCCTTTTAAAATTGCTAAAGGCATTCGTCTTTGTCTCCTTATTTTTCACTCTTGTGATGGAACGATTTTCTCAATTGACAAGTAAGTTGATTTCTTGTAATAGGAACTTTCAATTTCACTACAAATGTAATGCTCTCAATCTCACTCACCTTATGCATATTGATGATCTTCTAATCCTCTGTGGAACTGATCCTTACTCTATTATCATTATGATGCATACTTTGGAATTATTTACTGAATGGTTAGGTTTAAAGCGTAACTCTGAGAAAAGTTGTCTTTATCTCTCTATTGATACGAGAAATATTATTGAAGTGCAAAGAATAGTTTGGCTAAATGTTCATTATGATCCTTTTTTGTTATTTGGTAGGCCTAATCACTTCTTCCAAACCAAAGTTAAATGGTTGACTACCTCTTATAGAAAGAATAAAGGCAAGAGTGAATGCTCGACAAAACAGGTTTCTTTCATATACTGCTAGGATGACCCTTATTATCTCTGTATTAAGCAGCTTACATATATACTGGACTGCTCACATTGCCTTGCCTAGTAAAATCCTTAAAGAGGTTGACAGAATCTTAAGAGGATTCCTATGGTCTGGCATAATTGAAAACTCAAAGAATGTAAAGATAAAATAAGGATCATTTATATTTATACTATGCAAAAACTCCTAATGTGCAAAAGGCTCCAACAGTTATAATGCACTCTATGGGAAGTGGATACATGAGTTTCACCTAAAAAATGTTATTTTTTTTGGCAAGATTCTAGTACTAGGGATTTCCCATGGATTCTTTTTAAGAAGATGAAGCTTCATGACTTCGTTTATCCTTATATTAAACATAAGCTTGGTAATGAAAACAAAACTTGGCATTGGTATGATAACTAGACTTGACTCCCCTTATTCTCAATCCTAAGGTTCAAGACTATAATGTTTTTGTATATCACGAGTTTTAGGAAAATAAAATATAAAAAAGTAGATTCCATCGCAGAGTTATGATTACCTTATACCGGCCAGTATGTACCGTATGGGCCAAAAAATGGAAAGGTAATCATAACATCAATACCGGCCGTAAATATTGGTTAGTACCGGTGCTTTTTGTTCAGTATCGATTGGTATGCAAAATACTAGGACATATCGACTGATACGTAACTTTTCGAAATGATGAGGACCAAATTGCAATTTTCAAAATTTTACCCTAAAATCACCCCTCGGACTCTGCACCTCTCACTCTCGACTCTTGCCTCTCACTCCCTCTCGTCGTCTCGTACTCTCACTGTCGCCATCTCGATGTCTCGCGCTCTCCCTATCCCTAGTCTCTATCTCACTCTCCCCTCCTTCCCTCATCCTCCTCGGATCTCGACTCCTCCCCTGCCGTCGGTTGAAGACACCACCGTCTTGAACCTTCCTCAGTTTCTCCACAGGGACCCAAAGACGTCATTGCCCGCTACACCGCAGCAATCGCCGTTGCATCTTAAGCATACTGCTACACTGCCCCATCTTACCACCCATCACCCGAACCAACAACCTGAAGAGGCAAAGACCTGAAGCAACTCATTTGTTCTAGGGTGTGTTTTTTTCTTTTTTCAAAATTTTCATGCTTAATTGCAATTTTAATTATAATGGAATTGTTTGGATTGGAATTGTTTATTGGATGATGGATTATGATATTGGTTGGATGATGAATCTATGGTGTTGGTTTTGTGATGAATGTTTTGCATGTGGGTGAATGACAGTATGAGTGTATCTGAATTGGTTGGAATGTTGGAATTGAATTATTGAGCTTTATGACTTTTGTCATTTGTGATTTGAATTTCCAGGAAATTGTTGTATATCACGGTGATGAATAATGAATGAGTTGTTTAGTTTAGTTGTTCATGGTTTGGTCGAGAGGAAGTTGCAATTTATCATAGAAATAAATGGGATTGATAGTCTTTAAGTTTAAGCAATTTAAGGACATAAACTAGAACATAATGAAACCTGTTTACGTTAGAAGTTTAATGGATTGGTCAAGAAAAAGTTGTAATTTAAGGCACAAAATTAAAATATAATGAAAACCTTTTTATATGGTAAGTTGAATGGTTTGTTGTCTGAAATTTGAAATTGAATTATGAATTTGAGGTTGTTCTTATTTGAAATTTGAGATTTGGATACATTAAAATTTGAATGAAAAGTTAACCTTTATTATAAAATGGATTATATTTTATAAATTGAATTTTTTAATATCAAAATAGATTAATTAATTTATGGTTGAATTATATGATTAGTAATTATACAAATTGAATTATGATTGTGAGTTTATATCTATGATTGGATTATTTAATGAACTAATCAATAGTCATATAGATTAAATTACATTTAAGAGTTTATAGTTGTAAGATTGTATCACATAATTATACAAAATAAGTTATACAATCCATAGGTAAGAAAAGAAGATAAAATTTGTTATGACGTGAGTTTATATTTAAATTATCTAATTACACAAAATAAGTTATATGTGTAATTTTATAATTGAATTATGTGATTATACAAATCAAATTATAGATATGAGTTTATAGTTGAATTATATAATAACACAAAATGAATTATACTTCTGACTTGTTGATTTATGACTAAATCATATAATTATACAAAATAAGTTATAGTTGTAGTTAATTTTTGAATTATATAATTACACAAATTAGTTTATAGTTATGGTTTTATGTTTAAGCATGAATTATTCAGAAACTAGCATTGATCTATTTCTTTATGTTTTTTACTTAACTTTATTTTAATATGAAGTTATTAAGTTAATTTTGATATTGGAAATTGTTGGAAATTGTTAAAAATGAAAATAAAATTATGAATGTATGATTGTTGAGATTGAAAATTTTTGAAAATTGTTAGAAACAGAAATAAGATTATGAATGTTTTGTGAATGTTGATTTGGAAATTATTAGAAATGAAAATATAATTATGAATGCTTTGTGATTATTGGAATTAGAAATTGTTAGAAATGGAAATGAAATTTTGAATATTTTGTGATAGTTGAAATTGAAAATTGTTGAAAATGGAAGCAGAATTATGAATGTTTTGTGATTGTTGGAATTAGTAATTGTTAAAAATAGAAATGAAATTATGAATATTTTGTGATTTTTGGAATTGGAAATTGTTAAAAATGGAAATGGAATTATGAATGTTTTGTGATTGTTAGAATTAGAAATTGTTGAAAATTGTTAGAAATAGAAATAAAATTATGAATATTTTGTGATTGTTGGAATTGGAAATTGTTGGAAATAAAAATGAAAATAGAATTATGAATGTTTTGTGATTATTGGAAATGGAAATTGAATTATGAATATTTTGTGATTCTTGGAATTGGAAATGAAAATAGAATTATGAATGTTTTGTGATTATTGGAATTGAAAATAAAATATTTTGAGATTGTTAGAATTAGAAATTGTTGGAAGTGGAAATAGAATTATGAATGCTATGTGAATGTTGGAATTAGAAATTGTTAGAAATGAAAATTGTTGATGTATGTTTTTTGATTGTCGGAATTGGAAATTGTTGGAAATGGAAATGAAATTATAAATGTTTTATAATTGTTGGAATTAGAAATTGTTGGAAATGAAAATTGAATTATGAATGTTTTATGATTGTTGAAAATGGAAATTGTTGGGAATGAAAATTGTTGATGTATGTTTTGTGTTATTATATATGTTGAATGTTTTGAATTGTTAGGTTTTGACTTGTAGTGAATTGTGTTCCTTGAAATTAAATTGTATGTAATGTAATCATACAGAATGAGTTATATTATATAAGATAGATATGTATATTGTGTACTGAAATTATGTGTTATTTACTTTTATGTATACAAATAAATGGAAGAAAGTTCATGTACTCCTGATCAACTCACTTCAGGAAGATACAATGATCCAGCTTGAGCTCATGTTGCATTGATTTCTAGTATGAAGAACCATACTATTTGCCTGTTTTGTAACAAGCATTTGAAAAGTGAAGGAATCACCCGACTAAAAAAATTTAGTTGGGGTTAAAGGAGACATAGAACCCTGTAAAAAAGTAAGTCATGAGGTGAAATGGCAGATGAAAACATTGCTTGATGAATATCAATATGAGAGAGATAGAAGGGAAAGACTGAATTTTGAAATTGGTCGTAAAAGTTCATTTTCTAGTTTTCGCGGTGATTTTGGAAATATTGAAGGTAGAAGTGGTGCTGGTACTGGTAGTGTTCGACCTCAGGTTCAAGAAGAATCTGATGTGAGGAAGAGAAGAAGGCAGGTGACTAGTTTCTTTGCACCATGAACAACTTCTGGAGTCTAACCTTCAATTCGTAATGCAATGCAATCAAGAGATGCGGCTCATAATGTCGATTTGTAGTGGCTAGATGGTGGTATGATTCAGGTTTTCCATTCAATACTTCTCAGTCTTAATATTATCAATCTATGATGGACGCAATAGCTTCTTATGATCCAAGATACAAAGGTCCTTCTATTGATGACTTAAGAGGTAAACTTTTGAGTTGTATTATTTCTGAAATTAGAAATTATTTGGCTAAAAGAAAAGAGAATTGGAGTACTTATGGATGTTTAATCATGTGTGATGGTTGGACAAATAGAAGACAAGAGTTTATTATAAATTTTTGGTTTATTCTTCAAATTACTCTATGTTTTTTAAATTTATTAATGCATCCAGTCTTATTAAAAATACTGAGACTTTGATTGAGATATTTGATGAAGTAGGGCCGAAAAATATTATTTAGTTTATTACTGACAATGATCCTGCTTATAAAGCGGGAGGAAAAAGGTTGCAGAATGAGTATAATTCATTTTTCTAGACTCCTTATGTTGCACATTGCATTGAACTAATATTGGAGAATATAGGAGATTGTAGGTATTTTCTTGTTATTGATGAGACAATGCAGAAATCTAAAAAGGTGACAAATTTCAATTATAACCGTGTATGGGTATTGAATTTGACAAGAAAGGAATTTACCAATGACAGGAATTGATGTCATCCTACTGTGACAAGATTTGTCACAAATTTTTTATCACTTCAGTCTTTTGTTTCAATGAAGAAAGAGTTAAAACAAATATTTGCAAGTGATAAGTGGATTATATCTCAACATTTTATGTCAATGACAGAGTGGAGGTTTGTAATATTATATTAGAAGATAGAGAATATTAGTCTCAATTTCAATTTGTTAATTGAGTTTGTGAGCTTTTGGTGTGGGTGCTTCACTTGGTTGATAGTGAAGAAAAGCCAACAATGAGTCATTTGTTTGATGTGATGGAGAGAGCGACGGAAGCAATCAAAGCCAATTTGAAAAACATAGGCCTTCTTTACATACACTAAATCTTAGAAGGGAAAGACAACTTTCTTCTCCATTGTTTGCAACTGGGGCATTTTTGAATCCTAGTATGTATTTTAGACTGAATCTTACAATGCAAGATGAAGTTAATAGAGGAATGCTTTTAACTATTACAACAACTATTAGCATTGGTGTGATGTAAGATTTTGAAGCTCACAAATGGAGTTTTACAAGTTCTCTTATAGAGATTTTGGAATGCCGATTGCTATTCGATAAAGAGGAAAACTTTCTCCAGGTATTAGTTGTTTCCTTTTTCTTATTTGTTAAAAATTAATTATCACTTAATTTTGTTTATAACACAACTTTTGTTATCTTATAATTTACAGTTTATTGGTGGGATCAATTCGAAAATGGTGTTCTAAAATTGAAAAGGTTTTACGGTTTGGATTTTAAGTCAATGTGTGAGTGCAACAGGCTATGAACGAAACTGGAACACATTTGAATTTATCCACTCAAAGAAAATGAATAAATTGGAGCATAAGAGGTTGAAAGATTTGGATTATCATTATTAATTTTGATATAATTTCTTATAATTTTCTAATAATTAAATTTAGTTGTTTACTATGAGCCTTAATAGCACAAGTAGTTCAACTGATCCAATTTTCATTGATAATATTGATCTTTTGGTGAATTGGGTTTCTCAAGAACCGAATTTGGCTGATGTAAATGATTTAGATTTGGAAGATAATCTTAGATGTAAAAGCATTAACATATCATTTGGTGTATTAAATTTGAATGATAATGATGATGAAACTCCTCTCAATGATGATAATTTTGTATCAAATGATCACCGGGGTCAATGAAGTTATAGCGAATATCATCCTGTTGACGATTGAATTTTGTTTCAGGTTTGTGTTTTTTCTCTTTTTTTAATTTTACTTGTATTTGATGTTTATGTTAAATTCTATATATGTAATGTAACTGTAATATTTTTGTTTCAAGTTTAACTTCTACTTGATTGTTTCTTTGTCATGAACCCTTTTTGCAAATTGTTTAAGGATTTTTATTGTTCTTTTTATTAGATATTTTGAATCTTTTGATGTAATATTTTTTATTAAAATGATGAAATTGTATTATTGTAATATTTTAAATGCTTTATATTATTCTTAATTTTATATTTATATGATGATGATTGTCTTTTTTAATTAATTGTGATTATTATTTATATGTGAAATATTTAAAAATTATTGTTATTTCATATTAATTGTGATTATTATTTATTATTATAATTTTTAAAAACATGGTTGATGTTTGTAAACAGTAAACTAATAAAATATACGTTGCAATTGTACAATATACCAATGAACTATTTTGCAAAATTTAAAGACTATTTTATAAATTTAAAATACTACAAAAAATATTACCCGATATTGACCGGTACCTATACAGTATCATACCAAAACTTAATATGCCGAATTTAAAGATTCCATACCAAAATTAAAATAATTGGTGATTCTCTTTTATTGTTAATAAATTTTGCGCTGCAAGAAATTAGTCAACATCAGCGCTTTGTTTGACTATGAAGAATATTAACCGTAAAGAGAACATATTCCATGACAGCCCCTTTTTGCGCGACTATCGAAGAACCCCATGTAGCTGCATTGCCAGTGGGTATATTTTTTTACGGCATAGGATCCCTTCCAGCTCTTTGTATATATATTATTATTCTGGAGACATTGTGAAATGTGAGCTACGTGTACTGCAGCTTAAATAACTGTTATAAGACCCAAATCAACCTCAATAATTAAGTTACGACAATTGCCAAGACTTCAACGCTATGACATGATTTGAAACCTTTGCTAATCTCTTCAGCTCTAGAATCAGTCCTTTTCATATCAGGAAAAAAAAAAAAAAAGAGCTCAAATGTTTCTATCTAAATTATTTTGTTTAATATGTCTCTTTCAGGAAAAAATAAAGGATCAATTGGACAAAAACAAAAAACCCATTGCAGAAAAGTTGTGAATGTCGCAAAATTAAAATAAAAGAACAAGAAAAAGACATAGTAGAGGTAAATTCAGACAACAAAACGTTCTGAAAGTTGAAGTATCATGTAGCCTTAAAAAATATGAAAAGATGTCTTTTATGTTTGAGTTCCCTTTGGTTTTTCTTCTGCTTATGAACTCGTATCCCTATTTGTTTGTAAAGCATCACGACGTCTGCTGAGAATAGGGATGATAATGAGTAGGGTTCGGTTCAGATTTTACTCTACTCATATTTATATCTATTTTTTATTACGCAATTCATATCTATATCCATATCTATCGGTTTTTACGATTTATTACCCATATCCAAATCTATTGGGTTGTTTTGATTTTTGGATATCCATCGAGTTGTATAATACATAAAAATATAACTTCTAAATAAAAAATATAAAGAGTAGATTTTT
>JANIHY010000003.1:4543760-4556056 GCA_027479065.1 Erythroxylum brevipes
TTTTTAAAGATTATTCACTAAATTCAAAAATTTCATAATAAATTAAAAATTTATACACTTTTAAATATATTATCTCTTTAAAAACAAGGATATATATCAATCCTCTTTAATTAAAATCATTGTCTTTCTGGAATTAATTTTGACTATGCTGTGTCCATTTTAATTAGAATTTAGACGTCATCCTGAAAAGAAAATAGAAGCTATATTCCCTTCCATACTAAAACAAGCAAAAGTTGCCGCTAATTGCTATAAATAGAGGGCCGTACCAGTACCATTGTCATGATAGCGGTGACCTATATACATAGTAAAAGAAAAGGTACATAATGGGCGAATTTAAGTAACCTAGATCTCTTGTCTAATATTATGGTGTTTTATTGTGTCCAAAAATTTCAGCCGTTTATTTATGTAGGTCTTATTAAATATCTATGGTTGTACCAAAAAAAATCTCAAAACTTGTGGTGATTAGAACCTTTGTTTTTCAAATTTCACATTTCTATACATTTATATTATACTATAATTAATACACTCATTAAATATTTATATCCTATAATATGTTTTGACAAGAGTTTAAGTCTACTTCAGACGTAGCAGCAGTAGATCGAAGATATAAAGAGTTTTCAATATTAACCACAAATAGATTGAATAATCCAGAAATATTGACCACATAAATGAACATGCAAAGCCAAAGTAACATAAACCACTCGAACAATATCACAGAAGAAGTAAATGTTGGAGAGAATCAGAAAGCTGTAACGAAGTTGAAAATGGCAACTGCTCTAAAATTGTTTCCTCCATATCTTGTCACTACGAAATCGACAAAGTTCTCTTTTCTTTCAAATTATTACTACACCAACCTTAAACAAAAATCTCTACTTATCATCTCTTCTTTACATCAAATTACTAGTTCCAACTCCTTTCGTATCGCATACCGGTATAATCCTAGAATTGATGATGATGATGATAATGAAAGGAATGCCAGCTTCAATGAAGCAGCTGCTTTGTTCAATGAGGGAGAATACTACAAGTGTCATGACCTTCTTGAAACTATGTGGTTCAAAGCTGAAGAACCCACAAGAACTCTTCTTCATGGGATTCTTCAATGCTCGGTTGGATTCTATCACCTCTTTAACCAGGTGAGTTGTATTGTTTCAGTAATCACATTCTTAGAAGGTGAAACGTGATATATCTAGTTTGGTGCAATAGGTGACCTGTGTGTGTGCAGAACCATAAAGGGGCAATGATGGAGTTAGGAGAAGGTCTGTGCAAGCTTAGGAAGATGAAGTTTGAGAGTGGACCTTTTCTTCAATTTGAACAGGAGATTTCTGATACCCTCAGTTTCATTTACAACACTCAACTGGAACTTGCAGCTTGTGAGTTGCTTGTCCTTGACACTGATGAGCTTAAATTAACTGTACAAGTCAGTGCAGATGGAGGAGTGGGTTATCACTTTTAGTTATGGTTTTTCTAATTTGATTTTGTGAGAAACAATTTCAGGTGCCGATGATATGTGCTTGGCAATGGACCAATCTGAGAGATCGTACCAGCTTCTTGGAAGCTATGCAACTGGCCAACTTTTGTATAGCTTACAAAATGATAATAGGAACATTCCATATATCATATTCAATCCACAGAGATCCAGCAGTTCTATGGAACCATCAAGGGTGAAACTTCCAACCTTGACTGCAACAGAAGAGCATCTTAGAGCCTGCGAGTACTTGTAAATTTCTCCTCTATCCTTTTTCAGTACTGTGACTTAAATGATTCATGAGATGTTCATAATCATGAAATTTTAATAAAAGGCTATGCCTATCAAATGATATCTTCCCTATGTTCAAAATAAAAAGAAGTTTGAAAGAGTAATGATAATATTTCAATCAGCATAACGAGATAGAGATGAAGCCTTTCTGTTTCGTTGTCATGTAAAATGGCATTATAGGAACAGCTAGCTCTCAGGATTTATTTTCTTCTCTTAATTATTTCCAGAGATCTACGACCAAAAATTCGTACGTCTGTTCGTGTTCACCATTGCTGTTATCGCCGTTGGCTTTTCCAAGTGCCATTAACATAATTACTGACCAAAACACATCACGAACGTCACTTGCAAACAAAAAAAATATTCATCTTTTCAGGTTATTAAGAACAAGTTTCATATGAATGTTGGTTTTAAAATGATGGGAGAAATGGGGTTTTGATCATATCAAAAATGTTGATTAGACTGCAATTCTTAGGAGTGGCATTATTTTCAAGCAACTTGGGAACTATTCAAGGGATATCTTCAACTTAAAAGCACTCTGAACAAATTGCCGAAAGGGTAAAATAACTCAGTTTAAGAATCTTCAAATTTCATAATTGACACTTAAACTGAAGATGCAACAAGAGAGACAAAAAGTTGATGCAAAGTCCTATTCAGCCAACAGATGAGTAATAGCAGTAAAGTAACAAAGAACTTGTTAAACTTTAGTTTACACATTGTTAAAAGAGAGTCACTCGTGTCCTCGGTGGGTTGTCACACAAGGGAAAGAATTGTACATTTATAACCTAAAAAGTTTGCTAATTTTCTTCCCTCGTGTGTGCCTAGTCAAGAGGTTAAAGCAGCAACAAAGAACTGCAGATCTACTTCATATTAACAAACAACACAAGCAAAGAACTAAGACCAACTAAACTTCACCAGCTCATTCTCCATGGATTCGAATTCTCTCAAGTTATTTACTACATTTTGAACTTTCTTGGATAGCTGTCCACTATGCTCTTCAACAATTTTCATGAAGGTCAATAGCTGCTCTTCGTATGTCGCACACAGCCGCTTCTTATTTCGTAGCTCTGAAGTTAATTCCTGAATTTTTTTGTCCTTCTCATCCTACAATGTTAATCACAGAGATAAAACTAAATGGTATCTTGAAAATGTTCTCCTTATTGGTTTAAAGCCTAGAAACAGACCATCATATACCATAACCATATAAGTTGGATAAAAATGAAAACATTTAAAAAATTAGTCGAGCTCCTAACAAATGGAAGTGGTAACCAGAAAAGTGTTAAACATCTTTATCAACCGTAACCTTTTACAAGGAACATTCTCAATTTTTTCTGTACATAACTCTTGTCTTGTGATAAAAATTTTGCTTCAAGAAAATCAGAGAGCAATACAAGTACTTCTGAGCAAGGAAGTAAATTGACAATCAGTTTTTGCACTTGAAAACCAATTACGATATTGCTTCAAAGCATTATCATACTAATCTTGTGAAGTATTACAAAATTGAGTTCCCTTCAAAGTCAAATGAGTACAATCACAATCAAACTAATCCTGGAAAACTCTCAAATGAATCATCTAAATGTATTAAAAACAATAGCAAGGATATCATCATAGTAGTTAATAAAAAGAAGAGCAAGTAACTCACCAATGTCTGACGTGCTTCCCGTGGTTCCACAACAAGAGGATGATTGTGGTCCTTCACAAATTTTGTTATCACCCATTTCCCAGATTTATCATATTTGACATGTATCATTGCCTTACACCCTTCTCTCGTACTCATCCTCGGCTTACGAACATTTCCAAATTTACCTCTGATGCTAACACAATGACCCTCCTTGTTACAGCCAAGTCGACGAGCAAGAATCCTTCCATCTCTTTCAGATCGACGACATGACATCACACGCATGACAAATCCTACCTGCCTAGCGTATTCATCATAGAAAATCTTGGCAGCATCTTCAGATTCAAATTCCATGCCTTCATGTGGTTCTATAATAGGTTCGCCTTCGTGTACAAATGATACTTCTCCAGTAGAGCTCTCTACTGTTTGATCTCCCTCTAAATCCACTGCATCAACCCACACAAACTGCATTCACTTCTAAAATCAAAATTTAACTCATAATCTTTAAAACTGATCTCAAAAGTTCACAAAGATAGATTAAATAACAAAAGTAAACGCAAAATCCAAGCCTTTTTGTTGGAGCTTAGTTCAAGTAAACAAATAACGCACCAGGAACATTTTCATTTTATACCATCTTTACACACACACCAATCCTCACTTCTGACAACCTCCCAATCCCCCATCCCAATCTAAACAAGAAGTTCTACGCTGAGTTCCGATTCTTTAAACCTTAAAAAGTGAAGCAAAATCAAGAAAGGAAAAAAGGAAAAGAAACAGCAAAATCAAGAAAGGAAAAAAGGAAAAGAAACAGCAAAATCAAGAAAGGAAAAAAAGGAAAAGAAACAATTCAGTCTTTCTTTTCCTTCCTACTGGTTTCTTGATGACAGCACAAATAGACCATACACAAGCATGCAACACTGAAGTAAGTTCCATCTCCCTTCACCTTGCAACCTTCATCGAAAGTGTTATTACACGGTAAAAGAGAAAGAGAAAAACAAGCAAGCGTATAAATTCATTAAGCCCATAAGCACTACAAAATCTCATGCTCATACTTACGGAGAAAGTAAACAGAAAAAAAAAAAAACCCCACAAAGATCAAACATTCAAATACCATAAGAAACGAACCCACATAAAACTTAAAAAGGTGCGTACTTGATTTCAAGTCCAAAATTTTCTCATCAAAATGGCATCGTAGACAAGCAACCAGAAAATGGGTAGTGATAGAATTGTAAGCAGAAATCAAAATAAAGGACTAGATACGAAATAACTCCGACTTACTTGATCCCACCCTCGCAACAAGAAAGCTGAAAGCTTTGAAAGGGAATGAAAGTTTTGGCCGCTAAAGAAAGATGATCATGTAAAGCTGAGTTAACCGAGTACACAAGTTTCGGATCGGAGTTCGGGTTCAGGGTCAAGATCCACGCAGCTGCTAGGTCCGATAAGAGGTTAGTTCTCTAAATCCATCATTAAGAGAATTAATAATACATTTGGTTCTCCCTCATCCAGCAAAATAAAATTCAGTTATTACATATGTTAAATATAATATATAATGAGTTAATGAATGTCATGTTACTTTTAGATAAATTTAGTCACCGAAATATGATTAATTTTACCAAACCAAATTGAGAAACGAATTGAAGCCATACTGCATAGTGCAAGTAAACTTCAACCATGTTTGATTCAATTTTGTTTGATGTAGTTTAAACCTTCTACGAACCCACTGCAGAAGAAATTGAAAAACATGAACTTGTGTAGTTAAAGCTTCATGAAACTTGAGCAGTTCGAAATCTCTGAAACAATAACCCTACATAGCAAGTAAGGTCCAACAAAAGTATAGATACTAGCAAGAAAAATTACACCAAAGCAATATTTGGAGATAATCAACATCACATAGGAAAATGAGAGTTCTGGATGGTTTTGTAGGACCACAAACTGTACAAATCTAACCCCCTAACGTTCAGATTCTCTCCCACGTGTTACAACAAAAGAGCAATTAAAATAACGCTCCCCAGAAGTAAATCACTTCCAGTCATCATCGCCGGTGAATACTTTTTCCATCACGATGATACACATTTATGCATTGCTATTTTAGCTAGTATTCTCAAAAGGAAAACAACTTAAGACAGAGCTCGGCTGTCAAACTCCAATATATAAATGAGGATGCATGTATCTTCCAATTTCTCAACCACCAAGCATAAAGGTCGTATAAAGATTTACCACCCGTCACTACTTTCTGGTTCTTTCTTCTGTCAACTCCTCACAGATTCTGAATTTATGTGATTACCACTCCCTTAATGTGGATTTGTTAAACTAACAGGATTGCGCTGCTGCCCAAAATGTCTCAAGAGCTCCATCTGGCCATCATTAGTATGTGGGAGGCATGCACGTAAAAGCTCTACAGGCATTTCAGATTTTGTTGCCCCACGTATCTCTGAATCATTATCTTCAGTACTAAATGGGGTCTTTGCATAGACTGACTGTAGTATTGTGTCGTATTTATGCAGGCAATATTTGGTAAGAAGTTCGAAGAAATCATCAAAGGAAGCCTGCCAAAGAGCAAAGTTGGAATTGCAGTTAGCAGCAGCCTGGGGATTGTTTAATAGTGTTGTCGCCTTTTCAAGAAGTGACTTCAAGATAATGGAGGCCCCATCTCCAGTAGGACTACCAAGAGGTCGGAAAGGAGGCTGTTCAGTAGAACAAACAACTGCAACAAGACAGGCACTTAATGCATGGAGATCCATAACACTGACACAGGTAGAAACTGTCTTCACAAGATTCGCTGTTGTCTCAGCTGCTGCTGGATCAGGAGAAATGCCACCAAACAAAAACCTCAAGTGCCGGAATATGGCCATGCAAACAATTCGAGTGAGCTTGCTACCAGGAAATAGAAGCTTAAGGAACTTGGAGATCAGTTTTTGTCCTTTAGGAAGAGAAACTAGCCTCAAGAAAACAAGGTCATCCTTCGATGCCGGACCAACAGTTTTACCATTTGGGCCTAGGGGATCAACAAGCTGAAGCGATGCAGCAACAGCTTCCAGGAGAACTTGCCGTTTACACCTGAGATAGCTGCCACCATCTTGGGGTTGATTATACAGCAAGAACCGATCAATATCCTCTACGTCTAGAAGAACAGCCAGGCAATCTTCAATAGTGATCCTAGCTGCAAGTAAAGGTTCCTGCTCCAGAGGCCTCTCAAAGATATGTTCAGAACTTCCATTACCACAACCAGAAGGGTCAACTTCAAGTAGAGAGCGAGGACAACGTATGGAAGGAATGGGAATCTTCCCAAGAGAATCGACATGGACATGGGAATGTTGGTCTGAACTATTACGAGATCGAGATGGAAGCTCCTTCAGTTGCAAAGGGCAGAAATGGAGTTTTGATCTTGACCCAGACCTTTTGGCAAGACTTGCCTGATGGTAGTAATCATCAATGTATGGGTCATTGCTGTGTGTTGAAGCATGCTGCATCTTCAGAATGCTCTCGATCTCTTCAGCTGTCATATACTTTGACCTAACCTGAACCCAACCACTATCACTTTTCTGACTACTAGTATCAGAGCCTTGTTGTGAAGAGCGAACACTCTGTCGCCCTCTTTGTGATGATTTATGTTTTGGTTCCCTAATATGTGACGATGAATGATGGGCACCATAAGTCTGCGATTGTATTGCAGCACGATGAGCCAAAGATGGATGAACAGATGGGTGCAACCTCTGTTGTAGCAGCTGCTGCTGCTGCTGCTGTGATAAGAACTGCATGGACATTAGTCCATCTTCAAGAGATAGATGCCGCTGCAACACACTCTGTAACAAACTTGGACGTTCTACATGCAATAATCCTGAATGGTCGACCCAATGTTTTTGCAGCCTGTTACTAAAAGAAAGGCCAGGAGAAGTAACATGGGACACATTTCCCCCATAGTGCAAACCCTGATGTAAACCAGCCAGATGATGATTAGAACTGCATAAAGGAGACAGGTTTGGACCACAGAATGGCAACTGCATTCCACCAGATAGAGAAGGAATGTTCAGGTTGTTTGGTGAAGCCTGTTGACTTCTACCACCTGGAGGATGAAAAGATGTGGAATCTGATTTTGGTACAAGAGGAGGTTCACTTGAAAAGTGATATTGCAACGGCTGCTGAGGATATGAGGAGGTTCTGTACAAAGGTTTGGTTTCAATAGCAAAACGAGCAGATGAAGGTTGTGGCTGCGACCACCATCTCTTTCCTTCCTGCTCAATCTCTGCATCAACTATCTGCTGATCTAGCCACCCAGCAAATTCTCCATCCTGTGCCCAGTCCGTGGCAGACGAACCTTAAAAGAATATGACGTTAAGTAGGCTCTAATATAAAATCAATACTAGTCCCAGACACTTTAACATATCAATGCACAGCCTGCTAACAACAGAAAGGAATTGGGTAGACTATTCAAAATAATCTACTAAACGTTTCAAGAAATGTGTCAATTTTCCTTCATAAACTATAAGCAAACAATTATTAAATCTGAAATAAAATTTACAATCAAAGCCATCAATGAACCAGTTAAGGCCTAAGAATATACTTTTGTAGAGTGCATTAAGGTGTCTGAAGCTCTAAGGATCTAATATGGTGAGAAAAAGCAACATGAAAACACAAAAGCCTTGATACAACAAACAAAAGCAAAGATGCTCTAAGGCTCCAATACATCTTCTGATAAGAGGAGATTCTTGAGATAATATACAAAAAATAGGTTCTGTTGACATATTTCCATTACTGAATTTTATGAAGAAAAATGGGTTCACTTGCTGCCATAATTTTAGCATTCTCAGGATTGTTTTTGACCGTCAATTATATTTTAGACAACCAGGCAGTTTATAAATAGATAACCATCAAGAATATGTGCACAATGACTTACAAAATTGTATGGTTACTCATCAACAATGTTCAATCTTTGAATAAAATAACTTGCTATCATTAAACCAAAAGAAGATGCCTTTTTGCTTCTATTACAGAAGAAAGATGAAAAACCTGTCAAGACCAACTGGACATGTGCAACAAAAGTTGATACATATGTGGATGCACAGGAAAGAATTCAAGCAATAAACAATAGAATTAAGAAAGATCTTGTTGATATGACAATAAATAATCAAAGGGGTTCTGGAAAATAACTTTACAACAATCGGGAAAGGACTTAAAACCTTTTCAGAACATTAAAGCTTATAATATATCATAACAGGATGCAGATAAATTGCTAGCTGTTTGTGCATAAATAGGTTACCCTACACATCAAGAGAGATTAAACCTGTCAAAATACTACCATATTCATATAGATACAAAGAAAGTTAACAGAAAAAGCAAGCTAAGTATATTCTTGACACTTCCCAAACACAATGTGGAAACTATAGGAGACAGTTCAACTCACTTTCCCTTGAAAAGGATCCAGATCCTCTATCACCAATAACTCCTGGATTTCTAGGGCCAGTGACAACTCTGTTCAACTGCACAAGTGACAAAAGATTCAAAGTCAACCAATAAAAGCATAAACAAGAATCCCAAAACTCGAACATAGAACAGAAAGAATCAGTAGAACAAGCAAAAAAGGTACAGTCACATGCTAGCATAACCGTTCATTTGTATATCATAAAATAGCAAGTGTGTAAATTGTAACTTCAAATGCACTTGAGCACAATGTGGAAATCAATTTGCAAGCAACTTCTCTTGTGGCCAATTTTGAAGCTGTGTAGGGGGAAAGACAAGGGGCTACGCAAGTAATACAATGGATTTTGACATCTCACTGGTGATATATTTAACTTGATATTAAGAACTCATTCCTACAAACAATCTGACCATCCATAGCCATAAAGGCAATCTGAAACAGACTTCCAGACCAAGAATCTTTTCCATGCACTAGAAACTTCAAACCACTTGGTCAAATATTCCTTTTGCACAATAATAAAATAAAAATACTACGACCATAGGTAAGAAAAAGTGAGAGATTTTCCCACATGCCTTCCAAGAAATGATAACAGCTTCTACTACAAAACCTTGCATTTGATTCTTACAACCAAATTAACCCAAAGACAGATGAAGTGCTTGCCCTATCTTTTGATGGATGAACTACTTTCCTCTTTCTGCTTCATTCAGAAGAACCTTACATAATTTGCAACTTCCAATTTTTAATCAGGTAACCCCAAATTATAGCAGGATGCTCAATTGCTTGTTACACTGTCAATATGCTATAATGATAATAAACCGCCTCAGAACACCAGGACACTAGCAAACGAGGAAATAAACAGGAATCTCTAACAACCAAAGGATAAAAGGCTATATCCACAGTTAAAAGCCAATTGATGAAATTTTCAAAACTATTAAGAAAACATTAAAAAGGAACTTCATAAACATAGGGTAGTACTTAAGCTTGCTTCTAGGACACAGATATTAGTATAGACATCTCACCTTTGCAAAAGTAGTAGCAAGATCATCAATGTCTGATAGAGATCCTAAACCTGCAACCTGGAATAAAATAAAGAAGAGTTCTTATGATGGTTGTCATGGCCCAATAACTTTCATATTAAGATAGACTCTAAAAAGAAAATCCTACTGTTAAAGAACAATCAAACAACTCAGCATATTGTGGCCACCAGCAACATGAAAAATAAATAAAACGTGCTCAAGTGGTATAAAAGTCAAGTAACATATCTATTGTGGTAAAGATTTGACATGAATACAAGAACAAGTTACATGTTATCATTTACAAGTTACTTCCCAGAATTTAATTGCACAAAATTTAGCTTCCAAGAGATTCTTGTCTCCCTTTTCTCAACCATAAAATTTTATCATATTTCCTTAATCAAATGTAAATGCCAATCATCTAAGCCACATGTTAAGGGTAAAAGTACAAAACAAAGGAAAGAAAATTTATCATCAGCAGCTTTAGCCCAGATTTCATCTGACTGCAGGTGACCAACGAACCAAAGTCCTTTCTACCAGAAGTGCAAGGATCTTATTCTCAAACTTCTAAAGATCAGTTGCATCTTCTTTAAGATAACCTTTTTCAGTTCCTTCTAACAATTCCATCAAAGAAAAAGAAATTCTTCCAGAATCTAACATCATTTGGAAACAGGTCCATCTTTATGTACACTTAACCATTGTTTGTATAAGCCTCTACTATTAGTTGGAAATGAATCCCATACACTTCTACACTATCCAAAGTTAGAGATCCATCACCAAATCAATTCATCTGAACATCTTACAAGCAAGATTAGCAATAAATTGAAATTTTAGAGGTAGCAAGTAAATAGAAAACCATATCGCAAAATCAAACAGTATCTTCAATGGTATTTAGCCTATAATGAACCCATGCACCAGTAAACCTTAAAAGCATAAGCAATCAGTAGAACATGAGAAATGAATGGTGATATTAACACCAAATATTCAATAAAGGGCTCAAAATAACTAAAATCTTACTTCGTCTTTCTCAAACAGATGATATTGATCATCAAGCGATCCAAAAACAGGATTTTCATCTTCATCTTCTAAACCACCCAACTCCACTTCTTCCATTGCATTTTGACCAAAAAACGCATACTGGGATGCATCGAAGAATGTGCCTGAAAACAGTAAATCAAACAAGATTCTTAAAGGAGTTACACGAAAGCATGCAACAAAAGATAACTACATCCAAGGGGGCATATAATCACAGGATACAAAGTACTAATTCTGATTCATGCTTCAGAACATATTACGAGAAACATAAGCAACACAAATCCCAACGAAGACCAACTACTGAGTAGTTCATTCACAATGACAACATTCATAAGGATTGTCCTCCATAATCATCATCCACTGTCCCAACTCCCAAAATGTCATCACACTCGAAAACCCACTCCTCATTAACTGGTATTACATTTCTAATCAGAGGACACTCATTTGCACGAAAATTGATGTCAACTACAACTCAAGCCTGTAAAAACACTGAAAGATTAACAAAATATCATGACTTTAGGTGCTCATTCTCCTTCAGAAGGTACGAATACAACATTAACTATACTGTGCTCTCCAGCGCGGAATCAAAATCAAGCGACCACTACCCACCAAACTTGTGGAGTGAAGAAAGATATTTTCATCTCCTCCATTAAAAGAAACACATTCAAAACCCCCGAAACCTAAGGTTCTCAAATCTTGTGTTCGTAATTTCAGATTCAAATGCAAAACATTCACCAGAAACAAAAGACACAATATACAACACTAGGAGCAATGAAATTTGAAAAAATAAAATTGAAAATTGAAAACAGAACATGTAAATATGCTGTTATAGAAAGAGAGAGAGAGAGAGAGAGCACAAACCAGAGGAAGGAGTATCAAGCGAGCCTTTGCAATCTGTACCATCGGATCGGTCCATATTTACAGAAGCTAAACAATAACCTAGAAATCCATAGAAAAGAACCAAGCTTTTGTAATAGGGGATCTTGGTTAGAGAAAAGCGAGAGAACGGAATGGCATGACCGGTAAATAAGAAGGAATGGTCAAGGTGACTTTGACGGTGGAAGACGGCGACCGAGCGAACCCCTCTCTAGAGAGAGCAAGAGAGGGATCCACGTAGCATTTAGAGAGAGGGGTAGGGGGAGAGAGAGAGAGATAACACTCTTTCTTATTATTATTGTAATTATTAATTTAATCATTAATGTATTAGGTGGGTGAGTGTGTTATGGGGATCTGCTGATAAGGTTCCAATTTGACTTTTTTGATACATAAATCAACGGTTAATGTATTTTAAAAATAGGGTAAATTAATAATTTCAGAAATATTTTCAGGGACATTTGATCTTTTAATAACCCCATAGACAAATATATATATATTGACTCTAAATTACTTTATGGTCTTCTTTATTTATTATATGAAGTCAAAGACTTTTAAATTGTCTTATAAATTAATGTATTTATTGTA
>JANIHY010000003.1:4556476-4568920 GCA_027479065.1 Erythroxylum brevipes
GAAGAAGCAAGCTAAAGTCTTTCTCTTTATTTGGATGGCGAAAAGGTTGTGAAGTTAAAGATGGTGAAGATAAAGAGGTAGTTTATTTAAAATATATAATCTATAAATTATTAAGTGCATTCAATATTTAATGATTTTGAGTTGTAATTATAAAACGTTCAACTCTTTTTTATTTATGAAACTTAATTCAAGATGTATTATAGATGATTTAATAATGATAGTATTTTAGTTTTATGCTATATAAACCCTACATGTCCTAGATTATAAGAAAAGACTTTCATTCCTTTAATACGAACAAATAGAAAAAGAAGAAGCTAATAAGTCATTAAATATGCCTACAATAGATTAGATGATCCTATGTCTACAATTACTAGGTACATTCAGTTACCTTCTTATTAAGTCAAATCATACCATGAAGAGGTTTTTACTTAGTTAGCTGTATAAATTTTGTGGTTTTAATTTTATCAATAGGAAAATAAGAGTCTGTGCTAAGGCCCATCTAGATCAAAGCCTGGCCTAATTTTTACTATTTGGGCCCATATTTGAGACAACAAGCTTGAGATAACCTTAGCCTGAGTTTCATTCGGTGTCGTTTTTTTCAAAATGACATCATTTTGTTTATATGTGTCTGACCTTAAGCTTAATCCGGTCAAATCTAAACAGCTTGAGTTAGAGCTCAATCTCAACCTTAGCTCGATCAACTTAGACCTAACCTGCTAACCTAAGATTGAGGTGGAGCAAGCAGGTTTGGACTAAATGTCATCTCTTTTATTCACATACTTTACAATGTTATAAAAATGAGACTTGTTTTGATTATTAAACAAGATTAGGTACCTAAAAAGCTCTAGGTTAGCCGAACTTGTTATTGAATTAATGTGTTTACTCTCGATTAACTATATCTTTTAAGAGTATATTATTTCATAACCTTTGTAACTTAAGATCTCACAAAGTATAGCATAGCATCCTACTCCTAGTTTCTTAATGGCAAACCTAGTTAATGAATTAAGAAGAATAACTTTGAGATCTCATGATTTTACCTTTGAGTTGGCTTTAAATTTTTTAATGAAAAAAAACATGAAGTAAAGTTTCAATAATAATATTAAATTATATTTCTTAAAGTACTCTTCGATCTATGTTATTATAATCTCACATATTTTTAGAAACTATAAAATTTAATTAGTTACCTATAACAAAGAAATATGATTCTCAAATAAAATATTTCACATAATCAAAATAACACAACCAAAGTAGGAAGTAACCCAATACATCAATCTACCTAATTCATTAAATTGGGAGAGTGATACATTTAACAAGTAATAATAATCACTACAAAGACATTTTACTTAACCTAAGCTAAACTATAAAGAAGGATGACTCCTAATTCTACTCTTTCTCATCATTTTCTTTCTCACTATTTTTCTTAAAATCGCATTAGATGATAATGAAAAATAAAAAAATTAAGAAAAATCTTATTATGTATAAAAAATAATAATAATTGATGGATTTAAGTGGTTATTAATATTATAAATAATAAACATATTTTAATTTCATCACTTAATTCTTCTAAATAATAAATATATATTCTTGAAAATATGTTCTCGTTTGTTCATTAGTTATGTAATTAGTTCATATGCAATTTATGATTAGAGAAGGGGAAAATAATATGTGGAAGGTATTGGTTTCATGAATAAATACATGTACACACCAATCTTCCTTTCGATGGGAAAAGAAAACATTAAACGGTTTGACACAACGTCCATGTCCATGGAAGATGTTGCTTGTGGAGAAGAATGTTAAACAAAGAATAAGCTTTTGATCACAAGTTACACACATCATAGGTGTGCATGGACAGCAACGTGAAAGGCCAGCGTTAGAATAGCTTTGGTGGGCAAAAAACGTGGCTACACTCACATGGTTGAGCTCTCCTCTTTTCCCTTTGGAAACGCTATCTCCTGAAGACCTGGACTGGGTCCAAACCAAAACCGCCATAACTCTTCTCCATGTCCTCGCCATCTCAGTTTAATTTTCTTTTCCTATCACTTTCAGGGGTCGGTCTTTCTTTCTTTCACACCCTTGGTCCATCCATCCTATGTTTTCTCTCAACCGAGATCTGTTCTTCAAACATCTTCTCCACACTACACTTGGACTTTTGGCTTGCTATATTTTATGTTATATTATTATTGATTGTTTCAGTTCCTTCATTTTATAATACGTAACAGCTTTTCTCGTTCGTTCGTTCGTTACCTCGTATACGTTGACTTCGGTATTTATATATTGCAACAGCCACTTGTCATCATACCATTTAATGCAAAGAAAGAACTCTCCGTTTCTTCTTCTGGGTTCTTTCAATTTTTCCGTTGCCCCTGTTTCTGGTCAGTTCTGCGTGTTCTTTTGTCAGTTTTTGTTTCTCTTTGGTTTTGTGTTCTGCTTTGTTTTTCTTTCTCGTAAGAAAATTCTTAATCCAGTTGGTTTTGAAGTTGAAATATTTAATCATGTATCGGTTAAATATCTAGTATCGGAATTAACGATTTGTTCCATGGCTCTTTCGGTTGGCTGTTTTGATATGGATTGCTCATAAATTTTCAAAGATACTATTGTTTTATATTTATGGTCTTTCCATGGGCGGCTTTTGTTTTAGATTTGCTGGTTTAAGTTGACTTTTCATTGGTTTTCTTCAGCTGACGGATTTCCTGCCGTTTCAGGTTGAGATTACATTCATGACAGATTATAGTTTGATCAACGATTTTGTTAGACTGTAAGCATCGTTGCCTGTTCACGTTCATGACCCTCAACAATTGCGTCTGCGGTTGAATTTCTTCAGGAAAAGTTTCCTGTCAAGACCGTAACTTCCATTGTCAACTTTTTTTTTTGCCCCCTCGAGGTGAGTTCTTTTATTCAACTGTTCTTGCTGATATAGAATGTTGCCATAGTTCTTGAATTATCAGTATGGTTTCCGAATTGAAAGCAGGGATTTTCTCTTTCTTTGGTTTCCTAATCAAAATGATCAAGTAGTTTGCGATTTCTAACTGGTGAATGTGTACAAGGAGTCTGCCATTTCTACTTTGACCTGAGAAAAACCTGGGGTTGTTACTATTCCCAGATAAGTTTGTTGCCGTTCCTAGATAAGGTTGTACGGCTCCTGCAAAAGGTTGTTGGACCTACAATTTCGTAACTACTCTTTGTTGGGCAAGTTCTCGCAATCTGATCCTGTTTTTTGCATAAAGAAAATACAACAGCGGAAGAAGAAAACATTAAGAAAATGTAGATGCATTCAAATAAATTAAATCATCAAGTTCTTGTGATGATTCTAAGTTCCTTATGAATACAGTTTTGTCTACAATGATTTTCTAACGTTTCCTGGAAATAATTTTCCTGATGCATCTGTTGCTCATTAAGGCAGTCATCAGGAATTTGAACTTCTTAACATGGAAAGACATATATATGCATCTGCATGTATGTAATTTTAATTTAACACCTTCGAATGGACTATTCCAAGAAATGGTAGCAACCAAACTGAATATGAGAATCTAAAGAAGAGCTTGCTTAGATAAATTAATGTTTTACCTCTTAATGAGAGACCCTGTTCTTAAGAAATGTATCTAAATTGACCTTTACACATTGCAGAAGAAATTTCAGACTGATTTCTGATGTGGAACTAATGTTAATAAAAACTTCATATCTTGTCCTGCTTAGGCATGGATTTAACGGATTCCAGAGGGAAACCCCATTTATCTGGGAAGGTCATTGCTGCTGCTGTCATCCTTGTAATTTGTATTCTTGCTCTCTTCCAATCAAGCACTAACAACGCTGCTATGGTGTGCTACTACTACCTTGAGAGGGTCTTGTAACTATCTTGCAATTCACCACATCTAACAGCTTTTTTGCTTGATCTCTAGTTTTCTCGTCATGAACTGGGGGTGACACATGTATTAGTTACTGGAGGTGCTGGTTACATAGGCTCTCATGCCGCACTTCGACTGTTGAAGGACTCGTACCGAGTGACAATAGTGGCATGTTCTATACAGAAGAATCCAGTTCTAAGTTTAATTTGAGTCTAAACTAGACTGTTTGCACTTACATGCTACTGTTTTGGTTGACAGGACAACCTTTCTCGAGGGAATCTCGGTGCTGTTAAAGTTCTGCAGAAGCTATATCCTGAGCCTGGAAGACTTCAATTCATATATGCTGACTTGGGAGATGCAAAAGTAGTATCCAGATGACATTTCCTTCATGTACAGTTGTGCTTAATAATGTAGTGTAATGTAGACTTTTTCTTAACAGTAGTTCAGGTAAACAAAATATTTGCTGAAAATGCTTTTGATGCTGTGATGCATTTTGCTGCTGTTGCTTATGTTGGGGAAAGTACCCTTGAGCCTCTTAGGTGAGCTCTACTTTTCTTTTTTTCCAGTCTTCATCTGTTCTTATTCCAGGGACTGCCCTTTCTTATTACATTTGTAAGCATCATAATTTCAATGTTCATAATCTTTTGCAGATACTATCATAACATTACTTCCAACACCCTGGTTGTTTTGGAGGCAATGGCTGCACACAATGTGAAGACATTGATCTATTCTAGTACTTGTGCAACATACGGAGAGCCTGACAAGATGCCAATTACAGAAGTAACCCCTCAAGTAAGATTCTTTAATTTCTATGCCAATTACTGAGAATAATCATATTTTTTGGAGACTCTGATAAGGCTCAATTTGTTGTTTCCATTGAAAAATTTGTTCCAGGCTCCAATCAATCCGTATGGGAAAGCCAAGAAGATGGCTGAAGATATCATAATTGACTTCTCCAAAACCAATGACATGGCTGTCATGATCCTACGGTCAGTTCTACTCTGCTGTCAAGTGTTATCAGTCTCATGTAAACCTTCCAGTCTGAATTTTGGGAAAACAATCAGAATGTGTATGTAGTTGAGGATGACCGATCAAATCTGGACTTTTCAGATACTTTAATGTGATTGGATCAGACCCAGATGGGAGATTGGGGGAAGCTCCTAGGCCTGAACTCCGTGAGCATGGTCGAATATCCGGTGCTTGCTTCGATGCAGCTAGAGGAATCATACCTGGATTGAAGGTAACATCTGATAGACAAAAGAGGGCAGTTCTGCATATCTACAAAAAGTTTAGAAAAGAATCCAAGTTAAAGATGAACTTGATTAATGATTGTAGGTCAGAGGTACGGACTACAAAACAGCAGATGGGACCTGCATACGAGATTATATTGACGTCACAGATCTGGTTGATGCTCACGTAAAAGCTCTTGCCCATGCTAAACGTGGGAAAGTTGGTATCTACAACGTTGGCACCGGAAAAGGTTTGAACTTTGAACACATAATGTACCTATTATTCATGTTCTAAGCTGATAAGGGGTTACATGGTTCCATTGCATTTACAGGTAGATCAGTGAAGGAATTTGTTGAAGCATGTAAGAAGGCAACAGGCGTTGACATTAAAGTCGAATTTCTTAGCCGTCGACCGGGGGATTACGCTGAAGTTTACAGTGATCCTTCTAAGATATACAGAGAGATGAATTGGTCAGCTCAGTTTACAGATCTTGAAGAGAGTTTAAGGATAGCATGGAGATGGCAGAAGTCACATAAGAATGGTTACAATGGCTAGTAAATTTTCTTTACCTAAGTATAGAGTTACACAATCTTGGATAACGGGAAGACAATAGAGAATTTTTGGACTTTTGGGAACACAGCTTCATGTCTGCATATTGTAATGAACAATTTGATCGTTAAGTTTTGCAAGGCCTTATAGTTACTAGTTAAGATGTTCTTAGCTTAGAAATGACAATATCCTCAAAGTCCCAAGATCATGTAACAAATTTCTACCTGCACAAGTTAATGTGTAAGTTAGAAAATTGAAATTTGGATTAATATTGAGGAAAAAAGACCATTTGTAATGGATTAATATTTATAAAAGAAGATCAAGAATTTAAAAAAAGTGAGTATCATAATAATATTTGTGATTTGTCAGACTCTTAAAATCTCCTGAAGAAAAGAAGATATTGTGGCTGTAATCTATAATCATTTTGCGGACATTGCCTAATATAAGTTACTACAAAAAAGTTCAAAACATTAATTATCAGATCATGAACTGCAAAGAACTAATTCTGCTATTGATCTGCTACTTAAATGTTTCAAGATCTGCAAAGATATTACATAACGCAATTTCCTTTTGTTAAATTTACCTTTCTGATCTTGTTACTGTGTACATCATGTGCTGTTTAATGTATCCAGATTACGTTTCTTGATTGTGATCTTCTTTACATATACATATTAACCCCTCCATGTCAAAAGTCAAAAGATAAGAAAAAAGAGATAATTATTAATAAATAGTTTGGATTGCTGACAATTTCTAGTAAAAAGACACAATCTGAAGCAAGAAAAAAATAAATTTAATCTTCTCATCAAACAATTCACGAATTCCGCAATTTAAGAGGAAAAAGTTGATAATAAGTTTTGAAAATCTCAAAGGAAGAACGAATTTGTGAAGCAGATAGTGAATTATGCATTGTTGCAAGTACCTGCATAACAATTTATGTACATAATTGTTTTGGTATTCCAAATCTAAACTTAGAGGTACTAAATCCACAGGTCGATTCCTTTTCCATTTTTGTTAAGTTCCAACCAAAATCAGAGGCTAAAATCCGAAGAGTTATGGATTATAGTGCTTATATCTTCTTCAAGAACTATTTTGGATGAAAGTTTGACATGGTTGCAATTGCATTTGCATTAGGAGAAAGTGAGAGAGATATGATATTCCTTAGATCATGACTTGGAAGATAACTATATCGTTGATCTTCTATGTTTGTTCTTTGCAAATGCAGAAAAATGACACTGGCGTCACAGTTTAAGGATCATGTAATGAAGCACAACTTGCTGATAGCTTCGAGGCCTTTCTTCAGCTTCATTCTTCTGGTGATGAACTCCATGAAAACAAGATCATGCAATACTAATACTTGATCATTATTACTACTAAAGAAAAACTAAGTTAAAAACAATCAGAACAAATTCTTAAGGTTATGTGTGATTCGAAGAGTTTTTTTTTTCTTTCATTTCTCTAATATTTGTTTGGTTTTGTTTCAAAAGGGTTTTATGATTTTCCTATGAAGAAATTTGTTGCGCTCATAGTTTGTCGGAAAAAACTTGAATATGCAGACCATCGGAGTGCTGCTAATCCCCATTATTACAGTTCCATGGTGGTATAGTGTGGTTAAGCAGATGGAGAAGAGCATAGATTCGGACTTCCACCAATTAAGCTCTATGTTACAAACACAACTTGAGACTTCTTCAGTTAAGTTATTGCATCCTGTAAACTCTTCTGCAATTGGTTTAGCTCGACTGGTCGCCTTATCATTGAATGGAAGTGATCTGGTTCCATCTATTGTCGAATGCAAGGTAAGGATATTTATCAAAAGAAATTGTAAATTTACTTATTTAAGCTTACACAGTTCATGATCTGAAACTATTTTCTTGCAGGTGGCACCCTTATTGTTCAATGCACTTTCAGTAGTTCCTTACGTATCTCATGCCATGTACATAGGAGTTGAAGGTTCATTTTTCTCGTATTACTACGATGGAAATCAAACTTTTGCAATGTACTCTAAAAGCAGTACAGATTTATCCAATCACATGAACCAAAACTCCATGGAACCCTTCACTTCGTATAAGCAAACTGTCGACCCTAATACAGGAAAACCTGAGGGAGTTCCCATCAAGTCTAATTTTTCCATCAGGTTCGATGCAAGCTTGGTCCCAGAAGCACTGAATAGTACTAATGGCTATGCTTCAACAGGAAGAGGAATGAACGGAGATGAAGATCTTCTTATCCTGAACGCATTTAGTGTAAATGGACGAGGAGTTGTCTCTCTCGGGTTTCCTGCGAAAGCATTAGCTGACTTCCTGCATGGTCTGGTTCTTCATGGCGGGAGCTTGTTATTAGTAACACAAGATGGGAAAGAACTCGCAGGAGGACTAATGAACACTAGAGTTATGGTGAATGGGACATCAGTGTCCTTGTGGTCACTAGTGAGTGGAAATCTGAATCATGTTGAACAGCTTTCATGCATACCTGGTGATGGAGGGCAAAAGGTTTCTTCTGTTCAGATTGGGGAAACCAAGTATCAAGTTTACTGCTCTACACTTGAAATTTTGGGAGTTCCATCGGTAATTTTCTGATCCCCTTTCAATGTCTAGAAAAAGATGCAACCAATAACAAGGATGTAATCTGTGATATATGAACTAGCAGAAGAGAATGACTAGGTTTATTTGCTATGCATACGGAGATCACAGGAGAATTAGCACGATCTTTCCTGAAATCTGACGTACGGAAACATAGGCTCATTAACCACTGGAAACAGTTTCCATTATCAATTCCTATAACTTGTTCAAATTCTGCTTATTTTCACATCTAACATTTCAAAATATGAGCAGGTCTACGTATTGGCTTTACCCTACAATGGATTGTTGCACACTGTTCATAGGAACTCTAGAACTGCTCTCTTTTTACTGGTAGGAATGATGGTTGGAGTGGTAATCTCTATCCACTTTTTTGTGTCGTTGATTGTTACGGCTGCAGTGAATGACACTTGCATACGATCGGCGTTGATAAAACAATGGGAAGCAACTCAACAAGCGGAGAGAAAGAACATGAACAAAAGTAATGCTTTTGCTAGTGCTAGCCATGACATTCTCAATGCACTGGCAGGAATTACGGGTTGGATTGAGATATGCAATGGAGAAGTATCTCCAGGTTCCAAGATGAAGACATACCTGAAACAGATGGATGGCTGTGCAAAAGATTTAGTTGGTAAACTCAGAGATTAGTACTTCCAATTCATGTCTTTCTTACCAAATTTGGATGAAGCACCTAATTCTTCTATAATATGCATATCAATTTCAGGTCTATTAAATGATGTCCTTGACACAAGAAAAATTGAAGCTGGTAAGATGCAGCTTGAAGAAGAGGAGTTTAATATAGCTTACCTTCTTGAAGAGGTAGTAGATTTCTATTATACCATAGGATTGAGAAAAGGTGTAGATGTGGTGTTGGACGCCTGTGACAGCTCCATTCTTAAATTTTCCATCGTAAAAGGAGATAGGCTATGGCTAAAACGAATCATGTGTAACTTAGTGGGTAATGCTGTAAAGTTTACATCTGAGGGGCATGTTTCGGTTAGAGCTTGGGCTAAAAAACCGAGTTTGCAGAGCATGATAATTGCAGGCAATCAGAACAGTTTCTGGGAACACTTTTCATGCTTTTTTTGCAAAGAAAAAGAAGGAAATGACTTGGAAGCCATAAATGCAGTGAAGCAGAATCTTAACTATATGGAATTTGTGTTTGAAGTGGATGACACAGGTAAAGGAATACCAAAAGAGAAGAGAGGTTCAGTCTTCGAAAATTTTGTTCAAGTCAAAGAAACTGGTCTGGGACAAGGAGGCACTGGACTAGGACTAGGAATTGTTCAATCTTTGGTATGTAAACTCTCCCACAAATCAATCATTGTTCTTATCTATTAAACTTCGTATTTCATACCTTACTGTGTTTCCTGCTCACGTGATTGAATCAGCTTAAATGTAAGTAGGATGTAATGTGCTAATGATATTCTATATCAAAACCAGGTAAGACTGATGGGTGGTGAAGTTGAGATAGTTGACAAACCGATCGGAGAAAAAGGAACTTGCTTCAAGTTCAATATTTTTCTCACTACATCTGATACCCGTGAAACGCCAAATCCAGAAAATGATATTAGGACTCGTGTTCCTAGCTTCACTATTCTTGCCAGCAGTCCCCGGTTGTCTATGATTTGTTCTAGTCCCGGAATTGATAGGTCGCGTATTGTTCTGCTAATTCAAGATGAAGAAAGGAGAAGAACTACAAGGAAATTTATAGAGAGCCTGGGGATAAAGGTATCAGTTGTAGAGCAGTGGGAATGTCTTCATCAGGTACTAAGGAAAATAAAGTGCAAAAATGCTTCCCATGTTTATTCCTCTGACAAGTCAGATTTGGGTTCTGGAAGTGACACTTCTGGCACAGGGTACAAGGATTTCCCTTTGAGTGCTCTGGATGGTACAGATGAAAAGGTTCCTGGAAATAGCAGTTCTCCAGGATTTACGTTGCTTGTGATTGATGCCAATGCTGGTCCTTATCAGGAGCTATACAGGGTTGTTTCTGAATTTAAAAGATCCATTCCTAGTGGTTCTTGCAAGGTTGTTTGGTTAGATAAACCAGCTTCACTTAGCATTACAAGAGTTTATCAGGACAGGATCGATCCCAAAGATGAAATTCTGTCACAGCCATTTCATGGTTCTCGGTTGTATCGAATTATAGGACTTCTACCGGAGTTCATGGACAGTTTCTCTTCGGGATCAGGAGCTTCCTCTAAAAGGAAAAAGGATAGTACAATGCAATCACAGAACATTTACAAAGATTCAGTCTCTTCCTACTTAAAGCATTTGAATAGAACAGAATCAGTATCTCCGTCTTGTGACGTACAGCCACTGGAAAAGCAAACTGATGGCAAATCTTTGTTACCTGATTCAATTCAGGCTACTGCCACGTCCAACTCAAGCATTTCTCCAGTAGAAACGCTCCCACTTAGAGTTTCAGAGATAGAAGAACATGATACGAGCACAAGAAGCAATGGCAAACCTCTGAGTGGAATGAAATTCTTGGTGGCTGATGACAGCAGAGTGTTACGCAAGATGGCTATGATCATTCTGAAAAAGCTTGGCGCAATTGTTGATGTATGTGAAAATGGAGAAGAAGCTGTAGAGCTGGTTCGGATGTGTTTACCTCAAAAAAAGGAACAAACAACTTCCACTGTGGTTCCTTATGATTATATTCTGATGGACTGTGTAGTAAGAACCCTGACCTTTTCCTTTTTTTTATTTTCATAACCAAATAATTACAGTATCTAATGTTGAATCCCACTATGTTTTCATCAGATGGAGCCAGTGGATGGGTTTGAAGCGACACAACTGATTAGGAAGGAGGAAAGCAGATATGGAGTTCACATTCCCATAATAGCATTAACAGCACATAGCTCAGGTGATGTAGACAAGAAGATGGTTCAGGCAGGGATGGATGCCCATCTGGTTAAACCATTAAAAGCGGAAGATTTACTTGGAATCATTAGAAAGATTCAGAAAATATGAGAACAAGTTTCTTCCTAGTCATTCTGCACTTAAAACACCATAACCTGCTGAATCTTCTTCGGAAAGACAAAATTTTAGTAGCTTAGCATTATGGGATATTAACATTCTTTCTCAGGTCTTAGTCGTACAACATTTTGGTCCATACCAAAGGATTCAATATGTAAAATATAAGGAAAAACTATGTACTTACGTAAAATATGAAATGTTTGGTACAATCTTTGCCTCAACAAAAAGTCCCTATACAAGTTGGACATTATCAAAACTCCCCAAGGGGCAAATGTTGTGCTCCATTTGGATGGCCCTTCCTTTTTGTGGCCGTACTGCCACAAAGTGTTACAACTAATCAGGAGGACTAATGTATTTCTGAAAATGAGTCTTTTAAGAATTGATGATTGACACCCTTTGGCTGTATAACATCGTCAAGTATTGCATCTACTCCTATCTTTTCCTGTCAGTTGCCTCCCTTGGTTTACTTTGAAAGTGTGTGCGATTGATCCTAATAAGTAATGACTATCTTGGTTAAAATCATAACTCATCATAAGCCTGAGCCTCTTGATCGGCTTTTTCATCAGCTGTTGTATCTGAGCCAGTTGTCGAGCTTCCATTTTCAGGAGTCTCAGTGGAACCCAAGTTGGAGCCCTCGGTCATCCCTGCATGCTCTCAGTACCAGTTTTTGCGTTTCTCTCGTTCTCAACCTTCTTAGGCTTCTCAACTTTCGGCTTGGGTTTAGGAATTTTGTTGAAGCTAGCAACCTATATAATATGAATCAAGTATCAGTCAGAGTTTTGGTATGCATAGGAGAAACTTCCTTCCTAATCAAGGAAAAGAACTGCAGCATTATCTTATCTTGCAGATTGAACACCTTCAGATATACTTCCTCAAAAGTGAATAGTAGTTTGCTGAATCCAGGGGTTCTACAGGAGAAACAGGACAAACAGAATCCACTTGGATCAACTGAATAGGAAAATTAAATTCACAATAATTACACAGGAAAATAATTAAAAGCAAAACCCATTTTCAACAATTTCAATCAAACTGTATGATACCAGAAGGGTTGCAACCTTAACATCAGGTTAACCACAAGCATGAAAAACAAGAATCATCAAGAGAAGACTATACAATGGTATATTGGGTCATGAGTCTAAATGGGTAAAGAATAAATTTATATACACAAGCATACAAAAAAAATTATATGGTAATCGGTGACTCATAAATACATGTCAAACCAATTAAAATGAACAAATGCTCATGGAATTTCTATCGAAGAAGAC
>JANIHY010000003.1:4631402-4645826 GCA_027479065.1 Erythroxylum brevipes
TGAGCAATTTTTGACTTAAGACATGTTTACTAGAAACGAAAGTAAGCTTGAAGTGCAAGCCACGACCAATTTAGGTTTGGGGTAGGCATCAAATTTATATATTTAAAAGGAATAAAGATAATAATTTTTAATAAATTATATGAGCCAACTTTTAATCAATGTTTATGATTTTACAAACTTCAAATATACTTAGTATGATTAAATTATTATATGCTTCATAAAATTAATTTAATTTTTGATTTAACAAATTCATCAAAATGAGAAACATTGATATTGTTTTTTAGCTTCCTTCAATATTTTTTTAATTATCAAAATAGATTTTGGTATTTTTCCTCATTATTAATGAATTTATAAAACTAAAAGATTTGGGTTTTTCTTTTTTCTCAAAATAAAGCAACAAAAAATTATTTGGTGCTCTGATACTTTCCTCTTCTAAACAGGAATACTCAGACTAACAGACACAAAACCAGACCTGTAACCCAGACCAAAGTTTCGGTTCACCCGAAACTTCCCGTCAACGGCTTGTTTAGAGCCTAACCCCACACAGAAACCTTCGGTTTTTTCTCGCCGAAAGGTATAAACCCGACTCAACACCAACCAGAGCTTCGTCAAAACCAGAACATCGGTTCAACCCGTATGATCTTCGTCCCTGTAATTTTTCTTTTTTGGTCTCTTTAACAGTTGATATGTATACTCTGTGCTCTATAATGCAGTCTGTGAAATTATGGGTCTCTGCTTTTTCTTTTTCCCTGCTATTCTAGTTCTCTCATTTTCATGGATCATCTATGACTCGGGATGATTTTGGGTTCTCTTTGGGACTTCAGTTGCTTACTAATTGCTAATCATGCAATTGATGATCTACCCTTCTAGTAAAGTTTTGATCTTTTACACCAAACAACAATAAAGTTTTGATCTTTAACCATGTGTAGATGTTTCACTGTTGGTGCTTTTTGGGACATCAATTACTCGCTAATTGCTAAACATACAATTGATAATCTAGCGTCCCCAGTTATAAAGTTTGATCTTTTGCACAGACCAACAAAAATTTTTGCATCCCCAACCAAGTATAGATGGTTCTTTGTATTGTTAGAACTGTGAACTGGTATAATGGTTAAGCTAATTACCCCGTTGTTGTAATACTTTTAATGCTTTTTTCATTTGAGTTTAGTTGGAAGTTGTAATAAAGGGATTCTCTTTGGATTATTGTTTTATTAAGGAGAGCAGTGTTTTGTGAAGGCCTAGTTATGGAAAGATGGTGAAGTAACCGATTTTGATTGACTGAAAACCTCCATTTGCTGAACCTTTTCCCGGTTAACGTGATGCCTTGAGGACCCTACTAGTGCAGAAATACCATGAAATTTCGGAGGTTGTAGTTTTCCTTTTGATTTGTGAGTAATGGAGCGGAGACAGGCATGCTTTAAGAGCAAGTTGTCAAAGACACATCACGATATATGAACCATGGACTCGAATTCACTTAATTGGATTAGATATATTACAGGCATCTTATATGTTAATATTGTACATTACCTTTTTGTAATTTGAATTCATGTTCTGATAAGTGAAATGATTTGAACAATGGTTTACTTGCAGGCATATGCATCTATTAGTACCGCCTATCTTTGTTTTATTTACCCTTGTTTTAGTTGAAGAAGAAATTTTTTTTTGGGTTGTTTATTTGAAATTTGCAGTTGAATGGCTTCAAGTTCGGATCCCTCACCAATGCCACATCGAAAACAAGACTTGGCATGGCAGCATTGTCAAATGATCAAGGCGGGGGAAAGAGTGCACTTGAAGTGTATATATTGTGCTAAATTGTTCAAGGGTGGTGGGATTTATAGGTTTAAGGAGCATCTTGCAGGTCGTAAGGGTGGTGGGCCAATGTGTCAACAGGTTCCTGCAGATATTCAGCTCTTGATGCAACAAAGTCTAGATGGTGTTCTGGGGAAGCACATCAAACAGAAAAAAGTGACTCGGGAAGAAGTAGCTAAGTTTGTTTTGCCTCACAGTAATGTAGGTACCTCTGCAAATCCACTTGATAATTTGAAGCAGGTACGATCTGAACGCCAGAAAAAGGACTTGGCCTGGCAGCATTGTCATCATTTCAAATATGGGGAACGAGTACACATCAAGTGTAAGTATTGTGAGAAAATGTTTAAGGGTGGTGGTATTCATCGATTCAAGGAGCATCTTGCAGGTCGAAAGGGCAGTGCACCTATTTGTGAGAAAGTTCCACCTGATATTAGGCTTCAGATGGAACAGGCTCTAAACGAGACTCCACAAAAGCCAAGTAAGAAACAGAAATTGGTTCATGGAGGAGTAAATGAAATATTATCACCTTCCAGTGACATAAACATATGTGGTAATCTTTCTGATGATGCTAACACTGGTTCAAAAACCACTGAAGCCTGCAATTCAATTGATCCAAATTCGAATTTGTTTTTGAACCAAGAAGGAAACAGTAATGGAAATGTGGACAGAAGGAAGAGCGCAAGAAACAAAACTTCTCATGCAATTGGTGATGATATTGTTCCTCTAAACATAGTGGGTTCAGAAAGGGTGGATAATCCACTTAATATGACCTTAGGGCGTTTCCTGTATGATATACGAGCAAGTTTAGATTTTCTGGACTCAACTTATTTTCAGCCTTTAGCTAGTGTTATAACTACTGGAACATCAGGGGTTGTAGCACCAACACCTAACAATTTTCGTGGCTTAATATTAAAGTGTTTGGCTAAAGAAATAAGAAACGATATCGAACAACATAGGAAAATATGGAGTAGAAGTGGATGTTCTATTTTGGTTGAAGAATGGATTTCGAAAAGTGGGAAAACTTTGATAAACTTTTTGGTATACTGTTCTAAAGGCAAGGTTTTCCTCAAATGTGTGGATGTTTCTCACATCATGTATTCTGCAGATGGTTTATATGAATCCATTAAACAAGTGGTGGAGGAAGTTGGAGCTGAACATGTTGTGCAAGTGATTACCAATGGTGAAAAACGTTATCATGTTGTTGGGGAAAAGCTGATGCATACTTTCCCCTCTTTGTATTGGGCTCCTTGTGCAACTCATTGTATTGATTTAATACTTGAGGATTTTGGAAAGCTGGAATGGGTAAGTGCAGTTATTGAACAAGCTAAATCTGTAACTAGATATATTTACAATCATAATGTGGTTTTGGATCTTATGAAAAGGTTTACTCGGGGCAATGATATTGTGCTAGAGGGACCAACTCATTCAGCTACTAACTTTACCACATTGAAGAAAATGGCTGAATTAAAACTTAATTTGCAAACCATGGTTACCTCACAGGAATGGTCGGACTGCCCATATTCCAAGGAAGTGGGAGGATTGACGATACTAGATACTATAAGTAGTCGATCATTTTGGTCTTCGTGCATCTTGATTATCCAATTAACTAGTCCACTTCTGCGGCTTTTAGGAATAGTTGGCAGTGAAAAAAGGGCTGCAATGGGATATGTTTTTGCAGGAATATATAGAGCTAAAGAGACAATTAAAAAAGAACTTGTTAAGAGAGAGGATTATATGGTTTACTGGAACATTATAGATCACAGGTGGGGACAGCAACATCATCCTCCTCTTCATGCTGCAGGTTTCTTTTTAAATCCCAAGTTCTACTACAGCATAGAAGGAGATAAGCATAATCATATTATATCAAAGTTGTTTGATTGCATAGAGAGGTTGGTTTCCAGCACAGAACTGCAGGATAAGATTGTGAAAGAATTAAATGTATACAAGAGTGCTGTGGGTGATCTTGGAAGAAAGATTGCTGTTAGAGCCAGAGAAACTTTGCTTCCAGGTGCGTGGCTGTCATTAGATTGATTGTTGGTTCAGGCGCCATATGTACTCTAGTCCTTCAAGTTTTCATGTTGTTAAAATATACGGCAGACATGCGTCAACAACCATGTGCACCAGTAAGAATTCCTGGGAAAAGATTCCAACAATGGGAAGTATGTATTAAGTTGTTGATATGTTGTATGTAGGACACAAAAGGATGCCAATTAAAAGATCCTTTTTGTTGCAAAATGAGAGGTACTTCATGAGAAATCATGATAGGCATAAATTTGGCTTGCATAATGTATAAGATAGGACAAACATCTATTTATGTTCTACTAAGAGAACTTTTCCTTTCTGCCATTGATTGTATGCTCTAATAACTCAAGCCTGTATTTTCAGCCGAATGGTGGAATACATATGGTGGAGGTTGCCCAAATTTGGCACTTCTAGCTATTCGTATTCTCAGTCAAACATGCAGTTCCATCGGTTGTAAGCGCAGTCTTGTACCTTTTGAGAAGTTATATGAAACTAGAAACTTCCTCCAGAGGCAGCGACTAAGTGATCTTATCTTTGTCCAGTACAATTTACGTATTAGACAAACGTAAGTGGTGTATAATCTTCTTTACAATGAAGTCAGAAGGGAGAGGCAGTAAGTCTTATCCTTTTGCAAACTGGCTTTTATTAGGGTTGATTGGAGCAAAAGTCAGATACCAATGGAATTTGATGAAGTTAATTCTCTGGAAGACTGGATTGTTCCAAATGAGCTTTGTTTAGAAGACTGTGGGAATTCAGATTGGACATCACTTTTTCCTACTACTGTCAACTCAATGCCAATGCGGTCTTCAACTGATGAAACTGAGAATTTGGATGCTGGTAATTGTAGTTTTTGGTTTTTTGAAAATCTCAACCAAATCAAACGTGCCTATTATTTACACTAAACTCATTGCTAACTATGCAGGTTTTGATGACTTCGAGATTTTTAATGGGTTGAAGGAAGTTAAGTGGGGGAATGGAGATGAAAATGTAGGCTACTAATTCAATGGAGCGTGGATATATAAAGATAATGTTTTGTGCATTGTCTTGTCGAGAAAGGTAATGTAAGTAAACTATCTGGATATGAAGATACTGCCTGGACTGTTTCCATCGTCATTGATGTTCACTAAGGAAGTTGGAATAGGTGTGAAAATCAGCACTTACCTTATGTTGATATTTAGGAGAAACTCCACAAATTCGATAAGATCTGAAATTATAGGATTGGACTTCCTAATGCTGATTATCCCTTTTCTTGTTTGAAGAAGTGAATTTTCCTTCTGTTTTGCACAAGAGCCGAGGAACCAAAAAGAACATGTAATTATTCAGAATCATCTTTGCACCTAGCATTTTAAAATTATCTGAGTATCATCAATCAAGCCACAATTCTTACTCTTAGCATTTGATGAATATGAAGCCAGATTCCACTAAAAGATAAATAAATATACAAGAAAAGGTGGTCCAACTTACTTGAATGTTGACACTGGGTATCTGTAAGATTTTTATCTGTAGGCGTATTTCAACAATATACATTTCCCGTTGTCCTTTTTTACAGTTTCCCTTTTGATAAATGGCCATCTTCTTACTTTTTCAGATCAGCTGGTTTAGGGTTGGCCCTATCTTGAAATGGAGAAGAGTATTATAACATGATAATCATAGGCCCACCTTCAGTTGTATGTAATTTGTGCACAACTTTCCGTTCTAGTTTGCAGGAAAATTTCATTGGCATGAGTTAATAGTTTGATTATTATAAATACATTTAATTTCGTACAATTTCCTGAGCTGATGGTAGTCCAAGTGAAGTACTTCTGGTTAATGATATAAACCTGCAGAACTTATTTGCAGATCCATTTATATATTTTGACTGAAAGGTTTTAGGTATGTTAAACCTTATTGGCACAAAAATTCGTGGCAGCTCAAGGTGCGATATGGAGAGCTAGTTTAAGGGTTAGAAATGTTTGTTAATCCAAGATATTGGAGTAGAGGGAAATGGTGAATGGTGTAACTCTATCCAAGTTCTCACTCTTGGGAAACTATTTCAGTAGGACCAGAAAATTGAAGACCAGCGTAAGGTTAGACACTGGTTTCATTTCATCTGTTTATAGCTTACACTTTCCTCGTTGACAAAAATAAAATTGAAAAATGCTAGAGCGTTTAGTTGTATCTCTTAGTTTTGATTTCTGTTAATGTTTGCCTGAAATTTATCAAATTAGGGTGCTTTTCGCTACAATTGTTGAATTTATGCCAATTGGTTACGTATGTTTTGCTTGGGAGATGTGATTCGATTACATTTCCCATGTATCTGGACTCAAGCCTCCATTAGTCATGAGATTGTTCATAAGCAGGAAGAGTAGCTAAGGAAGGAGCTTTCAACACTTTGCAATCCAATCAAGAAAATTCAATGCAAATTTCACATGAATCCGACATCTTTGGCTATGCACTCAGGTGAGGGATAGGTATGAATCCCTGACCAAACACTAAAGGCCTAAGCTTGGCAACATTCAGATAGAATTCTGTGCATAAACTTGTATAAAAAACATGGCATCTGGAAAACAATATTGAAAAGAATTGTTCAGTATACTGGCAAACTAAAAAATCCACAGCCCCGTGATCAGTACCTCTTCCCGAGAATTACACCAATGATGATAGATATCAACGCCACTCCCCAGATGAACTTAAATTTCATAGCAGGTGAAGTATCTACTGTTTGCACCCGAGAAGAAGTTTGTGCAGATTCAGCTTCTAATTTTTTCTTGGTCTTTCTTTTGATTGGGGTAGAAATAGTTGATCGAATGTCTCTGGATTTGACCTCTATTCCATCCTTATGCTCAGCTGTATTGCCCCCATCACCCTGCAACATTGTTTATCATCGTAAACAAGAGTTTGACATCATAGCTTACCTACTTCCAAATCCATGTGTAGATACATTTTCATTTTATGCTTATATAGATTGATAAACGCATGCAAGTAGTCTTATGCATTATCAGAAGGCAACTATCTGTCAGGAGTCCTTTTCTCTGGCTTAAAAGAACAAAGAGTTGCTATGGAGTCAGGGGATGAATGTAAACTGACCTTAAGTAATTTAGCATCAGCCAGCTGCAACTTCTCTTCAAGCTTCTTGACCTGCTTATACAGAAGCATGACTTCCTTGTTTTTGGCATCAAGGTCTTCAAGGGATTTCTTCAGAGCTGCTTCTCTTTCTAACTCTTTCTGAGAATTCGCTTCCTATTTGATTGGAAATCAAAGAACATATCCAGGAGGTCATTGATAAAAGATAAAATCAACATTTGCGATTTGATTTCCCATACCATGTTATGCAAAAATAAAGAAATATTACTTTCCTTTTACTGTAAAAATCTCCTCTCTAAATCAAGCATAAGACCTCACCATTTGTACTTGAAGCTCCTTGAGACGGGCTTGCAAGGTTGATTTCTCATCAATCTGTGCCTTGAGAGACTCAATTTCAGCTTGCAACGCATCTTCATCTGCGTTCTGTTCTTTAAGCTGGACTATCACTGATTGAAGCTCCTTCTTTGCATTTTGATATGTTTCACTGAGTATGATGTTCTCGTCCGTGACTGAAGATATCTGCAGCAAGGCAGTTTATTTTGTCAGATGAGAAAATTGTGACATAATAAATGGCAACGACAAGATTATTACAAACCTGAGACTTTAGTTTCAGCCCTTCATCTGTAAGCTGGTTCGTTAAATTTTCTATGGCCTTCTTTGAAGTTTGAAGCTCTTCAACTACCTCACCCTTTTCACAAAGGGCTGTAGAGAGCTTCATTTCCAGATCACTTAGTTTTGACTCGTGTGAAGCCAGATCCTGAATGAGCTTCAAGTTTGCCTCAGCTAAGCCACCACTCTCCTTTCCAAAGTGACCAGATTTGGTTTGCATCTCTTCAACAATGCTCTCTAGGTGTTTTAATTTCAGTAGGGTCTCATCCAGCTCAAGTTTTCGACTATCAGCAATTGCAGATGCCTCATGAGCCTGTTCTTCATACAACTTTATTTGGCCTTTAAGTGCATTTATCTTCTCATTCAAATATTCTACTTCATCTTTCTGAGCGAGTTTCTGAATGGTCTCTTGTAAATGTGTTTCAACATGCCTCATCCGAGCCTCGGTTGCAGAATGAAGTTCTATTGCTCGTGTGTGCTTATCTGTTATATCTGATATGGCGTTCATGTGAGAAGTAATTTGGTGAGCTGTGGTTTCCTTTTCCGAAAAGGTAGAATTTAACAATTCCTCAAGTTCAATCTTCATTTTAAGCTGATTGTTTGTCTCGAGCAATAGTTCATTCTCTGAGGAAGTGTTAGAAGCCTTATTTTTGGTTTCCAAGATCTGACTTTTGAGCTGTTCATTAGAGGTTTCTGCAGACGCAATTTTCATGAAAGACAAGTCCAGAACTTCCTTCAATGATGCATTCTTTCCGGCTACTTCAGCCATCTGCCCTTCTAATGACTTTACTTGGTCGTCAAGCATCTTTAGTTTCTCAACCTGGGAATTTGCCTCAACATCCTTTTCATTGAGTTTTGCTTGGGCTTCTTGAAGCTCGATACCAAAACCTCTTGTTAGTAATTCGTGTAATGTTTCAACCTCTGATTTGCTTGCAGTGGCATGCTCTGATAGCTTCTCTTGTTGTTCAAGTTGTTCCTCAGAAATCTTGAGCTTCAGCAGTTGATTAGTCTCTCGGGTTTCAGCAGCCTTGAGACCATTTTCTAACTGCTTTAACTTCTCTTGGGCAACAGTTAATTCATTGCGCAAGATCTCCACATTATTCTCAGCTTCAACCAGCTTCAAACTTGAATTGATTGACACTACTAACAACCTTTTCTTTTCATCAGTCTGTGAATTCAAGCATTCAGTTAAGTCCCTTTCCTTATCATTTGCCACTTGCAGTGCAGTTTCAAGGTTTGATGCTCTCAATTGGAATGCCTCAAGTTCAGATGTGACTTCAGATATTTTCTCAGCGTATTTATTGCAATCTACTTCCGCATCCAAACATTTTTTTTCCAGTGTACTGATCTGCTCCTCAAGTTCTTGAATTCTGTATTTCTCTGCTTCAAGTAACAACTCCAACTCATTCACTTTTTTTCCAGCGTCCTCTGCTTTGGAATGAGAACTTTGGAACAAATCCTCAAGTTCCAAGCTGTACTGATGATTCATGTTTGCTCGGTTCTCATGATTGGCACATTTATCCACCGATATCTTCAACTCATTCTCCAACTCTGAGTTGCACAATTTTGACTCGTTCAAGGCAGATTCAAGATTACTTATCTTTTCCTTGTATCCCTGCATGTCACCAATCAACTGATTCTTTTCATCCTCCACCTGTTTCAGTGCAGCACTAAGTTCATATGCCTTTTCTGAGAATTCTCTCACCTCTCTCTCAGAGTCACTGCTTTTTAGTTCGACCAAATTTAACTGTTGCTCAAGCTCCAGAATTCTCTGCTCTGCTACAATATAGTGAGATTCAAGCTCTCTTAACTGTGAGTTTGCCTGTTCTGCTGATTCATTTGAAACCTTCATTAAATCCTCAAGCTCCAGGTTCCTTTGGGTGGCTGTTGTGGCTGCAACTCCAGATTCATTATGGAGATCTTCCAGAGACTTCAATTTCTGTTCAAGCTCTACATTGTTAGATAAAGCTTGGGACAAAAGAGAATCGTCTTTGTTGAAATTCCCATCTGAAACCTTCAACTTTTCCTCAAGTTCTTGGCACTGCTTCTTCAGCTGTGCTGCATTGTTAATGAGATCAGCCACAGTAGCTTCAAGAGCTTCTTTTTCTTTAAGTATTGTGGCCAGTTCCTCCAGTACAGTTGAGACCCGTGCTTCCTGGGATTTTGCACCAGCTTCAACCAATTCCCTAGCATTTACTTCTGCCTCCAACTTCAACTTTGTTTCTTCCAACTCAGAGGCCTTTGCTTGTAGATCTTCTTTAGTTGCAGTAAGTAAACTCTGAATTGCTGAGAGCTCATCCTTGACCTGAGATTCTGAAGCTTTCTTGAGGTCCAATTCCTGGGTCAATTCATTTACAAGAGCTTCCTTTAAAGAGTGCGTTTGTTCTATGTCTAGAAGTTGTGCTTTTGAAAGTGCCAACTCTTCTTTAGCTGCTGAAAGTTCTGTTGTTGTGCTCTTAAGTGCTTCTTCAACTTTCTGGTTTTCTGTAATCTTCTCATACAGGACCTTGACTTCCTCCTGGAGTGAAGTCATCTGATCTTCCATTTCTTTAGCACTAAGTTTTGTTACCTCAAGCAGCCTCTCCAACTCCAAGGCTCTCTGCATCTCAGATTCAGCATGTGAACCACTTTGCTTATGCAGTTCCTCAAATTTCTCTGTCTCACCAACAGAAACTTGTAGCTCATTTTCCAATTCCCGCATCTTTTTCCTCGAGTTTTCAAGCTCAAGGCTAAGACCTCCAAATGCTTCTTTGACCTCAATCAACTCCTTGTGCTTGTCTGCTTGAGCTTGTATTGCGTCTTGGAAGTTGTTGAGATGTGAACTATATTTTTCTTCAGTTTCAATTATCTGCTCTTGCAATTTCCTGTGACTGAGTTCAAGCTCCTCATAACTTTTTTCACTTTCCTCCAGTTTCTCCTTTGCTAGTAAGACCTCATCCTTTATCTTTGTGCTCTCAGATTCAGAATGTTTTAATTCCCCTGCAACTCTTTCCAATTCAAGCTCTAGTTCCTTTATCTTCTCTTGAGCTTCTAGCAAGTCCCTGTCAAAACTTACGATTCTTTCAACCACAGATGACTTTTTATCCTCTGCAAATGTGGATTCTGCTTTGTGTGATCCATCTTTCACATCAAGTGATTCCTTCTCCACTTTTATGAACTCCCCATCAGTTTCATCATCATCTTTCTTTCCTTCTTTTTGAACGGGTGGCAAGTCCCCGTTTGCTCCCTGTATTAACAGCATAGCACAAGATGTCACTAAGACGAAGTACAAGTGATTTTCTTCAGCCTAAACATTTCTTTACCATCTTATAACAAATTCTTATAGCAGATACAGGTCATAAGTAATGAAAGTTTCTCCTATAAATCTAAAATTAACAGCAGTCAGTGTAGCAGAAAAGAAACTTGAAGGAGCAAAAGATGCTTCAAAGAATAAAGGAATGATTGCACTATAAATGTTTATGTAAAGAGTAATGATTGAATTGGTACGAGTTTGATAAGATTGCAGCCAATATGCAGCCTTTCATAACAAACTTCAAATTTAGATTAAGGTTACTTCCTGTAAAAAGAAATTTCATACATTTAACGCCTAATCGAACAATGACTGAATCATATATCTTGTCAAAGCATTTACCTCGAGAGGATTATCTTTGTCCCTGATCTCAGCCTTCGCCGGAACTTCTGGACTCACAAGGGTCTCTTTCTCCATAATTTAACTAGGCTGCTGCAAAACGCAAGAACATGATATTAATGACAAGGATGTGGTATAATGATATTATCAAACATAACAGGAGTTTCCAATCTCTAACAAGCATTTTGATGTCTTATGGAAATCCTTGTACTAGGTTGCAAACACTAGTGTACATACAAAAGTGAATTCATGACAGAAAAGAATATAAAAGGGTAACAGAACCAGAATAGCTGATGTCAAGACGTTATCTTTGACGAGGATGCCAAAGTAAAAAGAACTTTGACTGTGAACCAAGGTGGGCAATCTACAACAGAATCATATTATAAACAAACAACTTTATTAATTTATATATTTTATAATAAAGAAGTAGTCTTTTTAGTAAACCTATAAATATTCTAAGATCCCCACATTTGCAACAACATAACAGCCTGTGTCTTTTATCTTTTATCTGTCGTCCCTAGGAAAAAGTGCACTCTTTCTTTTACTTTCCTGACCTGGACAACAGTATCCACCATTTTTACCCTTTTCCTTCTTAGTTAAAACCTCGACCAAAAGTTTACATCTCATAAATTGTTACATTGATCATTAAAATGCCGCTGAAACTCAAAAGACCTATGACAGGAAAAAAAGAAGAATAAGATTACAAGCACGGGCGTGACAACACAAAAGTAATGAAATTGCAACGTAATGATGGTTTCATGAGAACTTGATCATAATTCATATGCTCTAGTGCTATCCAGAACCACATTAGTACTTGTGGGGATCATAGTACACTCATTATGGTTTACAGATGTATGAGGGTAAGAAGCTAAGGAGGACGGCAAAACCCTAAAAAAAGTATAAACACAACATAAAAGAATATTAATTAAATGAATCTAACTATTGAAAGAAAACATTCCAAGATCACCTAAGCTACTGTCCCTGATCTACCATATGATGGTGTCATGTGAGACCACTAACCTTGTGGGTCCTAAGAATTCTTTGTTTTTTTACTTTTGTTCCTTCTTTTCTTTTTGAGTGAAAGTTGACATAAACCAAAGAGAACACACTGTTCATTATCCATCATTACTCACCTGGACAGCCTAGAGGTGATCTCGTTCATTAAACAAAACAAACAAACAAACAAAATTGCCTCCTCCAAAAAAGAACACTTAATTCCAAATGAAACTCTCGCACTGAAGATATCTTCTAATATATACAACCAAAAACAGAAGGCATTGTTTAAGTTGAATCCTACTACAAGAGGCAACACATCCCAATCTCCATCTTCTTTTCTTGCTTATTTCTACTTGATTTCTGAATATCAACAATTACACTTTCTCTATGCCGAATTCGTTTATCAACTTTCTGCTTTAAGTCAAGTCGTTTAATCACAAACAAAAAAGTCCCCTTAAAAACTATTCATGAAGTTGTCCACTCGGCAAATCTGTATTACATATTACTCGTGACACCCTATAGTTTAAATATATTTTTTGCAAGTCAAATGGCAATAGCAATATGAATCTACTCTGAAATTTCAGATTAACATTCCTCAACGAGTGTCAAAATTAAAATTAGGGTCATTATTTGCTATGATAATAATGATGACCATACTACTGGTAAGTGGAAAAACATAAAGGCAGAGATATGTCATTCTCGTTCTTATAATAGTTTGCAAAAAACGAGGACAAATTGGTTGGACAGAAGAAATGCCAAGAAAATAAAACAAAACAACGATTCTGCAGGCTATATTCACTCTTGTCTTAGCCTTTTGTTCTCTGCTACTTCGAAGCCGCTTTAGAGGAAACAAAAACAATTAGCTAAACGACATGCTAGGAGTGGAAGAACCAAAAAGTTTGCGTTAGATAGCAACACTTCATAAATCAGGTCAAACTACATATCCCATACGTTACTTTTTGATCCCCAGGATGATCTTCTAAGTACCTTCCAAGGATTTATTTCCTTCACCTAAGCCCTCGTCAAATAAAATTAAAAAGAATTAAGGCAGAAAGATTTTTATTACAGGTTGCTTTTTGAGCTAGAAGAGAGAAAGTTACACTGATGATCAGAGAACAAAGAGTGATCAAAGAGGCAGTGTCAGAGGAGGTGATGAAAAAAGTAGCTGTTTTTGGCCTTTCTGTTATATATGTTCTTTCTGACCTATGGTTTTCTGGGAGACTCAAAGTAAAAGAATGAGCTGATACTATAATCAGATTGCAGAGGACCTCCCAATCAGGCAACTCAGCAGAAGAAAACAACTGAATACTGTATAAACTCACCGAATCTAAACAGTACGAAAGCAACGTAGAAATAAAATGAAAGAGAAGGGAGAAGATTAAAAAATAAGGTAAAATTGATCACAAAGTAGCTAAATCACTAACCAATAAAAAAGATAAAATTGATCACAAAGTAGCTAAATCACTAACTTCTTGACGATCAGCAATCACGATCTTCATCATATAAGGATCATTAAAAGAAAGTGATAAGCCAAAATTAAACAAAACCAAGGTAGCGCATTTGATAATCATTTCCAAATCAACAGATATAGCTAACATAAAAGAAAAGAGAAGTGGTAGCAGAAGCTGAAAGCAGAAAGCAGAAATGGAGAACAAAAGATTCAATCTTGCGACTGTACACACATCAAACAACCAAACAAACAAAAACCCAGAAAAGAAAAACGAAGAAAAGAATGGGATGAGATCACCTGCCAGAGAGAGCGGAAAAATAGGTTCCTTTGGAGTGAAGAAATTTTCTTTAAATATATGAGAAGAAATGGAATGGAAATCAAATGAGTTCTTGCGAGATGAAGCTCAGAAATTATTATTATTATTATTTTTTGAAAAAGAGATGAAGCTCAGAAATTGTAAGTGAGAAGAGAGGGAGAATCTTTAGAATATAAAGCTGGACAAGGTGAGGACTGAGGAGTGGAGTCCACTTAGTATGGTATGTTGGTCCCTGTAGCAGCAAGCTAGTCTTTGATTGGTTGGCTTTAAACACTGCCGCCTTTTATTGTACTTCAGGTTTTTGCCTTCCTATACATATTAACATAATCCAATTATTTCCTTTTTTCTGACTAATTAAATGAATTTTTATTTCAGTTATATGGTTTTATGTATTTTATCTGTAATTTTAGTCTATTTTGATTATTATACTTAGAATCGAATTAATTGTTGATTATATATATGCATAAATTGTTATTTTATTTTAAATTATTAATTTATTGAATAATATATAAAATATATAAATTTTTTATT
>JANIHY010000003.1:4693044-4720512 GCA_027479065.1 Erythroxylum brevipes
GGCACCTTCATAGTTGCAGGAGGTTATGACAAGGAAGATGGCAACAAAGCTGTTGCAGAGAATCGAGCTGATCTTGTAGCTTACGGTCGTTGGTTCTTGGCCAATCCTGATCTGCCAAGAAGATTTGAGCTTAATGCTCCTTTGAACAAATACAATAGAGATACATTCTACCTTCCTGACCCTGTTGTAGGTTATACTGATTATCCATTTCTTGAAATAACTGATTAGGATTTTTACAGGAACCTTATTCAGTTCTATATTATTATATATCTGGTAGATTTTTTCACATTGTAAAAGTCAAGCTCATGCAGAAAGAGATGTTCCAAAATACAAAATAAAATGTTTCTATTACTTGCAATTTTTAATTTATTTTAAACATAATTATGAAAAATATCATTAATGATTGCAATTAAACACATGATTTGGGGAAAAAAATACAAGGAATACCAAATCACTAATAATTATGTTTTTATTATATGCAGTAAAGAAAATATGTTATAAGAGAAGAAAGATGTCCCCGCAATAGAGACAGGTTTTATTCTCTCTTATTGTTGTTCTGTATTTTCAGTCCAAAATCACCAACCAACAACAAGGGACAAACTTCTTAAGCAATTGTTGGATTAATTGTAGGGCCACAGACACAAACAAAAGCACTGCAATTCTGAAGCTCTAGGACTTTACATGGCCAAAGCCTTGAATAAGTTTGGGATCCTCTACTGTCGTATGATTGAACCAGGATGGGTGTCAGATGAATTTAAAGACAGAACCGGCAGCATTGTGCCCATGAGAAGAGCTTTCAAAGGCACATTCATAGTTGCTGGAGGCTATGACAGGGAAGATGGCAACAGAGCTATTGCAGAGAATCGAGCTGATCTTGTAGCTTATGGTCGATTGTTCTTGGCCAATCCCTAGGAGATTTGAGCTTAATGCTCCTCTGAACAAGTACAACAGAGACACATTCTACACACCTGATCCTAATGTTGGCTATACTGACTGTCCATTTCTTGAAGAAACAGTGTAGCCGAGGAACTAGAACTTGGAGGATATTGTTGGGAAGGAAGCGGGTATAAAATACGCAACGATTAATCAATAAAATTTTTCCCACTTGAATGAATCTATTAGGAGTAATAATGATCAAAAATTGGCAACAAACAAAATGATCACAAGCTGTCCCAATAATGAACAAATCAAAAATCAATCACAAAACATAATAATTATTTAATGTGACAAAAACTCCTTCGGTGTGAAGGATAAAAAACCACGGGACCTCTCGTGATCTAAGCAAATGAAATCCACTATCACAAATACTGTCTTACAGAAATCAACAGCCACAAAATCCAGAAATCAAAGGTTCAATCTCATATAGTCACTAATTAAAGTAGAGAACTACACTAAGAGAATAATCACAACAAAGGCTTCTGTTCTAACAAATTCTAGAAAAGTTCTAGCCGTTCAAATCCAATTTCCACCGTTCAAAACAAAAAACAATGAGTAAGGAACATGCTCACCAAAATTCAGCTCGATCAGACAAAGAATGGTAGACCAAAATCAGAATAAGGTGAAGCTCGTCAGTTTTGGACACACCTTGAGACTAGTTCACTTTTGGATCCAAAACATCAATCTCTAGACGTCGAAACCAAATCTCCATGGTTCAGAATAGAGAACAATATGTCTAGAAACTGTAAACCAAAAATGAGACCGATCCAACAGTGAATGACTTCCCAGTTGCTGGAAATGTAAAACGGGTCGATTAGAAATATATCTCCTTTTGTGAAGGTTGAAGGAAGAACAAAATCTCTCTCTTCTCTCTCTCACTCTTGGCAGCTGCAAAAAAATATTGGTTTCTTTGACAATACAAAAATTAACCCTAATGGGTTAAAACAAAAATGAGCTTTAACAAATTTATGGGTTTTATCACATAGGAGGGAACCCAAACCCAACAATTCTCCTCCTTTCCGACTATGTGGAGGAGGTTGCCAAACCGACACTTAATCGACAAACTTCAAACTTCATCCTTGGTAGAGCTTTTGTGCACATATCAGCACTATTATTATCAGTATGAATCTTTTCAAGCTCAACAGACTTAGAATCCAAAATATCACGGATCAAATGATACCTCACATCAATATGTTTGAATCTACCATGAAAAGTAGGATTTTTACCCAGATGAATAGCACTTTGGCAATCAAGAGGACTTTCGTTACCTTCGTGGAACTATAGACTTTGGATTATGGTATCCAAAAACTAATTCTTTTAACATAGTTGGCTTTTATGATGCAAATTATGTAAGTGATAAATTTGATTGAAAAAGCATAAGTGGTCACTACCAATTTCTTGGAGGATGTCCAGTTTATTGATCTTGTAAGAAACAAAATTACATAATGTTTTTGACAACTGAAGCAAAATATATAGCAGCTACCAATTGTTGTGCTCAAATCTCTTATGGATGAAACATCAACTATAGGATTTTTCTCTAAATTTTTATCATATTCTTATATTATGTGACAATACTAGTACAATACACCTCTCCCATGCATCATTCTAGGATTAAGCATATAGAAATCAAACATCATTTTCTTAGAGATCATGTTTTAGAAGGAACCATTGATCTTTTGCATGTTAAAACTAAAAATTAAGTAGTTGATATCTTTATTAGGTCACTCTATGAAGATAGATTTTGTGTGTTAAGAAAAGAGCTTAGCATGTGCAGATTATTTGATATTAATTCTATATGAAGACTCTATGTTACTTCCCTTTGTAGATATTAGCAGGCTCCATATAATCTGTTCTTTTATGGAAGGTTCATCTTAGTTTAAAAGGCTCGTCTTAGTTTAAAAGGCTCCTCTTAGTTTAGAAAGTTCCTCTTAGTTTGGAAGGCCCCTCTACTTTTTGATAATGACAAAGGGGAAGATCAATGATATATTTTCTTTTAATGATATATTTACCTTATTCTCTGCTGATTGTTGAAATATTGTTGAACTATATTTGTGAAGTTTAAATCTGTGATATGCATAAATGATAGATTCCTATCGTAAGAAAGGCTCCTTCAAATCATGAATGTGAGTAAGAACATAAAAAGTTTATAGGTATCTTTCGAAATCCTTTATTATTTCTTAATTTTGAAAATATACTGTTATTACTTGTCATCATAAAAAATGGGGAGATTGTCAACTAAAGTTTATTATTAATGATTTTGATGATAACTCTATAATATTTCAAAATTCAAATTGGATTTATTTCCTTGTATAAGTAACAATATCATTCTTAAAAGAAAATGATATCGTAAGATACATGCTTCCTTTCTTACAGGAACCTTTTTAATGAACTTACCTTATTAGAAATAATTTTACAACATCCGGAAAGATCTTACTAATTCGAACAATTAGCTCCGCAATTTTTGACAAAGTTTTTCTCTGAACGTCTGATTATTGGAAGATTCCAGCAGAGATGATATCAAAAATTCATTAGATACAAAGTCAACTTAAAATTAAAATGAAACAATGGCTAGTTGAAGAAAATGTCTATTTAAGGAAGAGTCACTGCATTTGTAAAAAATACACAGATTTGCAAAATACTTTAGCAGGATCAGCATTCTTGGAAGTCATATCTATATCAAACTCCTTGTGCCTTTCAAAGTGAAATCACTCTATTAAAAGAGACTATTAAACCTTTTATACATTTGTTTGTCTTGTAGAAGTTTTTTAAACCCTACAAGTGTAGAAGGTTAAAGAACCGTGAAAAATATGTACTTGTAAGCTTTGAAAGATTTGTGAAAATTTGCCACTTGAAATTTTATAGTGAAATACTCAAGTTGAATACTTGGGGATTGGATGTAGGGTTCGCTATAAGCTAAACCAGTAGAAATCAAATTTGTCACTCTCTCTCCTTTAACTTTTAAATTTTTGCATTACAGTGTGTGTGTGTGTAATTTACATGACGCTCTTTCACTTTTGAATAGACTCCTTCTGTTTTAATATTATAAGAGGTTTCGTTCATTAACAGGCTCCTTCCGTTGTTTAACATGCTCCTTTTATTTTTAACAGTAACAAGCTACTTTCTTTTTTAATGTTAACAAACTCCTTTTGTTTTTAAACGTTAACAAACCCCTTTTATTTTTTAAAAGTTAACAAGCTCCTTTCATTTTTAACAGGCTCCTTCTATTTACAGACTTTTCTATTGAAATTTAGCATATTCCTATTGTTTACACGAATTGATAGTAACTTAAATCTTTTTTAAGTCACACATAATTCACCCCCCTTTTACGTGTGTTTGATTTATCAGAAAGTATATGTAAAATTCTACTCCATATCACTTTTAAGTATCTGCATTGAAAAAATAAGTGTTCTCTATCTCCTTCAGCTTCTTTGCACAACACACAGATTGGGTCATAAGATCCAAACCAACTATTCTTAGTACGAATCATGTTTTTAATAACCAACCGGGTGAATATTGAGACCTTTTGATTCCGGGAGTGCTTCCATAAAAGATTAAACCAAGGAACATTCTCACCTTCTTGTTACAAAGCCTTATAGCGAGACTTATTAGTAAAAAGTCTAAAAGCATCTGGTAGCTAGGATACTGAGTCCTGCAAATGACTTTCCACTAGTATATTGAACCCTCTGAAATTGCCTGCCCAATGTACTTGATTCATCAGAGAAGATGTTTTGGAGTTGAATGGCAGCCTGTTAGTAAGTTGGGATAATTCAATTCTTTGTATAAGTGGGCTATATTGTGTCCAATTATCGAACCATACCAAATTTTCTCTCCATTCCCTAACACATGCTTAATCCATCGGTATACTACCAGTCTTATGTTCAACATTTGCAAGAATACCCCTTGGAAATTGGCATTTACCGGAAACTTTCATTTTTGAGATTAGTTTCATGTAGCCATTTTAACCTAATGGCATTTTTATCTTCAAAAAGTCTCTAAATCCTTTTGCAAAAAACTTTTTACAAAAGAGAAATAGGAGTGATCCCCAATCCTCCTTGCTTTTTAGGAATAGTCACCTCACTTCATTTGACTTTAGATTTCTTAAGGTTGTCAAAATTTCCGGACTATAAGAAAGCTTTCAGGATACCATCAAGATCCTTGATAACTTTCTTTGGTAGGATAGTATGGTATATCCAGTAAACATAAAGATTTCCAAGTATAGAAACTATTAAAGTGACCCTTGCAACTAGTGACAAGAATTTATTTTGTTAGGTATTAATTCAGACTTTAATCCTTTTAGTGATAAGTATACATTCAGAATAATTTGGTTTTGCATACAAAATGGGAACTCCAAGATATTAAAGAGGAAGAGTTTGAAGTTGAAGCTTAGTTATCCTGAAAAATTCAATAGCGTTCCTCACGTCTTTGGAGCAATACAAATTGCTTTTATCTACATTTACTTTCAAACCTGACTATCTGGAGAATTGCTTAAGAAGTTCCTTTAGCATCATCATCGATTGAGATTCAACACTTAAAAGAAGAATCAAATCATCTGCAAACATTACATGTGTGAGCTTGTAAGAACTACGTTTATTGTAGTAGTGAAACCACCTGTTAAGAGACAATGAACTTATTGATAAGATGAGAGAGATCTTCCATAACAAGAATGAATAGATAAGGAGAAAGGGGATCACCTTGTCTAATCCCTCTAACACAATTTAATGGTTTGGTAGGAATTCCATTCGATGAATATTGTTGGGAATTTAAGGGCTTCCAAGGAAATTTGAATGAAGTGCCAATTAATAGTATCAAAAGCCTTAAAGAAGTCAATCTTCCAAAAACAGCTTTTAATATTTCTCCCATAATTGTAATCTGTCAAAGTCTCTTGCATTAGAAGGATGTTATCCCCTATCGATCTTCCTTGTGTGAATGAACTCTGAGTTAGGCTTACCACTATTCTTAAGGCAGTCTTCAATATTCTAGCAAAAGGTTTAGCAATCACCTTGTAAATTGTATTATACATAAGATGGGTCTATAGTGTCTCAAAGAATCAGGATTCAACTTTTTAGGAACCAGAAAAATATGTGTGATTTATCTCCTTTAGCATTTTAAAGCAAATAAGCATTTTAGATGGCTTTTGTAAGCAAATTACTAGTGATCTCCCAAGTTTTTTGAAAAAATCTAGTAGTGAACCCACCAGGGCCTGGAGCTTTATAACGATATAAAGAAAATAAGACCTCCTTAACATTCATACTAGTGAATGGAGCAACACATAGATATTCTTTGATATCCTGAGATAAAGGATTATCAAAGAGTTCACTAATATTTATAAGAACTGTCTTCAATGCCCATGAGCTGTAAGAAGAATTCCCTTGTGAGCCTTGATAAAGTTTCATGATCAAAGAAAGAGTTTCCCAAAGAGTCTTTGAGTTCCACAATCGTATTCCTATTCCTTCTTACAACTAAAGAAGCATGGAAGAATTTGGTGTTTGAGTCACCATCTATTAGCCAATTCATACGAGCTTTCTGCTTCAAAATAGAATTATGCAAATTCAGAGCATCCTGATGAACCTTCAAATGATTACCATTAGGGGATTGATAGCAAGCCTTTTGAGCCTCACTAAGCAATTATTGAGTGATCTTAATTTGCCTCTTATTAGCATTAGAGAAAGCTTCGAAAGAATGTTTAACCCTTCTCAACTTTTGCACAAGTTCAAAGGATTTAAACCCATCAACATTAAAGTTCTAGCAAGATTCCACCAAATGCAAGAAACCATCCTATTGTGAGAGGCCATTAAAGAATTTGAAAGAAGCCCCTGGCTTCTTTACAGCTTTGATATTTTGAATGCTAATAAATGAATGATTTGAAAAAGAATTTTTCCCAAATTCATCAAAAGAGTGAGGATACCGAGCCAACCAACATTGGTTAACCAAAGCTCTATCGAGCTTTTTCGTTATAAGCATATGGTCATTTTGTTTGTTATTCCAGGTAAATAGCCTCCCCTTGAATTTCAAATCAGTAACTTTAGCTTTGTGAAAAAATTATGAAACCCCCGTCCTCCTTCAACTTTCAGATCAGTAAGAATACAATTGTAATCTCTAATTAATAGCCCAGGTTTGGTACTAATAACTGTAATAGACTGCAATTTATTCCTTTGAAATTCAAAATTGGAAGGATAAATTAATGAAACATCAAAATAACCACTGAAAATTTGAATATTGGTTTAATTCGGAATAACTGTTAACAATGACTAATGCTTTCTACAAAAGTCTTTTCCCGAATTGGACATTTTACAATTTGTACTTTCGGAAGATTTCACCAAGAAGTCATGTTAGAAGTTGCTTAGAGGTCGTAATCCATTAGCTCCTGAATGAAGTTCCTCAGTTCTTTCATCATCTCCCTAAAGCTAGTTTTGTCCTTTGACTTGCTATTACATGAAAATTATGGACTAAAAACTTGATTTCCTTCATTTTCATGTCAAATAGAACTTACTCTCTTTGTCCTTGTGTATTAGAAGTCCATGATCATTTTTTTTGCTTAATTGCCCTTCTTCATGCTCAATTTGGGAGCAGGTCTTTCTAGAGTTCAATGTAAATATAGCTTATCACAATTAGAATCCAACAGTTAACTGGATCATGAGTTTTTCCTTTGTTAGCAACAATAATGAATCAATCCTCAAGTTATTCAATAAATAAGAGAAGCAATAACAACTATAGGTTTGGTTGATGGCTTAAGTGAGCTTTGATGCTATGTCCTGCTTGTATTGCCATTAGCTTGGCTCTTTCTTTTTTCTAATAAACTTATTTTTTCCCAAAAAAATGATGTGAGATGCACTACATTAATGGAAGTCTAGCCACTATTTGAGCTGAGAGGATTAGTTAACTTTGAATTATTATTTTCTTGAGACATTAAAAACTCATTCATTATAAAAGAGAAGTTACAAAACAAAGGGAGGGTCTTGTTACAAAGGTTTTTCTTAGACCCGAACTTTCACAGCAAGTTGCGCCTATCTTCATACGTCAATCCCGCTTAGGTCCGCTTAAGCAAGATTTAGCCTTCTCACGTGAATGTCGCCGAACAATTCCATTAGCCCTCGAACACCTCACGAGCACACAAGTGTTTAAGTGTTTCCCTCACACACGAAAAGAACTCAAGTGTAATAGAGTAAAGAAAGCAACAAGAGATTTTTAAATGTAGCCGAAGCTACCTCTTTCATTAACTCTCAACAAAATGTTAGCAAAAGACACGAATACCTCCTACGCGAAGCACCCAAGGAACTCCTCACTCAAAGCCCTTACAAGAACTCCCTACTCGAAGCTCTTACAATGAGAACTCTCCCCCAAAAGCTCTCAACTCTCAAAGCTCTCAACTTTGATCTCCTCTGGTCTGATATGATGAATAGGTCTTAACTCTAATGAACTATTTATAAGTTCTTTCAAATGACTAAGAGTCCTAATAGAATTCTACTAGTTAAGATCACAATCTTATTATATCTAATAAGATTACATCACATTTAAAATATTTACTCTATTTAGGAAAGATTATCCCTATCCGCAAAGATCTCCTCTATCTTCAGATGATCCTTCCACGTAATCTTCATCTCTTAAAGATGATGTTCATCCACTGTGATCTTATCCTCCACGTCATCACTTTCCACATCATCCACAGTTGCCACGTCACTGTTGAAGTGTCTTTACCACAGCCTATCCGCACATAAGTCCATCAATGCACGTCCATGTACAAGTCCATCTTCCATGATCAAGCTCATTCATGGTACAATCTCGTCGCTCCATGATTAAGTCACAAGTCACAATCCGAGTTAGTATTTAACCTCGCACATATTACATACCTTCGACCTACCTCGCCAAATTTAGGTGTTTACGCGCCTCGTCGCGCTCGCTTGCCTTCGCACATCCTCATAGGGTCTCTCGCATACCTTTGCGCCTTCTCGCGCGCCCTCAGGTCTCGCATGACTTAATTTTTCAACTCCGTGCAGCCTCGCATATGAATCTCACGTCTCGTCAAAGATTTCCACCAATGCACGCCTACGCATATCAAATCTCGCGTACTCTTGAGATCTCCACCGATGCTTCCCGCATCTCTCGCCTACTTTGCAAGTTCCTCAGGTTTTGTTCGGCAACTCGCAAGACTTTGCCTTGTTCCCTCGTCAACACGCCTTCCTTGTGCCAACTTGCCTGCCAAGCATTGGCCAAGGTTTGTCAATACTTGCATGATCCCGCAGTCTGGACTTAAGGGTCTAACAGATCTCTCCCACGTGAGAGAAACCCTTTTAAAACACTGGTTTCAGACAAATACAAAAACAACAACATATCCAGTCCAACATTTAACGACACTTCGTAGACAATTAGGGTAAAGCCTAAGAAGCACAGACACGGACACGGACACGGACATGGGACACGATACAGACACGGACACGAGGACACACCAACTTCTAAAATTTGGTGGACACGGACATAAGGGCACACCAACTTCAAGACTTTCAACATCTTGATAGTTCATACATATTTGATACTTTATAAGTCCCTATCAAAAAATATGAAGCATATATTCCATTAAGCAATGTCCAAGCGGTCTCTAAACGTGTCTGAGCTGTATCCACTGTGTGTCAATGGGTGTCCGACACGGACACGTGTCCGACACGCCGACACGGCTCCATTTTGCCGTGTCCATGCTACATAGGGTAAAACTAACTTGCCCTTTCTCGAATCTTCGCATCATTTTTCGATTAGGGAGGGCGAAGTCAACTCTGGAGGCTAGGTGTTTGATGATTCCGGCGCTACTCCCACTCAAATCTTCATACAAGAAGCTCAACACAGGTATCAAACTCAATAACCGAACTCTATAGTCATTTAGGGCATGGCTAATCTGAGCTCATCTCTATTATTTTGCAAATTAATATTTGATAAATCAATACTTTTTGTTATACAATAATTTTTTATGGTTCCATTTGATTTGGGAGTCGCAACCTCTGAGAATATCTGACGTCTGCAGAGAAGTTGAATCTAATGGAGACCACAGATTAAAAGTCAAACCAATTATATTGGAGGTATGTAGATTAAAATAACCGGATAAGCATCTTGGTATTAAGATACCAAGTTTGCTTGCCCCTTCGAATCTCTGGTTAGCTTAGAACATTATCCAACATTTAAAAAACACTTGATCATTGAGTCTGGTTATGTTTTCAGCTTTTGTAGAGCCACTTGATAGCTTTTAAAGAAACAGTGTTTCACCAAGATTCACATATGAGTTGCTAGCTTATATTAGAATCAAGAAGAAGAAGAAGAATATACATCATATACCAGTTGACTTTTAACAGGTTGGTGAAGAAACTAGAGATGGGAATCTGCTTATCCTCTGCATCTTCAGGGATTCACCAGGCCGAAGATGGCTTTGAAAATGTCGCGTACTTACAAGAAACCATAGCCTATAATGGAGTTCAGAAAATTGGTTCCCTTTATTCTAAAGTGGGAAGTAAAGGGCTGAACCAAGATGCTGCCAGTCTTTACCATGTAAGTTACTGGTTTCAAGTTTTCCTCACACAACTGAGGCTTCTTAAATTTGATTTCTTTGTCATGTTAAATCCAGCTCATTTCCAAGAGAAACAACAAAAGTATTAGTCAATTTTCATAGAGATCCTAAGGACAACAAATTTTTGTTGCTTCACACAAAGAGTCCTGATGAAAATTTTGATTTACTGGCCTCAAACATACAAGTGCATTGTACAATTTGCTTATATGATATTATCTGAAAAAGATCCTTGAGTTCCTGAAAAATTACTAACTGGAGTTTTTGACAGGACTATGGAATGGAAGGAGGAGTTTTCTGTGGAGTATTTGATGGGCATGGAAAGAATGGTCACCTCGTGAGTAAGATGGTGAAAGATAGATTGGCATCACTTTTGCTGAGACAAATGGATGCCTTAGCAAAGACAGGAGTGAACATTTCCAGAGAGAGAGCGGATGGTGATTTACATCCAAGTGGGACATTTGATCAATGGAAAAGGGCTTGTATCAGTGCCTTTAAGGTGATGGACAAGGAAATCAAACTCCGAGAGTCTTTAGATTGCTCTTACAGTGGAACTACTGCAGTAGTTTTCATCAAACAGGTAAAGGAAGCATCAAAATTCTGTCTTGTGTACAACTTTTTATGCTTTCAGATTCGGATTTCAATATGTTTTCTTACTTCAAAAATCAAACAGGGTGAAGATATGATCATAGCCAATCTTGGAGACTCGAGAGCAGTGTTGGGTGCAATCAGTGATGACAGAATAATTCCTGTTCAGTTAACTACAGATTTGAAGCCCAGCTTACCAAGTAAGCCATTTTTCAATAGTTTAACACAATACTGTTAGTACTTCGATGATATAAACTTGACAGTATATGGTTAAATACAACTCATTATGAAAGTTACTTCTAGTTTAACAGAGCTAATGGCATGCCAAGAAAGTAAAAGCCAGGAGTACATACAACAAAAGGATTTTATTGTACTTCCCTTGTTTAATTATCTTCATCCTCGTGCGTCTGATCACCAACTGTATTCCAGGTGAGGCAGATAGAATAAGGAAGTGCAAGGGCAGAGTACTTGCACTACAAGAACAACCACACATCCAACGTGTGTGGCTGCCGAATGAAGACTCTCCAGGTCTTGCTATGTCTCGAGCTTTTGGAGATTTTCGACTAAAAGATTACGGAGTAATTGCACTCCCTCATATATCTTATCATCGTTTAACTTCTAGTGACCAGTTCCTTGTTCTTGCAACAGATGGGGTAAGCTCATTTCCTAAAAATAAGTAGTTGTTGGCATCTGATTAAGCTTATAAGCCAACGGCAGTCCTAAAAAATCAGACTATCGTTTAAAGGCAATCACTGTTGCAAAAATCACAGAGAAGAGATAACCTTTAGCAATTGAAATCATAAATAGTAAAAAGATCTATATTGACGCCTTGTGCCATGGAACGCAGGTGTGGGATGTGCTCAGTAATGAACAAGTTGTGTCAATCGTGTGGGCGGCAGAAAACAAGCAAGAAGCTGCGATAGCTGTAGTGGAGGCTGCCGTGGTAGCTTGGAGAAAGAAGTTTCCTTCGTCAAATGTAGATGATTGCACTGTGGTCTGCCTGTTCCTGCAAAATAGGGAATAAGAGAGCATTACTTCCAATCATCATTTCCAGTTAAGAGCTACCTCTATATCAGAGGAGCAAGTCCACAGTTCTGTAACCTGCAATTCTTGGATTGAGGAACATATAAAGCCTGATATTAGAAATGTAAACAAATGCAGAAAACTGAACCAAGAATAGAGAAATAGTTAACTAGAAACCTACCAAATTACACTCATACCATTACAACACAAATTTGTATCAAACTATGAATACATGAATAAAGATAATGCATATGCTGTCTAGATAATGGAGATTTTGTAGAACTGTTAGAATTGTTCTTCAAGCGCATTACTAAGAACTCACCAAATTCTTAGATGAAAGCTTTTATGACTTCACTTGAGTTCGGCGTAAGAATTATTGTACTCAAAACAAACCAGGACAAGTGCAAGAAGCTGGCAAAGTGGTCCCATACTCGTAAGACTCAACTATACAATGGATGAATAAGAAAGTAGGATTCAAGTTATCCACAAGATCTCTTGTATTTTAGCATCATATCGCAGAGTCTCACAGCATCCAAGTTATCTCTTACATTGTGTATCCTAACAATGTTAGCACCATTTAAAATCCCAGCAGTTACAGAAGCAACGGTTGCCGGATCTCTGTCACTTGAAGCTGAACGAGAGCAAATTTCACCTAAAAATCTCTTTCTGGAAGTTCCAATTAACATGGGAGTGTGAGACACAGCCAAATTTTTCTTTGCAAGTTCTAGGCGAATGTCTGACAATCCAATCAGAATTTCTAAATTTTGCTGAGTATTCTTTGAAAATCCAATCCCAGGATCAATAATTATCCTCCAAGCCGGGATACCAGATGCTTCAGCAGTATTAACCCTTGCACACAACTCAGAAGCAACTTGCTTACAAACATTGTCGTACTGTAGGTGCTCGCTGTTCTGCATTGTAGTTGGGTCTCCTCTCATGTGCATTATGACATAAGGAACCTCAAGGTCAGCAACAATTTTTACCATGTTAGGATCTAGCTGTCCACCAGATACATCATTTATAAGATGAGCACCAGTGCTGACTGCTTCTGAAGCAACTTCAGAATAGAAAGTATCCACAGATATCAGCTTTCCATTCATCTCAGGCATCTTTACAATAGCTTCTAACACTGGGATTAGCCTGTCTAATTCTTCCTGAGGAGATATCCTAGGAGCCATAGGTCTTGTTGATTGGGCACCCAAATCGATCATATCCGCCCCTTCTGAAATCATCAAGCGTACCTGAGAAATAGCAGCATCTACAGACTGGAATTTTCCTCCGTCACTGAAACTATCAGGAGTCAGATTAAGGATGCCCATCAAAGAAATCTTCTTTGACCAATCCCACAAATGATTTCCAATGGGTAAAACTCTTGTCATCCCCTCCTTTCCAATCAGGCATTCCCCACCTAACTTCTCCCATGACTGAAAAAGTCCACCAGAATGTATCGACATAGAGTGCCAAGAAGCAACTGTGTCATTTTCAATTTCTGATCCTACCACATCTATCAATGGGGCAATTACAAATGGTCTCTCCCAAATTCGCTCGTGAGGGACAACAAGTATATCAGAGTTGATCCTGAATTTTCCATAGAATAATATATCTAAATCAATTGGCCTTGGGCCGTACCTAATCCCTTTAGTACGACCCATGTCCTTCTCAATTTTCTTAAGAACTCCCAGCAATTCATGGGGTCCAAGTTTTGTAACGGCCCTGACAGCAGAATTGAGAAAGTGAGGCTGATCAGTCACATAGACAGGGGCCGTCTCATACAAGCAGCCATGTCTAGTAATGTTTATGCCAGATTTCTTCATCAACTGCAACGCTTGATTAAAGTTGTGAATTCTGTCTCCCACGTTGCTTCCAAGAGCAATTACCACTTCATGCTCTTGAGAATAGAGCTCCACGGATACATTTTGTGATGAATGAAGAAAGCAAAAGGAAGATCCTACAATAACAATCAAAGCAATGATCAATGAACTGAGTTGGGCACCGCTTATTCATTTAATTTTCTGGCATAAGACGACGGACATAAATAATCACGACTCTCAAATAAATCATTTCAAAGAAATCACATTGAACAACCAAAAAGACCAGATTTTTAGATCAAAAACTGACAATAAGCTCTCGTGTTCAATAATCTATTGGTCACAGCATGAACTCCAATACAAAACCAAAATGTAATGTGCATATCTGACCAAAAAGTGATGACTAAAACCAAGAAAAGCTAATGAAAGAATCGAGAAAGAAATAGAAACCTCCAAAACGCTTCAATGAATCAGAAAGGCCACGCCTTTGGGGCATCAGCTGCTTCAAAAGATTCATAACTCGTGTAAGTGTTAAGGAATCCCTGAAAAGATTGACGACTTAATCGAACACTAAGCTCCCGAGAGTTGGTAGCCAGCGACAACGAAAGATGAACCTCTGGCCCTGTACTGGGAATATCCTCGTCGCGCCAACAAGATAGGTAAAAACCATTTACGATTATGGCCGGAGAAAACACAGGGTGGTCCATGTTACTTGTTAGTGTCTAACCAGGCCCGTCGCTAGTGAAGGGAATGCACAAGCACAACAAAGCCTATAGGCTATGTCAAAGGAATAAGCAGCCCAGAGTGGGGTTTGTTTAAAACAGACCACATGTTATAGGTTAACTTGCCATTGTCAGTTTTCATATTAACAACAGTTTTTGGTACGAGGATCAACCGATTAAGTACAAGAATGTTTTGCTGTTAAGCAGGCAACAAAGCTTCAAACTGCATGCAATTTGACCTCGCGATCAGGGTCCTATGGTCCAAACAATATAAAGGCTTTAATATTGATGGTTTGGAGATTTGAGACACTCAGTATTAGTAAGATTGAGTAAATGTTTGATTCCGAAAGCGAGTCAGAATGGCTGATGGGAGTTCTTGTGATGCCTTCGCCTGCGTTATTTGTCCCGTTGCCTTCTAACTCTGTAAGTAATAGTAAAGATGCAAGACCTATTGAAAGCAAAAGACTTGTACTAAGAACTGAATTATTTTCTTTATAACTCATTCATGAAGCCAAATGAAAATCACTAAGTTAAAAGAACCCTACAACAAACCCCTTCTACAACATTTTTCATGTAGCCAAAGTTCTTCACATCATTCCCCCATTACCAATCTTCACCTAACCTCGTGTTGAATCACTAAGTCCATCGGAAAAAAATGCGCCTCATACAGTTGGATCGATCAAACTTCAAAACTGCAAGGTTCGCGAGGTTGAGCAACTACTTTTTGGAGTTTCTCTTCAAACTCACCTCTCAGAGCTCACCCAAGTATTTGGATGAAAGCATGTATGGTTCCACTATGAATGATATGTTCACCCTACCTTAGACCAGATCCAGAAGGTGGGTTGTGCTCGTATCCCCCAGGGACAAAAACAGGGAGTTGATTTGAAGTTGAATCTCTTTTGAACCTAGACTCCCGAGGCAAGTTGAGCATCAACCTTTGCTGCCCCTCTCTATTGACTAAACCTCCTTCATTTCTCAAGCCATCCCTAAGTGGTGCACTCAAAAGAGGGCCACCGTAGAAAATGGAGTCCCCTGTGTACATAAGCTTCTCGGCTTGCGGCTCTGAAGGTTTTGCTGCTGAAGAAGATGGCTCTTGGAGTGGAATCACTGGCTTTCTACTATGATTGATCATCTCAGCAGTAGAATTTGGCAGCCCTATCTGTGTTGTTGATCTGTTACGAGCTTCAGAGGCTGACACAGGAACAGAGACATACCTTCCAGCATCCTGGTCCCAAACAACAGATGTCCTTTTGACATCTCGAAGAAGAGAAGTAGCAGGTGCAGATAAAAGTAAAGGATCACTGCTACTTCCCTTCTGCATGATCCTTTCATCAAATCCTGATATATGACATGGTACTGGGTTGTTACCATGGGAAACAGCTGGCTTAGATGATAAAAAATTATCAGGAACAAAACCGGGGCCTGGAGTTATTGGATTTGGACGTCCCAAACTGTGATTCTGTGGCAGAGGGCTAAGTGTGACCGATTCATGGATGTGGCTTGGGCTGCTGAAGCTACTAACACTCTGAGTCCCAGTTTCATACTCATCCCGGCTCCCTTGACTGGGAGCAAATGTGTAACCTGGATGAGATGACTTCAGCTCATTCCTGATCTCTTTGTTTGGCCCCATATCAGTACTCACACTACTTCTGACACTCAGGTTACCACTAGAACTACATTCAGGATCTGCCAAACGATGATTATCAACGGGTTTAAGAACAGATGAAGATGCCCTGGCCTTGGCGGCTGCCCTCATGGCTTCAGTAGAATCTAATTTTGCAAGTTTCCAAGCACTAATTCGAACAGGTCTCTTGGGTAACTTGTTTCCTCTTTCAGCACCTCCAGCAGCATCAGGATCAACAGTAGATGGAATCATCCCAGGCTCCAGGTGAGGAATAACTTCATCCTGGTAGAGACAAATTAGACATGTTTCATGTATCCAGAACGGTTAAAAGCCTTTTCTGGCAACTTTTCATCATTTGCTAAATGAATATAAACCCTGATATATAATTAAAACATAGCAATGCAAGCCAGGGATAAATGGAAACCTGCTCACCACATAAGCTCTGTCAATTTCATAACTTCTAAAATATGTAAACAAGTATGTGTATTTCTAATGTACCCCAAAAAGGAGGACAATTTGGTTGGGGTGGGAGAAGAGAAAATCACATTACTAGCTCATTCTAAAGGGTTATGGACTAAAACTTTGTACTCTGCAACTGTTACAGTTGTTAGTAGATAGTTACCACTCCAACGTGAATAACATAAAGAGAGCTTTTTTGCACCTCATACATGAACAACATTAGCTATTTATATCTAAATAGAAGATAAACTAAAATATGTTCATGGATCAGCACAGAATCACAATTTATAATATGCGAGCATATGCAATATAATTAGAAGAAACAAAGATCAATCACAATATAATTAGAAGAAACAAAGATCAAATCATATTTTGAAGCCTTTTCTAAGAGTAGAAGATGAAAAAACTGACATATCGTAGATCCTTCAACATCATCTAAAAATTATTTCTATTCGTTAAACCAGTGTGAATGAAAGTCATATCAGGCTTCCACTCAAGGTACTAATGCTACTCAGTTACAAGGCCCTGAGAGGAACAAAAAAACTAAAAATCTAGATGCAGAAAATAGAAAAGAGGGTGTCTCCAACTTAACATCCTTCTGACTAAATCAAGGATCTAATCACAAATCAATGCAATTTTGGTCAGACAATTGTGGACAATAATCAAAAAATGGACATAAAGTAATAACATTCACTGAAAGATGATACCTGATAATCCACAAATACCCTAGGAGGAGTACACCAGGCCCCCTTGTACTGGAGACCAAGAGAACTTCCACCGCTGAAGCCAGTTGTAGCAGATCCTGATGGAGAGTATAGAATATTTGGTAGTTCCTCATCAGCAGGTGGTCCAGCAGGTGCCTCGCTCATTGCTCTCATTGCCACAACATACTCATAGGTTGTAATACCCTAGCTCAGCAAAACAATGGAAAATCTTTAGGAAGACAACAGATCAAACTGTATAGCTACTTCTTAAATTTCATCTAGATAAAAACATTGAAGTACAAGCCACAGAAATAAAAGGGTAATCAGCTATCCCGCTATCAAAACCATGAAATGAACATATTTCTAGTGTGATATGCTCTAAGAAGCTGCAAACCAACTTAACTCAAAGATCCTTGCAGCCAAATTTTTGTCTGAAAAGAATATATTTTATCTAACCAACTAAAATATCACAAGCATATCCTTATCATAGATAGCAAGAAATTTCCAATCAAATGATAACTTCTCCCACAGTTTGCTAAAACTTCCATTCATGCATTATTCAGTTTTCAAAACAATTCAAAATTGCCATTCTAAAATCAACAAGTAGCCATAAAATTTTGCATGTACTTCTCACACTTCTCTCAGCAATCATGTGAACAGTACAAGAAGTCAATAATGCCAAAATCTCTCTGATATACTAACCTTTCTGATCAATATCATGTGGAAAAAGAAGAGCTCACCCAAAGGTATACAGGCCAGGATTGAAACTGTCGTACATACAGCCTAAGTAAATAGAGATTCAACATCAGTATAATAAAGCTGACAGTTTAAAATGAAAGATTATAAACCAAGCTTGATTTGGGGAATTTCTTATATAGGTACCACAACAGTGGCAAAAGGGGCTCGCGAGAAACCATTTCCAAGTGTGTCAACAATTTCAGCATCCATGCTCTTTTTGTTGACAAAGAAGCGCACTAGGACTGCAATACCAACTCCGGCTTCAAGTACAAGCTGAATAACACATGTATAATCAGGGCACAACATCAGGAGAAAGAGAGAGAGTAAGAAAACATTTTCTACCCTCAACAGAACAGAACTAACAAATAATGCATAGGTGAGATATTAAAGGCAAACATACCCACACAAGACTAATTGCCATGAGTGAAATGAAAGTGATATAATTTTTGTATCCAACACAATTATTAAGCCACTGCACCCAGACAAAAAGTAAAAGTCAGTTTCAGCTAAGTAATCCGGTCTGTGAACAATAAGTTGTGTGATACTCAAGATGCACATCAACAACCAATGGAGCACAGATGCCATAAATGAAGAAAAATTAAAAGCTATTAAGAAGAAAACCCTGCAATGGTGATCAAAGCCATCCACACATTTATCACAACTCCTGCAGTGCTTGCTGAACTTGCGTACCTGAAAATATTAAAGTTTTCATGTTAATAAGAGAAGTCGGAGCTACTCTTTCATTTGGTCAATAGCACATGAAACTGTCAGATTTCCTTCCTTTTCAAGAAAAGAGAATTGATCAAGATAGAAATCAGATTCCCAAAACCAAGATTGACGATTTTATCTCTTTAGCACAAGGGGAAGTAACGCAAATTTGACCTTGTCTAGAACAGTAGAAAGTTTTGAAACAGTTTATGCTCTTGATACCAGAAAATATGATTTGCCGAATGATGATTAAGGCCTTCAATAATATGGGGGAAAAAAGAAAAGAAAGAAATCGTGCATAAGCAATCACCAAAAATTCATGGTGTAGTTCACAAGAAAATCAAAATTGTTGAATCATTATGAGACAGGAAATATCAAGAAATAAAAAGTAACTTCCTCAAAATGAAGATCATCACATAATACCTCAGCATTACACAATGTACAAAATAAAGCATCTTCACTATTTCCCTGATGCTCAGCCATTCCTTCCCATTTACGGCAATCTTCATGGACGAACACCGCACAAAAGATCCCTCCAAAATTAAGAAATGAACTTCTGGTTGGCGGTTGGAAAACTGTATCTACTATCCCAATGTCTCCAACAGAGCCTTTCCTACTTGAGTTAGGTGCAGCTAGAGAGCTTCTAGAAACTGATGATGGGGATGAATGTAAATCAATACCAGCTTCATCAAACTTTTTAGGTAGATCCTTTGCTGATAGCCCATTATTCATATTGGCCTTATTTGCTACATCACCATTGAATTTGGACATTATACCAGGATCTGCTGGGTTAATTGCGGTACATCGCACATATAGAATGAAAACAAGGACAACCTACAACAGTGTGAAGTACAAAAGAAGGTCACTAAAGCAAGCACAAAAGTTATGGCTACAAGGTGTTAGCTTACTCCTCTACAAAAGGAGGATTTTCATAGGGAAAAAAGGACTTTCCCTAAAGTGGTATTGAGTTATGGTAATAGCCACATTAATTTTGCAATTTATGCCCCAACAACTGTCAATGTTACTAGAGATATTACTCTAAATTTTTGGAGGTCCCCCGAACCTCAAGGAAAAAATCCAAAACGCCTAAAAGAGATCAATAAGTACACATACCACTGGAGTGTAAGTAGCAATCAGAGCATACTCCCAGATGTGGCCTCCAAGGAAAGGTGCAAAGAATGCATAAAATGCAATGACCAATAAGCAGAACACAGTGATTGCAACAACCTGTCAAAGACAAGGGGAATATTTGAAAATATGGTAGCATGAAGGACTATGAGAAAACCCAAGAAATTATAACTTAGAACGAGGATTGTGATTAAGAAAAATGTTAACCAAGATATCCAAGAATTATGATTTATCAGAGCCATGTGTCATGTGGCCATAATGTTATACTTTCCAATTTCGTAATGAATTCCAAGTAAAATTAACTTTGACCAACTTAGATCATATAACAATGCAAGAGATAGGGATGTCATGGATGAATATTTTCCAGCATAGTTTCAATATCCAAGCAAAGATGAAAAGTTCCAACTCTCTCACATTTTAATAAAACCAAATTATACGACCGTTAAATAAATAAAAACTCAAAAACTTGCAATTTCTCATAAAGGAAAATTACTGTAACCATATGTAGATGATAAAGATCAGCAAGAAATAACAAATTAGAAGTTTCATCAAGTCGTTGTAGTCTCTTGAGAGAAGACATATACAATGCCCCCCTTTCTTTTCTGCGATGAAAAAAAGGGGTAAAATCTTGCATGGTCAAATAGACCACAAAAATTCCATGTTAAGAAAGAGAAAAATATTATAAACCCTCAGCATTTCTTGTAGCTATTAGTGCTAAACAACTTGAAACGCTAAAAGATAAAAGTTTCCAACAAAGAGCCACTAACAACTTGAAGAATTTCTGCCAGCTACTCAATATTATTTCAAAGTGAAGCAAAGATACAAAGCCACCAAACTGTCCGCCCGCCCAAATATGTAATGTCTCAATCAATTAAAAGTCCACCATTTCAAATCCTGGTTTTTTTCTGTATTCCTCTATTTCTCAGAAACCAAGGCACTGGATCATAGAAAGTTGATGCTACTCAAATAGTTCAAAATTCCCAGAAATAACTCCACATCACAGAACTTAGAAATATCAGTGTAACAGGAAAGGAGAAAGGCTACACACAAATTCAACATGAGCGCAAGCAAAAGGCCCACCTAGAGATTAATGGAAATTTAGGAGAGCAACCTACATAGTCGAATCGCAAAGTTCTAAATAAAACAGCAAACTCAAGACAATAGTGAGCTAGAATTACAAAGCTTGACAATTGAGAATGAGTTCCTAGCACAAAAAAGATAGGAGATGTGACATGCCTGAAAGGTGTGTGCTGGTAGCTGCCATCCATGCTTCCTCACCATAACTACCAAAATCCAGAAACCCACAAACCCTAACAGACCCTTGAGTACAAAAGGGGAAAAGCAACGAACTTTATGACAGTGATAGCAAGTCTCACACTCTGTCACACAAACCCAAATGCCACAAAGAAAAAAGATACAAACTTCAGCAGAATTCCATGGGTTGACTCAATCCCTCTAATCAGTCCACCAAAGATGGAAATTTGACAAAGAAAAACCAAAGTATAAGGAAACCAAGAACTGGGTATTAACTCTTAAAGGTCAATAAAACAAGGGGGAAAAAAAATAAAGCAAAGCAAACAAAAAAATGGGAGCGAGTTAAAGGCGCAGCACTCAGAACCAAAAAGGGGAAAAAGCCAAGAAGAAAGTGGAAAACAAGTGGAACTGTGGAAGATGAGCTGACACAAACTTTGTCAAAAGAGCTGACACACACACACATGCACAAGAGAGAGAGGGAGAGCCACTCCAAGCTTATGTTCTTCTAACATAAAATTTAAGATTGCAATACAAATAACAAAACAAATAGCAAATGTCATGGCTGGGCATGTGTTTTGGGGACTATTGGGTGAGGAGTTGGCTTACCAATTTTATTTGATTGTATTTTATTTTCCTTTGTTCTTATTTCTGAAACTAAGAAAAAGAAGGGTGGTCACACCTGCATTAATATTGGAAGCGAGAAGGTTGGATGGTGGGCCCTCAGATATAATTTCTCTCACAATAATCTTACTACCTTATGGTATTATCAAATTTAAAACATGAAATGCTAAGACCTATTCAATTTCAGGCTGTTTTGATTGATCTTTCCATTTCCTGTACGTGTTTTCCAGCAGAAAGTCTTGTTTGTAAATTACAACTTAGCACGAAAGATATAAGGAGGTGTTAAATACTTTTTTATGTAATCATAATTCATTAAAATGATTGAGATTGTATTGAAACCAAACATGACTCCTATGCTGAGTAAAAGAAGATTTTTAGCCTTTTCCTTGTTGAAGATGGATTTTTTTATATAATTAGGATTTTTTTACCATCGAATGGAAAGTATTTCTTTTACTTATCGACTGATTTAATTTTTAATACAATTTAGATTTTATTTATCATCATATGGAAAGTATTCTTTTATTTATTGACTGATTTTTAATTGTTTCTTAGAATTTTTAGTTTCATATGTATTGCACAACTTTTGACTTTGAAATTGACCTTGTCGAAATTAGGGATATCAATGGTCGGTCAACAGGCTACTAACAGCTCAGGTCAGCTTGACCTATCTTATATATTTTTTAAATATAAAAAATGGTGGGCCAATTCGGCCTATCTTATATTTTTAAAATAAAAATGAAGTCATTTTTATTTTAAAATAAATGTTGAGACATGGGTCGATAGGGCCAACTAATTATCCGATCGGGCTGACAACTTTAAACTCGTGGCCAGATCAACTCAGGCTAAAATTAGACTGGACTAAATAGATGGGGCCAAAATTAAATCCCTAATTGAAGCAATAAGATTACCTTTTGATCGGAGAAAGTAAACTAGAGATTAGTACAAAGCAAGTAGAAATAAGAGCTATGGTTGAGAAAACCAAGATCAGGAAAAGACATTATGTAAAAGCATAAGATAAGACCCTAGGATAGAGATGGAGTTGATTTTCTTATTATTGATTATGGTTAATTCAATTTTGATCATACTCGGATTTAATCTAAATTAAAAAAATTAAAAGATTAAAAAATTAAAAGAGAATTTAAAATTTTTAAATTTTGATAAATTTTAAGTTTTTAAATATAAATTCAATTGAACTCAAATTTAAATTTGATGGCTTAACTTCAGCAAATTTTATAATTTAATATAACTTTTTAGATAATTTTTACTATATATCATATTTCATCCTCTCTTAAAAAGATAAAAATTATATACTTAATTTTGATCATAACACATTTTTCAATTATTTGTCACTAATTTGAAAGAGTATGCGATAGGAACTATCTCACCTTAAATGACAAACCTAAATTCTATTTTGGGATTAGTGTAAGAAATCATTTTGATTATTGGCTAAATGAATCCAATGAAACAAAACAAATTTTGTCGTAACAGTAAATTTAGTAAGTCTATTAAGATCTTATTCATATATAATACTCTTAAATTCATCCAAGTTAATCATGGAATATGTTGCAAGGGAAAATTTATATATTTTAAATTGTTTAGTCTCAGGAAGTTGCTTAGTCTAGACAATGGCACTGCTACTTCCAAATGGATTAATTATTCTCTATGAAAAGGTTGCAGAACTATATATTACCAGGTAAGATAGTTCTGTCCAATTTCGATCAATCTGACATATAGAACTACTACAAGAGTGCAACAAAAAGTTACACTAATCTTCAGAAACGTAACCTTACACGTTTTGTAGCCTTTCCACTAGCTCCAGGTAACAACGGGACCCGGGCCCGACTTGGAGAACCCAAAATTCGATTATTCTAAGCTAAACGTGATCATTTTGCTCAAAACGACGTCGTCTTATACCTTTAGATAAAAAACGCAAAAACTTAGTTCGATCAAATAGCTTTTGCTGTGGGATGGGGCTTGCTGCCTCGCGGCAGCTCAGTTTCTCATTCGGAGGCCTGGGGACAAGAGTATGCTTATTGGGCTGGAAGAGATACTTGCGCATATAGGTTGAGCGAACCACGTCACGAATGAGACCAGATTGTTGCCGAATGAACAAAACGCCTGGAAATAAAGATATCACAGCGATAGGGATTGCAGTTCGTAGTAGTCCACTTTTGAAGATGATGAAAATGGCTGCAATGTAAGCAACCATCATTGCCACCACTGAAATGAAAAGCATTCCGAGTCCTTGAATCAACTTGCCAGGCAGCTTCCGCTTTAAATCGTCTAGAGTGTAGCGAGAACTGAGAATTGACAGGTAGTTCAACACCGCAGAGACTGAAAATGTTAACGATATTGCATCAGCTATGGCGAAAACTTGGAACTGAGGGTTGTGCAGAAACATTGGTTTTCCGGCTTGATTATTGCCGCCGGATAAAGTGAAAGCCGCCCCGAAAACCACCGTGGCTATAAGGATGGCAACAAGCATGCACGAATTTGCAGTATCTCTCATCCATTTCCATCCCTCATTTATTATATCCTTGTGCTCGATCAGAAATACTTCTTCAGGCGTTTGTTTGTCCAGATTTTTGGCTTCAACATAGCTTTTGTTTACAACTTTCTCAACTTCCTGCAAGGAATTTGTGGCGAGTGAGTAATTACTATGAAAACAAGCAATAAGTAATCATTCTTTCTTCTAAATGTAGTTATCTTATATTCACCTCAAACCACAGAAGGTCATGTTGTAGTTGAAGAATAGCCCCTGGAATAGCATCTAATCTTTTTTTTGGTGACAACTTTGCAGCTAAATGCAGCAGATTGTTCTTCTTATTATCTTTAATTGCAGCGACCAAACTCTTAGCTGAGCCTATCTTATGTATCAATTTGAAGACATCTTCATGGCGGTGCAAAACAGCAATATGAAATATACTGCAATTTTTCTCATCAACTTTAATCACTAATTCAGGATACGTGCGAATGAGTAGGGTCAGTAACTCATAGTTTCCTTTTCTTGCAGCCTTGAATGTTAGTAAAGTTGATCTATTTACTTCAAATTCTATCCTGTGATCATTCAATTGAACGTTTTCCCATAGGAGATTGAGAAGCTGAGATGCTTCACTGGGAAGAGGATTACTCTTCCGATGTGCGCCACAGCCTGAAACCAAATAATTATATTCAGCCACACTAAATATTAATCCGAACTCCAGTTGAGGTCAGAGAACTGACATAACAGGTTGAAGCATTTGGCCGGAGCTTGGCCAATTTTCTTTCGAGCTAATGCATCCAATGCTGTTTTTTGTTTCCCATCTCGATCAACGGCTAAAGCTTTGTGTTTTTTGACCATTTTTAACGCAACATCTGGAAAGAAGCATTGATCAAATTTCAGATAATTCTACAGACCATTGAACTAGTAATCATAAAGATGCAGAGTACTACTCACCATAAATATCATTTTCTATCAGGGTGACCAGTAAATCTATGCGTTCACGATCTGCCAATTCTTCATCTGAGGTTCGATCATAGAGGTAGGACACCATTTTCTTGTGTCCCAACAAAGCTGCCACATTGATTGGCAACATTTCTTTAATTCCTCTGATATTGGCCAAATCCTCGACCCGTTTTAGCATTTCATGAGCCAATTCGACGTTCCCAGCAGTGGCTACATTGCAAAAAGCTGTGTTGCCAAACTTATCTGGAGCTTTTATGGCTTCTTTACTCATTAGCTTGATTAGATTTCGCACAAAATCAGTTTGACCTTCAGAGACTGCAACGTGAAGAGCAGTCTCACCTCGCTCGTTGATACTGTGGTTAATTATTTCCTTTCGCTTTTTAGTTTCACAAATCTCTTTAACAATGTCCCAATTGCCTTGCCATGCAGCTCGATGCAACTCGAAGTGCAATGCTGCGCTTTGCGAAATAATTAAATCAAAACTATTAGACAATGCTTACTTGTTGGTAGCTGTGTGGCTAAAAGAGATCAAATGAATGAAAATAGGAAAGACATGTTACAAGTAGATCCTTTTTTTATTTTAAATTCTGAATTGATAGTGACATCAACTAACTTATTTCGTCAAGATTAAGCTCTTTACCTTTTTCTTCTTGGAATCTTCGGCTGCCTGTTTGGGCGTCCTCTGTCAACAACATTAGTCTTCAGATTAACTATTATTCACTAAGAGATGGTTTAATATTGATTAGAGCTTATATTTGCTATCAAATATAATGAGTTATATTCCATAATTATTGTATGGGCTTATCAGTTATCACACTTATGCTAATAAGCCAAAACTCACCTGGTGATTGAACGTTGTACTCGGTTTCTGTTTCAACTCCATATCTTGGGCGTCTAATAAGATCAGCGTCCTCAGTTTCATCGTTTCCTTGTTCGATTTCACTGAGTGCAGTAGCTGCCAGTTTTTTAAGTCAATGATAAGCTAGACACAAGGTCCTCGAAATCAACTAGATTTATGATAAATAAGCTTTCATCAACTCATACTTACTAGATTGTCGATAATTTCCAAGTTCAATATCATCAACTTGAACTTCACCATGCCGCGTTTCTTCTTCCATTTCACTCCCAGTTCTCATAGTTGCAGAAGCTGAAAAAAGTTCAGAAATCTGATAATATAATTAAACAAAGGACTCAAAAAGCCAAACTATGGTGAACTTTAGATACATTTCAGAATGTTATTTAAAGACAAAACTATGGAAAAACGACAGTGCAAGTAGGGACAGAGTTTTGAAATAAGAGCACGTGCTGTAATTAAAGCATATCTACTCGATTTTTAAGAGCCGATGGTCCTGAGGACTCCTTCCACTCGGAGGAGCTTATGGCTATGGATATATTGGATTCGGACTTTTACTCCGTAATGAGTATAGTCATTTACGAAAATAAATGACACGTAATTTTTTTTTTTTTTAAGTTCGACACGTAACTTATTAGAGTATAGTCATTTACTTCTGTGTCAATTGGATTTGGATTTTTCTTCTGTGTCAATTGCACAACGTGCGTTAAGTCTATCCGACGGCAAGTTAACCAAAAAGTTCACAAGGAATAATTATGGTCAATTAAGACTGGATCAACACAAGAACAGAGACAAAGAATACTACAAACCAAACCCGTACAGTAACTATGAGATTATTTTGTAACCATACTGTTTATAAACTAAAAGACTACTAAAAAAATGCCCTTTCACACATTATAAACGAAAATATATACTATAATTTAATGATTTCTTTTTAGATTAAACTGGCACAATAAGTTAAAAGCGTTTAAATTCAAACTTGGGTGAAATATTATAAACAACTTATCTTTTAAATTAACTACAGATTGACACTTTTGTTTTATTAAATTATTTTGTATTTTTAATTATTAGAAAATTAAATAACATTATAATTTTTCGATTTGATTTCCTTTAATAACTCTTATTATTAAAAATTAATTTATTTATTAAAAAATCAAACGATTTTTATAAACTAATCTAAATTTAAACTATAATTAGCCAGTTGATCTTTATTTAAAAAATCTTCTTCTTCAATTAAAGTTCAACTTCTTTAATAAGTAAAGATGACTTTCTTCTTCAATCTTATTTTAAATTTTTTGATTTTATTCAGTATT
>JANIHY010000003.1:4727720-4738277 GCA_027479065.1 Erythroxylum brevipes
TTACTTCTTATTTATTTAAACTTTTAAACTTTAAATTTTTGCTTTAACCAATTTAATATTGGGTCCGAATTTTGAAACATTAAAGAAATGAAGTTGGGAAAATTATGTCCTTTCTACTGTAAATTGATCTAGGACTTCTACGACAATCATATTCCACGCCGACTTCATTTTTTTTATATAAATGGAAAAGTACAAACAGCAAGCTAGACTAATCTGGGGAAACTAACCCCAGCGATGTCCTCAATGAGGAGCGATTGACACTTGGTAGGTGCGGAATGAAAAATGATAACCCCTAGTCGAAAATTTACAGCAAAGTTCGCAAGCCAGTCGACACACCTGTTACCCTCTCTGTAAAAGTGACGGGGTAAAACTATCCAGTTACGATAGAGTAGATCATTGATGCCCAAAACGAGCGGTTTGAGAGACGTGACGCGGTTAGTGTAGTCATAGAGGAGACTAGAGATCACTTGTGAATCTAGTTCTAAATCCACCTTCGAAATCCGGAGTCCTAGACAAGGTGGAGCCCTGAATAAACGTCCCAGAGTTTTGTGTCGACCCCGACCAATATTATGGACAAAACCTCCTAACCAATCACCATTACTGTCACGGAGGAGGCCCTCTGCTCTAGCAAGCCCGGAAGAACTTTTGCGCACCCCATCGGTGTTCAGTTTCAGTAGGTCGATGCCAACCAATGAGGTGTGCCTAGCGAGAGCGGGGACTTGGAGTGATCGTACGGTTCCAGTCCGAGGCTTGGTGGATTTGACAGACATACTCCAGAACAAGGATAGCAAGAGAGACTGGCCAAGAGAAGTGGGCCTCGAAGAGGGACCGGTTCTGCCAGCCCCATAGAAACCAGCAGGCTGTTCCGAATACAAGGGACCAATCATGGCCACCGATCCGTCGATGCAGGTGAAGGTTGACTTGGAGCCAATCTGAAAGAGAAAGTTCAAAAAAGTCAGGCAATATAAATCGAATAGGGAAAGAGAAGGATGTCGTTTTTATTTTAAAATAAATGTTGAATCACGGGTCGGATAGAACCAACTAGTTACTAGGTTAAGGTAACCACTTTTAACCCGTGACTTGATCAACTCGGGCTAAAATTAGACTGAACTGAATAAATTGGGTGAAAATTGACATCAGGCAATGGGGATCAAATTTTCTGTGCTCATAATCATGTGTCAACCCTGTTTCAGATGATTCCATCCACACATTTCTCTGGGTCCTATATATTTGTGTGGATGAGGTCATCTAGAACAAAGTTGACAGAGGATTATGGGTACAGAAAATCTTGTTCTTAGGCAATTATATTACCTTTTTACGGGAGAAAGTAAACTGAGATTAGTACAAAGCAAGTAGAAATAAGAGCTATAGTTGAGAAAACCAAGCACAGGAAAAGACATTATGTAGAAGCATATGATAAGACCCTAGAGATGGAGTTGATTTCCTTATTATTGATTAGAGATTGACCATTTAGGCTTAATTCAATTTTGTTCAGATTCAAATTTAATTTAAATTAAAAAGATTAAAAAATTAAAAGAGAATTTTAAAAAATTTAAATTTTGATAAATTTTAAATTTTTTATTATAAATTCATTTGAACTCAACTTTAAATTTGATAGTTTAACTTCAGTAAATTTTATAATTTAATTTAAAATTTTAAAATAATTTTTACTATATACTATATTTCATCCTCTCTTAAAAAGATAAAATTATATACTTAATTTTGATCATAACACAATTTTCAATAATTTTTTCACTAATTTCAAAGAGTATGCGATAGGAACTATCTCACTTTAAATGACAAAACTTAAACTCTATTTTGGGATTAATGTAAGAAATCTTTTTGATCATAATTTTATTATCGTCTAAATGAGTCCAATAAACCAAAACAAATTTTTTTAACAGTAAATTTAGTAAGTCTATTAAGATCTTATTCATATATAACACTCTTAACTTCTTTGACTTTCCTTTATAATATATAGGGTATAACTTAAACCAAGCAACATTTTAATGGCAAAGTCTCGTTAAACGCAGCAGTTCCTTTGCTGAGGACCAAAACTGCGATGTGGATTAAAGAAACAAGGAAATCGACGAGCTTAAGTTAAGCGCAGGGTGGATAGACTAGTGAAGGAGGTGAAATGGTTGAAGGGTAGAGGTAAGAGAGAAGAAATTTGACAGGCCGAGGGGTTGCATACATTCAGCTTGGAGTGACTTTGATAGGGTGAAATAGAAGAAAGCCCTACCAAAACAACTCCTCCTGCTGAGACTAGGAAACACAAGAAGCCATAAGAAGGGGACATTGGAGGAGGAGCTGGAAACCACGCATTTTCATAGCTTCTTCCCATAGACATTTATGTATAATGCATCTATTTCTATGTTACCAACATTTTGTTGATGATACGTAAATTGGATTAGTCTCTTGATTATCAAAACATGATTGGGGTATACTTCTATACTGCTCGCTCAGCGTGGCAGTTTAGCCAATCGAAATTGAAAATTTCCTACAAAATTAATCCAAATTTGTAACTATTTTTTGCAGTCGGCAATGTTTGCGACTAGAGAGATATGAATATTCAGATCAAGTGATTGACAGTTTTTGAGACAACCTTAAGTCATCTGGGTTGAGTCGAAAAAGAAACTACAATAGCAAGGAATAGAACTCTACACTAAAAGGACTTCTATTAGATCCTGAAGACGAAGATCCCTCTGTTCAGAAAATCACGTTGTTCTTATTTTCTGGGATTTCCTATACAGTGCAGAAGCGAAGAAGGCAAAGGACTCTACTACTTAGCTCTATAAAAGGAGAAGTCACAGCAACAAAAGGGAGCGAGAGAAGACGTGTGGAGAATTCAAGTGAAACACAAACTAAGGGTTGTTAACTTCTGCGTGGGAGAGGGGTTAACGAGTGCAGGGGCTGTAGTTTGGGGTTTCATTCTTTTTGGGTGTTGGTTGTTTCACCATCTGTCTGAGGTGATTTTGATTTGTGGGAAGAGAGATAGAAATATCGCCCTCTCTGGGTTAGGCATCTGTGTGAGAAGAGTCTAGAGAGTGGTGAAAGGATATTTTGTCTCTTGTGTGCAAGACTGACTTTATCTTTGTGTATTCTCTTTTGAGTTTATAGTGGAAACTTTGAAATTGGGCAAGGCCCCCGCTGACGTAGGATATCTTTGATATCTGAATAGCGATATCATATTCTGCATTTTTAATTTCCCTGCAATTGATTTTTGGGTGTCTTATACGACACGTTGTCAAGCTTACAATCTCAAAATTAATCTTGGAATATGCTGCAAGGAAAAATTGATATAGTTTAAATTATTTAGTCTCAGGAAGATGCTTAATCTAGACAATGGCACTACTACTTCCAAATGAATTAATTATTGCAGGACTATTGCCTGGTCCTCCACTAAGATAATTCCGTCCAATTTCGATCCATCTAACGTAGAACTACTACAAGAGTACATTAAGATACACTAATCTTCAGAAACATACTACACGTTTTGTAGCCTTTTCACTAGCTCCATGTAGGACCCGGGCTTGGCTTGGAAAGTTCAAGCCCGAGGTTCGACTATTCTAAACTAAACATAATCGTTTTACTGAAAACGACATCGTCTTATATGTTTAACCTAAAAAAATTATTTAGTTCGATCAATTCGCTATAGTTGTGGGGTGGGGTTTGTTGCCTCGGGGCAGATCGGACTCAGACTCTCTGTCGCAAGCCCGGGGCCCACCTTCTTGCCATCTCTGGCCCCCTCATATAAAAGAGTAGGCTTATTGGGCTGGAAGAGAGATTTGTGCATATAGGCTGAGCGAACGTCACGAAGGAGACCAAGTTGTTGCCGAATGAACAAAACGCCTGGAAATATAGCTATCACAGCGATAGGGATTGCAATTCGAAGTAGTCCATTTTTTAAGATGATGAAAATGGCTGCAATGTAAGCAACCATCATTGCCACCACTGAAATGAAAAGCATTACAAGTCCTTGAACCAACTTCTTAGGCAGAGACTGTAGAAAATCTTTTAGAGCGTAGCGAGAAGTGAGAATTGACAGGAAGTTCAACACCGCAGAGACAGAAAATATCAACGATATTGCATCAGCTATGGCGAAAACTTGGAACTGTGCCTCGTGCAGAAACATCGGATTTCCGGCTTGATTATTGCCGCCGGGTACAGTGAAAGCGGCCGCGAAAACCACTGTGGCTATGAGGGTGGCAACAAGCATGCACGAATCTGCAGTGTCTCTCATCCATTTCTCTCCCTTTTCTATTAGGTCCTTGTGCTCCTTCAGAAATATTTCTCCAGGCGTTTGATTTTTCGTATTTTTTGCTTCAACATAGCTTTTCTTAACAACTTTCTTGACTTCCTGCATAGAATTTGTGGCAAGTGAGTGAGTAACTACAACGAAAAACAAGCAACAATCATTCTTTCTTTTAACTGTAGTCATCTTATATTCACCTCAAACCACAGTAGTTCATGTTGTAGTTGAAGGGCAGCTCCTGGAATAGCATCCAATTTATTTTGTGGTGACAACTTTGCAGCTAAATGCAGCAGATTGTTCTTCTCCCCATCTTTAAATGCAGCGACCAGACTCTTAGATGAGCCTATCTCGTGTATCAATTTGAAGACATCTTCGTGGCGGTGCAAAACAGCAATATGAAATATACTGTAATTGTTCCCATCAACTTCAAACACTAAATCAGGATACGAGCAAATGAGTGTGGTCAGGAACTCAAGGTTTCCTTGCTCTGCAGCCTTGAATATTAGTACTGGAGGTGATCCAATTACTTCAGACACTGTCGAGTCATCATACAATAGGACTTCTTGCCATACGAGTTGGAGAAGCCGATATGCTTCTCCGGGAAGAGGATTACTCTTCTGGTCAGCGCCACAACCTGCAACCAGATAATTATATTCAGCCATACTTAAATATTATCCTAACTCCATTTGAGGTTTGAGAATAACTGACACAACAGGTTGAACAGTTTGGTCCGAGTTCCCGATAGAGCTTGATGGGCAAAATTCTTTCGAGCTAATGCATCCAATGCTGTTTCTTTATTCCCATCTCGGGCAGTGGCTAAGAAATCTTTGTGTTTTTCCACCATTCTTAATGCAACATCTGGAAACAAGCATCGATCAAATTTCAGATAATTCTACAGACCATTGAACTAGCAATCATAAAGATGCACAGTACTACTCACCATAAATATCATTATCTATCAGGGTGACCAGTAAATCTATGCGATCATCATCTGTCAATATTTCATCTGAAGTTTTATCATAGAGGTAGGACACCATTTTCTTGTGTCCCAACAAAGCTGCCATATAGATTGGCAACATTTTGTTACTTCCTCTGGTATGCGCCAAATCCTTGACCTCTCTTAGCATCGCATGAGCCAACTCGACCTTCCCGGAAGTGGCTGCATAGCAAAAAGCTGTGTTGTCGAACTTATCTGCGGCTGGTATGTCTACTTTGTTCATTTCCTTGATTAGCTTTTGGACAAAATCAGTTTGACCTGCGGAGACTGCAATGTGAAGAGCAGTCTCACCTCGCTCGGTGATCGGGTGGCCAAATGATGCCCTTTCATTATTGCTATATATCTTTTTTGCATTGTCCCAATTGCCTTGCCGTGCAGCTCGATACAACTTCAAGTTCATTTTCCTTTTCCCTGTGAAAGAATCAAATCAAGACTACTAGACAATGCTTACTTGTTGGTAGCTGTGTGGCTAAAAGAGATCAAGTGAATGAAAATAGGAAAGGTATGTTACAAGAGATCCCTTTTTATTTTATGTTTTGCATTCTTAAGACTTTCAACTTTCATCTTTAGCTGTTGTTAGAAATATTTTATTTATATGGATAATTTTAATATTTAAATTCTAGATATCAATTATGTATATATTAATAATTATTTGGTGACATGTAATGAAAAAATATTTCATTACATGAACTCAAACTTACTTGATTGTTGATAATTTCCATGTTCAGTGTCATCAACTTCACTATGCCGCGTTTCTTCTTCCATTTCACTCCCAGTTCTCAAACTTGCAAGAGCTGAAAAAAGTTCAGAAATCTGATAATATAATTAAACAAAGGACTAAAAAAGCCAAACTATCATGAAATTTAGATACATTTCAGCATGTTATTTATGTTGGGTTTGGCTCCTTTGTTGTCCCATATTGGTTGGAGACAACACTTGAAGCAAGGCTCTTACCTATATAAAGAAGTGGCTACTTCCTTAGTTGATGTACCAAACAAAGTCAAAGATTTGTATGAAAAATTTGACTCTAGTTAAATTTCTCTTTTGAGGTGAGAGTTGAAGAGTTTGTCTTGTGTATTTCTTTGTGGGTGTGTTGGTGTATTAGGGGATTGGGTTAGAGGAAAAATTGTGTGATTGTACGAAGTTTTCACATAGTGAATTTTCTTCTCGGTGCCCGTGGTTTTTTTTCCGGTTTGGGAGTTTCCACGTAAATTCTCTTGTGTTGTTATTTTCTGATAATTTTGTCTATTATATATCCTTGGGTGTGTGTTTGAAAGGTCTAAATTCCTAACAAGAGGTATTAGAGCCAAGGTGTGTTTTTCTTGAAAATTTTAAGTATGTTTTGTGGTCACAGTTTTGACTGATCTTCCACATCAGAAAATATTTTCTTGAGAAAGGTTCATTCGGTACAGTGGAGTTTTGGTGTGGTAGTGTGGTAGTACATGTCTAGGAAAGTTTTGGCTAAGGAAAGACTTGGTATTTAAAAGTGTCCGTTGTGACTCACCTCTCTTTCCTGGAAACTTTCCTGGTGTACTATTTATTTCTACGGTAAAATTCATCAAGGCAGACAAGCATAGGAAAAATGTCAGAAAATTGTCTGAGAGGTAGAGCGGGTTCGGCAAGAGGCTCTGGGTCAGTTAATGGAGAGACTGACAATGTCGCTAACATTGTCTCCATGGATGATGATCTTGCTCTCTAAGAAGAGGGCGTGTACATCCTCATGGCATGCCGCTAATCCCAAAGTTGCCATGATAGAGGATGTGTTACTGTTAGCGGGTCCACAAGTTTGCACACGGGCATTGGTTTGACATTAATGCAAGGTGTGTGGTGAAATTTATATCGATGGCTGATGAACTTCCAAGAAAGCCAAATATGGGAATTGCACCATAATTATTCAGCAAGGTTATTTTCGACATGTGTCGAAGTCAAAGGCTTAAAATTGGTTTATTTTGAGTGGGTATGCTTTTATGGTGAAGCATGATCCTATGAAGCATGATAATTCTCTACATTGAGAGTTATGTTATTTTCAGGAAATCTTTATTAAAGTGGAGCGTGGTTGTGGGATCAACCAAAGTCGCTAAGGTGGAGATTGTTGAGTTTTTGGCTCCTTTGTTGTCCCATATTGGTTGAAGACAGCAATTGGGATAAGACTCTTACGTATATAAAGAGATTGCTACCTCTTTGTTTAATGTACTAATACAAAGTCAAAGACTTATATGTTCAATTTGATTCTAGTTAAATTCCTCTTTTGAGGGGAGAGTCGGAGAGTTTTTCTTGAGTATTTCTTTGTGGATGTGTTGGTGTATTAAGGGATTGGGTGTGAGGAAAAATTGTGTGATTGTAAGAATTTTTCACATAGTGAATTTTTCTCAGTGCCCGTGGTTTTTTCTCCAGTTTTAGAGTTTCCACATAAATTCTCTTGTGTTGTTATTTTCAGATATTTTTATCTATCAAATATCATTGAGTGTAAGTTCGAGAGGTCTAAGTTCTCAACACTTAATCTCACCAAAGACATCATAGACAAGTCTAACTCGCCCTAACTACCAAGTCAATCATCATCACGCGATCATCGTAAATCAAACTATGCTTGATCTTTATTTAGTTAAGTTACCTTGGTTCCTTTGGCATGCCTAATCTTTGTTGGACTTTAGCTAAGGCTCATCAATACTAACAAAAAGGTCTTGCAATGTTAAGCTAATAGTTGCTATCTACTAGATTAGTGCTCATGACAAATTGAAAACGTCCTTCTGTACTGTACCTAGAAAACGTATTTGGGTCGATCTTCTTTATTGTCGCTTCTGTCCTGTCGAGAATAATTGGAAGAGGAAATGAACAAGATTCTCGTGGAATATATGGTGTAGGATGGGGAAATATTTTCCTTTCTCCATTATCCACTCTGTTTGTTGTGTCATCGTCACCATGTCTTGTGCGTTGAAATTACTTGGCTCTAAACGAATATACGTAGGAAAAATCCAAAACCAGTATCGTCCTCTGGCTACATGGGAATGGTGGGGACTTTTGGATACGAACATCGATTGGTATTGTGATAACTGATAACTATAGTTGAAAACAATTGCATGACACAAGCTTCATTGAATGAGGATACAAGCGCAAATTTCCAAGAAGGAATTGCTCAACTAAGAAAGCTAACCTATTCGTTTTGTTGTCAGCCGACGAGTCACATATTTTCGAAGTGACAGAAAGCGATATACTTGGACAATTCTATTCAAAGAAAACAAACGTATTACTGATATTTATTATACGATAACTAGAACTTACCAAGCAACGATTGTAGCTGGAGATTCATTACTTTTCTAATACACACATTAGTATAAGTAATTAGGAATTAAGAACCATTGTAGTATTGGCTTATCTACCACAATCAATTGATTGATTGTACATTTTATGACATAATTAACTAAAAATATTCTTTATTTTTTATATATCTATACAAGATTTGTATGATAAATTCCATAGGATGACATATAAGATAAAATTCATGAGATTAATTTATTTTTAGATGAAATTATGATAAGATCATAATTATCAAATTCATGTTATATTAATATATTTTTAAAATTGTTTTTAGTTCTCACTCTATTAAAATGGATATTAATAGATCGAAAAGATTATCATATGTTTTTTTCCCTTATAAAAGAAGTAGTTAATCTTATAACAGCATCAACAACAACTCAGTGAAAGTCTCACTGATACACGTGGTCTGATAAGGTTCAGTAATATACAGCTTTATCTCTAATTGGTAGAGAGATTGTTTTCAATAGACCAACATGAAAAATATATAATTAAAATAGACATAAAATAAAAGGGTAATAATAAAAAATAAAAATAAGTAAATACATATAAATATATATATATATAGTTAATATAATAAATATAGTACAAGGTAAATAATACAAATAAATGATAAAATAAGTAAATAAATATTCAAACATGAAAAGACAAGAAAATATTTAGGTTAAGTAAAGAAATGTTTAGATTAAATAACTAAGAGGGAAGTACTAAATATTAAATGTTTAGGCTAAGAAATGAAACTCGAAAAAAATGTTTAAAAGACATATAAGAAAGAGAAGGATCTATCTATATAAGACCCTTTATCTATATCCTAGTAGCAGATTTTTCTATTGAGGGTCATGTCCTTCATAAATTCTAGTAGGTTATATCATTCTTGATCACATTCCCCTTATTCTTCTTAGGCCTTTCCATTTTTCTCTTACAGTTTTTAAGTACAATTTACTCTTATCTTCTCATTATAGCATCAGAGTGCCTCTTCTTAACATGTCTAAACCACCTAAGCCTTATCTCTCTTAATTTTCATTAATATTAGCCAATTTAATTTTTCTCTTACCATTATATTCCTAACTTGATGCATGTCCAACAAAGCATTTTCATCTCTATCACTATTAGCTTATGATTGTACACCTATTTGATAGGCTAACACCCCACCCTATAGAGCATAGCCTTCCTGATCAATAAACGCTATAACTTACCTTTGAGCTTGAGTGGTATCTTCTTGTCACATATAACTCCTCATGCACTTTTCCATTTAAGTTACGCTGATTTGATACAATGAACTATGTCTTCATTGATCTCTCTATTGCTTTGGATGATAGATCCTAGATACTTAAAACACTCTTTTTGTGGTATAAATTCTGAATCAACCATTACCTCCATATTAAATGTCACTTTATGGATTGAAAAGTTATATTTTAAGTACTCAAGTCTTAGTTTTGCTCGATTTAAAACCCTTTAACTCGAATGTTTCCCTTCGACTCTAACATATGCTTTAAATAAATATGTGAATACTTGCTAGAGAAAAAATTCACTAAACTAACCCAGCATGAGAATTCTATATAGAACATTACTTATGTATATATAGAAATGCTTATTGTAAAGGTTGTATAAATGATTATTTAATTTGAGATCTCTAAAATATCTTATATAGGGATTGTTATAATTTGATAATACTTAAAACATATCATAGTCAAAAGGAACTCAATTTGTAATTATTAGGTATGACATGAGCTATATAGAGATGGTTAAGTGATCAATATAAGATTCATCACCTAAAGGTAATTAGGGGGGATGTTCTAATCTTGTTGATTAGCATTGATTTAAGAAATTTTTATTCAAGGTGGAATGATAATTTAAAAATAAAATTCAAACATCGTTAAAAATGAGTTGATAATGTTGAAAAACTAATATAATTGGATTCAAATAAAATAGACACTAATTCCGTACTCTATACGTAATTAGAATATTATATGTTGAAAAGATTAAATTATAC
>JANIHY010000003.1:4888962-4899245 GCA_027479065.1 Erythroxylum brevipes
GCCTGTGTTATTTATTTCTTGCTGCTTAATTTCGTGTATTGGTGAGTTTGTTGGCTGCTGTTTTTCTTTTGGATTGGTTGTGATTGTTCACACAGGGAAAGGTTTATTGGTTCTGGTTTGTTGTCGCTACGTGACCGGCACCTCCTTTCCTAACATTTACTACTTTGTTGTGACCTGAAAATGATAATTATAAATGTAAAAGTATCAAAATATTCTAAAATGTGTATTTAAGTTTATTTGTTATTAGAGAAAGATGAAAAATGTGACAGTACCAATTTTTAAGATCTGTAGCTTCTTGTATTAGTGGATCAATAAGAATTGCAGAGTCAAACTAGGTCGATAACGCAACACCTAATATAACATAAGAATAAAATAGAAAGATAAGTATCAGAAAATGTGAAAGGGTGATGAAAAAAAGAATAGTATACCAGTTTGTTGCCTAATATAAAAACGGAAAATGTTAGAGAAAATAACTGGTGTTAGATTTTAAAAGGTGTAGAGAATAATAGAGAATGTAACATACTATTTGTTGGCAAGAACAAATTTTTGGACAGTTGAAAGCTTACCATCTTTGTTGATTTGTTTTTGATCCAAGGCTTCAAGAATCATCGCCAAAATATCTATCAAATTAAAGATAAATATAATTAGATATAGAAGGGAAAAATGCCAAAGTTCTAGAAGAAATAAATAAAGTATCTAACCGATTGATTTTTCCTTGTCGTTCATATAGTTAAAATCCGTGAAAGATGTATAGTTGAATTTGATGGGGATGATGGTGTCATCATCTGTAACAAGTTCAACAACTGTACGACTTGTAATAATCCATTGAATTTTCAAGTTTTCAGTTTGATACTGAGAGAGAATTGGCTTGACAATGGCATTACAAATGACATATTTCTTATACGACTGCCAAATATGACTCATTCGTTCAATATCATTGTTAAAGATAACAACTTCAAGTTGTGATCCCTACTAATAATAAACATACAGTTAATAATGAAGTTAATGAAAAGGGAAGATTTGATTGAAAAAGTATGTTTGTTATACCTCAGAATTAAAAAAGATAAACTTTTGTCTCTTCGATGGCAAGTTGGCTGATGTCACAATATGTTGTTTTTCTTGGATAATAATTTCACATGACCACCATTGAGTACCAGGTAAAATATCCTTGATCAATAAATGCTTTTCCATCCTTTTAAAAAAATATTGAATAGAATAATAAGAGAAAATAATTTTATATGGAATGAAATTAAATAAAATTGAACACAAGATACCTTTTGAAAATTTTGTGCTTTATAATTTAATTAACAGGAAATTTTCATAAAAAATGATTTTGATCAATTTTTGAAGACTCAAAAATTCCTAGAATAATCAGAACTTTAACAGATTCAAGAGTTCGAGCTCTCGATAAAGCCACATATAATTGTCCATGTGAGAATACAGGCTTATGGACCATCAAGTGTTTGACCATGGGATTTATTTATGGTCATTGCAAAACATAAACGAACAGAAAATTGTGTGCTCACAAAAGGTATTCTATTTTTTTCATTTTCTGAAGATTGCAAAGGGATCTTAGGTATAAAAACTTGTTTTCCTTTATGAGGTCTAAAGACAATTTCTGCAGAAATTGTATGCTCTTTTAATTATCTACATACAGTATCAACCTTGTGCCATTACACAGTCTCTCGGTTGGATTCAAATTTCTTAGGAGCATAATTAGGTAGCCTTCTTTAAGCAACAGTTTGTGTGGAGGTAGACCTTTAGGATTTAAAGAATTTAGAAAATCTTCATAATCTGCTTAATGTCTTTGGTTAACCGTTTTGTTAAAAATTATTTACAAATGTAGATTTCCTTACAATCTGTTGATCATCGTGTCATTAAGTTCGCCAACACAACCATTTGTTAGACATAGTACACATCTATGTATCATTTGATGTGGATTAGATGCATACAAGCTTAGATCAGGGAAGATGCTATCAGGCAACCTGATGAAGGCAGCAGTGTATAAGAAACATGTCTTTTTAAATTTAAAAAATAAAAATGATAGTAAAGGAAAATTATACAAAATTTAACTGTTAAGAGATTCATCCTTATTATGGTAAGGAATAACCAACTGTTCTGGTGAGGAAATTTGATCTTGCTCGTCAATTGGTTCTGTACCATTTTTAACTCGTAATAAAAATTCACAAAAAGCTAGATTTGATATAGCTCTCATATTTATTGTAAAAGAAAATTTATGTATGTGTCGTCAAAGATGCAAATTTATAAGACTTGAATCAATCAATTATTGTTTGTGGCTTGGTCTATAACTGGTAGGGTTTGACGAAAATCACCGCCAAATACAACAATTTTTCCTCCAAAAGGCTAATTGGAGTTTATGATATCTTGAAGTAAGTCATCAAATGCTTTAATGGCTTCTCGTTTTGCCATGAAAGCCTCGTCTCATAAGATAAGACTATATTCAAATATCAATTTTGCAATATTGCTTTGCTTACTTAATTGACAAACTTTCATTTTTGAAAAATCAAGTGGGATTTTAAATCTTGAGTGAGCTGTTCTACCACTAGGAAGGACTGATGCTGCAATACCTGATGTAGCAACAAAAATTGCAACATGAATTTGTGATCGTAAAATTACAAGAAGAGCCCGATATGAAAAGGTCTTCCCAGTTCCACCAGGACCATCAATAACAATACTGCCACCATTTGAAGTCGAAACTAAATGTAAAATCAGGTCAAAAATGTATTCTTGCTCGTTATTCAACATTGAATGTAATAATAAGTCTTCTGGATCAATCTGTATATTCTTCTCACTTTGTATTTCTTTGCTAAGACACTGATGATAGTCAACTTCAAAGTGATAATCAGTAAAATGATAGTCGATTAAGCTTTTACCCATTTGTTCTAGTGATGACCTTAATTGTTTCCTTTGTCCTCTTTATGACATCATAAAAATAACCTACTAGTGTCTTCTCATCACTATCAGTTAAATGAAGCACTCTCGCAAAAGGCTCACAAAATCAAACGACAAATTGACATTGAGACCAAAATTAGGGATGGCAACTAGGCTTGGGCCCGACCTAACCCACCATGACTAGCCCGAAGTCAACAGGCTAGACTTGGGTTGATCGAGTCTTGGGCTTAGATTTTTAAAAAAATTGGGCCTTGACCTCGAGCTGCCCAAACTCGGCTTGACGTAAGGCCCGACCTTATCACTTGTAAACATTTATTTCAACTCCTTTTTAATCAAAATAAAACAATGATGTGATAATACATTAGTTGCAAATCTTAGAATAATAGAACAACACAAATTCCTATCATTGGTGAAATATTTTCTTATTATATTTAAGACCTATGCAAGTTTAGAGATAAATTTGATCACTTTTTTTTTTCTTTTTGCACAGTCTCATCAATGATCAGAATCACCCAATGACATATCTTGATATACCCATCTGCACTCATAAAGTGAAAATAGGTGACTTCACTAATCTTCTTCATAAAATTCAATCTAGAATCTCTTCTTGGAGCTCCAAACACCTTTCAATAGCAGAAGAGTCCAACTTATTGCTTCAATACTCAATTCTATTAACACCCACTAGGCTGCTCATTTAGATTTTCCAAGTTCTATCTCAAAAACCATACATAAGTTATTCAACAACTTTCTTTGGTCTAGAAGCATGGGATGAATTCAAAAAACCAAGATGAAATGGAGTGAGGTTTGCACTGCAAAGAAACAAGGGGGTTAGGGATTACCCCATCTAAACCATGAACACCATATTACTCACAAAAGACTTTGGAGTTTGATGCATGATAAACAATCCCTTTGGTGCAAGTGGATTCATATCTATTTCATCAAAATTAGAAACATTTGGGCAATTGACTGCACACGCTTTCCCTCAACCACCTTAAAAGCTATTTCGAAAATAAGAGACCAATTCAAATATGATTTTACAACATTGTTAGGGAATAGTGAATCTACTGGCTTCTGGCATGACAATTAGCTGTCAGTGGGTCAACTGATCAATATGAATGAAGCTACAACCCTCAGATCATCAATCCAACAAAATGCTTCAATTTCGACAACCTTAGCTAATAAGAAATTTTTTTAGCACTCATCCTTGCCCAAATCCCTTATAAATGAAAATTTTCAGATGTACCTCAATATAAAGGAAAATAAATGCATTTGGACGAATGCTAATGATGGAAAATTCTTCAATTCAATTTGTAAGAAGTTGATCTTCAAAAACCTTTCAAAAGTACCTTAGGCCAAAGCAATTTGAGTAAGTTACCTCAATCCTCAAGTTGCAATCACACTCTGTATTTTTGCAATAAAGGAGAAGCTGAAAATAGTTGATAAACTTGCTAGATAGCTACAACTCACCAACTAGCACTACTTATGTTGAGATGTCGAGGAAAGCAATGCACATTTATTCTTTAAATGTAGTTATATTAAGGGAATATGACATGAACTACTCAGAAGCTGCTTGATAAGTTTGGAGTTAGATAATCTCGACAACATTACCTCCAGATACTTAAGCAGTATGAGTTCTAATAGCATTGCTCACAAATGTTTTTGGGTGGCTTTATCTTCAACAGTCAATGCAATATGGAACGAAAGAAACTACAAAATCTTTCAAGACAAGTTCTTATCAATGGAACAATTCATAAAATAGCTTATGCAACATAGTAGACTCCAAATTAGTTTACAAAAACTCAAATTCCAGCATAAACAATACCTGGATGCATTTTGAAACGTTTAGTTTATGATGTATTCAAATCTATTTTGTAATCCCTGGAAGTCAATGATTTGAGGTGACAACTAGTATTGTATTTTGATTGTACAATTGAATCGCCTTTCAAGGCTTAATATATTTCTTATTCTTTCAAAAAAAAAAGAAAAAAGAAAGTCTGTGCAACATTAAGTGTTATGCCTGAATCATACTTAAATATAGACATGGTCATGTCCATATTATGAGCTGCTTCTTTAGATTATAAGATACTAGGGATTGAATGTTGAGCTTCAGAAGTTGTTTGTGGTAAAAAAAGTTAGGTGAAACTTTCCTTTCTTATTGGGTAAAAATACCACCTTCAACCTCCCTATTACCATCCAAACCACTATAGAAGGAACTTCAACTACCAATTTTATAATTCAATATTTGCCTTCTACCTTTCTCATGATGATACTTTTCAAACAAAGTCTTTATTTGTTATTACACATCATAGCTCACTTCTCACAAAACTCCCATCGCCTTTACTCCTAAGTAGATAATTCGTTAATCTGGTGATTGACTCACCTTTTAAATGCTTGTTATAATACAAAATGGTATAGTTCTTCATTCTAAAAACCATTCTAGCATGAGCCTAAGTTGGATGGATCATTGAACCTTCCTAAAGCAGCTGAATTTTTAGTAATACTTGAACTTTCTTGTATCTACAAAATAAATGGAGACATACGTCAAAATTAAATTAATAACTTCATATCAAAGATAAAGTTATCAAATGCTATCACAACATATGTTTCTCAAAATGTTTTGTCTCTTTTGAGTAGATATATAACTTAGTCATCCAAATAAAAACAAAGCAACGAAAGAAATTATTTTATTACAATTTAATTGATTAGTTTTAAAGAGTTTCTTATAAAAAACATGTAATGATTAAGAAATAATTTAGTATTTAAAATTCTTTTATAAAAATTTATCATATGAAGTCGTGTCTTCGTGATTGAATAGACCTAAGGGAAGTACCAAAGTAGCATTTGTTTAAATCTCAACTATCGAGGGCTATTAAGGATTTCCCTACAGTCTAATTCGATTGTGTTAGCCTTCAAGCATCCAACGCAATTATATTCTAATATAATAACATGTTAGGTGTATGCATTTAGCATCCAGTAAATAGTGATTTATGCATTTAGATCTAATAAATGTACTACATGGAATAACTCAAATGAAATGAATTGAAAAGAGCTATTTTAATATGAGTAGTCATTTACGAATAGAAAATGCTGATGTTAGGTGAAAGCAATTGATTCTATTAAATTTATCAATTTTGGTGAGCTTTACCGAACTCACATTTGTCTCTTTCTTCGCACTTCCTTGTATATAACACATGCCCGAATGCTCTACATGTACCTCAGACTCGGTCATTTCAATTCCAAGAACTCCTCCCTGGCAAATCTTCATGGCTACCAAAAACAAGGTATTAAGATCTTATTCATATATAATATTCTCTTAACTTCTTTGTCTTTCTATTATATTCTATAAGGTATAAATTAAAACCACGCAACACTTTAATGGCAGAGTCCTGTGAAACATAGAAAGTCCTTTCCTGAGGACGGAAAGTACGATGTGGATCGAAGAAACAAGGAAATGGACGAGCTTAAGGACACGGTGAATGGACTAGTGAAGGAGGTGAAATTGTTGAAGGAAGAGAGAGAGAAATTCGACAGGCTGAGGAATAGCATACAATCAGCTTGGAATGATTTTGACAGGGAAATTAAAAGTATCCAAGAAGAAGTAGCAGATAGCCCTACCAAACCAAGTACTCCTACCAATATTAGGAAACGCAAGAAGCCATCAGAAGGGGACATTGAAGCAGGAGGTGGGAAGATTACAGGTATCGAAGAAGAAGTAGAAAGCCCTACCAAGCCAATCAAACGCTACAAGCCATCAAGAGGGGACATTGCACGAGGAGGTTGGGAGATTACAAGTATCCAAGAAGAAGCAGCAGAAGGCCCTACCAAACCAAATACTCGTAACCAAACTAGAAGACAAAAGAAGCCATCAACAGGGGACATTGTAGGAGGACCTGCCAACCAAGCTTTTTCATAGCTACTTCCCAGGGACAAATTGTATTGTTTTTAGTTTATCAAAATTTGATCATGCATTTTCTTTCTATGCTGCTAAATACTTGTAGTCAATTAAGAGCTAGTATTAAAATAATAATATTTAATAGTTATTACATGAAGATCATTTATGGTCATCACTGTTATAAATAATAAATATAATATTTTTATAAAATAAAATTATCTCTTTTTATAGTGAAAATGATCGCAATTACTAATGACTATCTAATTGATCTTATTTTCAATATATTTTTCGTTGTTAAAGTCTAAATCATAATGGAATCTTTTATACTTTCTTTTTTTTTTAAAGGTGTAGTACAATTTTAACTTTTGATATATCCTAAGTTTTATCGAAATTGAGATACAAGTAAATCAGATTAGCTCTGGATTATTAGAACGTAATTGAGATATACTTATATACTACTGTCTTGGCATGCAGTCTAGGTAGTGAAAAGTGAAAATTTCCTACAAAAATCATCCAAGTTAATATTTGAATATGCCGCAAGGGAAAATCTATATGTTTTTATTTAGTCTCAAGAAGTTGCTTAGTCTAGGTAATGAGACTACTACTTCAAAATGGATTAATTATTCTCTATAAAAAGGTTGCAGAACTAATACTAACATCTTGTCTAATCTTCTAGTAAGATAGTTCTGTTGGAACTCCCCCCATTTAAGAGATCCCACATCAAAAATGGAAGGCTTAAGTAGATTTCTCCCTATATATAGACACTAAGAGTGAAGACTTAACCATCCCAAGCAAAGTATTCTAAGCAATACAAGCTTAGTAAAATAGAGAGTGATATATCTTTGATTAACCTTTCAATCGAAAGGTTATTCGTGATCCGATTTAGCAGATATTTTATCAACGATATTTCAAAACTTAGGTCTTGAGTTATTGTGAATCATAGTTTTGTGTCTAATAATTTGACATTAGTGCTTTTCTATTTGTGAGATTTTTTTCATTCTCTTTGTATTTCTAAGAGTTTAATTTCTTGAGTATTTTGGCATATTACATCTAGTTTTATCTAGAGAGATTTTATTGAACCCATTATTTTAAATAGAAGAGATATTTTGGAACGATCCCCATTGGGAAGTTTTTCTCGTAAAAATTTGATGTGCCTTTCTTTGATTTTAAACTTTAGTTTAAGTGGTTTTCTCCATTTGATGGTTTCCTCACAAGTTTACAAAAGGTGAGAAAGATTTTATTCTAATATGTTGGTATGTGTACCTCTCATCAAATTGGTATCAGAACTCGATTACTAAGTTAGCATCCATTTTAAACGATGGAAGTCAACACAAACACAATGATCGGTATGAACGGAGGAAATTTCCAAGTATGAAGGAGAAGATGGAAGATCTCCTTTATGTGAAGGGATACCATGAACCGATGTTCGATATCACAAAACTTGAAGGCAGATCCGACACCATGTGGAGTCTCTTACATAGACAAATCTACGGATTCATCAGAAGCTAGGTGGATGATAATGTATGGAATCATATCTTTTGTGAGAAGGAAACAGATAATTTATGGGTTAAACTCGAGAGCCTTTATGCTCGAAAGTTTGACAACAAAATATTCCTGATTAAAGAACTCATGGACCTGAGATACCAAGATGGAATATTGATGATGGATCACTTGAATATTTATCAAGTTATCATTAATCAGATGGCCATAATGAGGCTCACTTATGATAATGAGCTGCTCGGATTATGGCTTTTGGGATCTTTATTAAGCTCTTGGGAGACATCTAGAACAAATCTCTTCAACTCACCCCCTAAAGGTGTAGTCTCGATGGAAAAGGTTAAAAGTAGCCTTTTGGAGGAGGAGTCCAAAAGAAAGACTCAAGGCTTATCTCCCGAGTCTGATGTCTTAATCATGGAGACAAGGGGGAGAAGCAAAAGCAGAGGTATAGGCCAAAAAGGTAGATCCAGTAGTAGGCCCAACAAATCTGGCAACATCAAATGCTTCTATTGTGGTGGAAAGGCCATATGCAGAAGAATTGTTGGAAGCTAAAAAGAGAAGGCTAGAGGAATCAAGAACCAGTGAAGAATGATGTCAGTAGTCAAGATCAAAATGCTATCATTAAGGATTTACTTGTGATCTGTGATTAGGAGATTAGTATTTTGCAAGAAGCAAAGAGTTGGGTAATTGATAGTAGCATCTTAACTCATACGACTGCTCAACAAACACTATTTACATCTTATACATCCGGAGATTATGGGCGTGTGAAGATGGGAAATAATGTCTTCACACAAGCCATTAGCATTGGAGACATTTGCTTGGAGACCAATAACTGCACTAGATTACTACTGAAAAATACCAAACATATTCCAGATATCATATTCAATATCATATCTATAGGAAAGCTTGACAATAAAGGGTTTTGTAGCACATTTCATAACAATATATGGAAACTTACCAAGGTGCCACGATTATAGCAAAGGGTAAAAAGCATGAGATGCTATACATGATGCAGGCCAACACTCCCAGTAGCAATATCAATGCTACGGAAGATGTAGATGCAACTGAGTTATGACACAAAACACTCAGCCACATTAGTGAGAAGGGCTTAACAGTGTTAGTTAAGAAGGGACATCTATCTGGTGTCAAGAGTACGTGTCTCTGAAAGTGTGCTAATTGCTTAGTAAAAAAACATAATTGGATTGCTTTTAAGAGTTCACCTCCCTCCAAAAAATCAAATGTACTTGATTTGGTACATTCTACGTATGTGGTCTGATAAAGACAAAGTCACTTGGTAGTGCTCTCTACTTTATGACTTTTATTGATGATCACTCAAGGAAGATATGGGCTTACACCTTGAAGTCAAAGGATTAGGTGTTAGAGGTCTTCAAACAATTTCAAGCTTCAATCGAAGGAGAGATAGGGAAGAAACTTAAATGCACCCAGACTGATAATGAGGAAGAGTATTATGGTCCCATTTGATCAGTATTGCAAAAAGCAAGGCATTAGGCATCAGAAGACATCGTCAAAGACATCGTAATCGAATGTTTTGGTAGAAAGGATGAATAGAACTTTTGTTCCCAAAAAGTTCTAAAAATTACTTAGGTTGTAGCACCCCACACCCGACGAGACCCGAACCTGATATCCACGGTGATATCCGAGCCCGTGACCCGCGAGGGTGGCGTACTAAAGCATTTACACCCTTTTAAAACTCGTATGACAATTATTTCTTTTCTTTTAAAAACGATGAGTGCGCATAAACAATCAATGATTTTGGCCCAATTTTAACAAACATTTTCAAATACAAATCAATTTCACTTATAAATCAATTTCAATCATCATCCAGCACTCATTAGTGCTCAGTTATTCATGTACAAATTACATATAAACAATTGGGCCTGCTAAATACCAAATCAATACACTAATGCAGACGTGGACGACACTGATCCCGACCCGATACTCTGTCTGGCTAGCGGTAGAC
>JANIHY010000003.1:5254848-5271519 GCA_027479065.1 Erythroxylum brevipes
TAACAACTTGGTTGGTGGCATGCAACGAACGTGGTTGGCGATTTCATTAATTCAACAATTAAGGCTGCAGCCTTTGAAGATTTTGAACGACGATTCTCTAGGACATCAGCTATAAATAAGGTGGTAGGTTTAGAGGAAAACGATTCATTTCTTTCCTGAAATCCTCTATCCTCTCTGTATACTTCTAAGCCTTTTGTTCCAGCCTTTGTACCCTTCTTCACATATTAATAAAAATTGGTCACCCTCCGGTCGTGGACGTAGGTCACATTGACCGAACCGCATAAATCTTTGTGTTCTATCTCATTTATTTTTGTCTATCTTTATTTTCGTTACTACTACTTCGAGCTATTAAATTCAACCGGTATCCGATCCGAGGACATTTTATCTTAACAAAAGTAAAGGTTACTTCCTTCTTCGATCTTATTTTAAAATCTTTTATTTTATTCAGCATTTAATGTATATCAATTTTATGAAGATCTCATACTGGTTAAATTTTTACTTTAAATATCTTATTTTATCGGTTTAATTTTTAGTCTAATTTTTAAAAGATTAATTAAATGATTTTAATATAACTTTACTCTCGTAAAAGTTATAAATGAGATTTAAACTTAAAATTTTGTTCATGCTAAATAAAATTCTTTGATTTGAAAAAAGTTATGGCACTTGAATATAAAGACCTTGTAGGGTTATTCTACCCAATAGTTACTCCTTCGATCCTTGCCCAAACTTTTTTTTTTAATGTTACTCCTTCGATAATATCTCTCTCATACACACACAAACACATATATTGGTTGGAATAAGCCTACAATGTCATTGTGTTGGGTTGAAAAAATTGTAAGTCCTAGATTCCCAAAAAAGGAAAATGGTGGAGAAAAATATCAATTATAGCATCAGGTTATGTTTTCCTACTCAGGATATTGGTTCGGTTAACTGAATTTACCAACGTGATAGGGTTGTATGTTTGACGATAGGTCAAGTTAAAGTACTTTTTACTATGACCTAATCTGATTTGACCTATTTTGACACACAATTTATTTAAACGGTTTATAGTGATAATATTTTATGTTATATTTTAAAACGACATTTATTTTAGTTTTCTCTTTCCAAACTTTAAAATTAAAGTTAAAATTAAAATAATATCATTTTTAAAAATATGTTTGAATTGTTTAAATTGAATTTCTAGAACCTTAAACGTGAGCTTAACCTATAGTCTAATTTTGATCTAACATGTTAACTTTCAACTCATCGGAATTAGACTTTGTCTACTATTCTTATTCTCGCGTGAAAATAATTTCCAATTTAGAAGGAGCAGAATTGTCCAAGAGGCAACTTTTTCTACGTAATCAATGACATGGCATCTATTATAGCTAGATATTTGATGCGAATTGACCTTAATAATCATGGATGAAGAAATGATTTGAACGTAAGATAACTTATTTGGTTTGCAGCATTAGTTGAACAGAACTGCTTTCGTCTACAGAAAATGTACATGTCACTATTATAAAATAATGAACAACGTTTGCATGTTGTCATCAATCTAGAATAGGAGTGTGTCAGATTATTAATTTCCCTTAATAAATAAGTGCAGTTGCCAACTGCGACATCAATATTAAATATCTAATGAAACAAAATGGAACCAACTTGTTTTCACACCTTGGTATGGTTACTTTAACAAGAACTACCTTCCCTGAATCTTCGAAGCACCTGCAACGTCTCCTTCTCAGTTCTCTCCCACATCTTTCTTTATCAGTTTCTCTGTGTGTGTGGGTGGTGTACATATAACATGACCTAGCTGATTATCAATACTCTATACTACCCTGAACAGTAACCAATTTGTTCTTCGAGGTTTTGTCGTAAAACATGACTTCTGATAATTACAACAAGGTATATATGTAAAAGTCCATGTGTCTGTGTCTGCTTTATTGTCATATGATTTGGGTGGCTAGCTAAGTGATGTTTAATTGATAACGCTTCCAGGTTTTAGCGAGGCAAGTGGCTCTTTTGTCTGGGGAGGAGAAGTCAAATCATCAGCAACTTGATGAAGTGCTTGTAGCAAGATCCTCATCATTTGATGATCAAGTGATCAAGGACATTGATCGCCTCAAGAAGATGGTGGGAAAGCGAGATGAGGAAATAAACCAGCTCAAGGAAATGGTGGGTCAAAGAAACAAGGAAATGGAGAGCTTGAAGAGCTTGGTGTTTGGCTTAATGAAGGAAGTCAATCTCCTTAAGAGCACTGTGGCTGTGAGAGAACACAAATTCGACAAGCTTAAGAGTTCGGTTCAGGCTGCCTGGGAAGAGTTTGACGGCAGTAGTGTGGTGAACACGGCGGCGACGGCTACTACCAACGTGGCCGACCATGCCGCAAAAGAAGCCGACCGTGATGGAAGTCCAACAAGGAGGTGGAAGGGTTCTATAGGTGACATTGGGGGGAAATTTATTCGTAATGTGCACTCTATGTGATGCAACATCAATTCATCAAGATCATAGCCACATCACCTCTTATTATTTTTTAAAATAATTTTCTGAATTATTTGTTGGTTATTAGTAGTTATTGTTATTATAAAAAATAAAAAATATTTTATTAAAATAAAATTTATTTTACTTAATAATAAAATTCACTAATGAACACTAAAACATAGCATCAGATCATAACATAATTTAATTTTGCAATCTTGCAAAGCTTGGTGAAACTTACTAGAGTACTATAATATATATGTACTGTACTTTCTATATGAACGACGATTTCTAATTTTATTTACCATGTAACACGTAAGATATTGTTTACCTTGCCTCCTTGATCTTCTCTTGCATCTCCTCTAGTATTTCATCGTCTAGTTTTGTGTCATTAGGTTACTTTAAGATAATATCACATTACTAGTTGGAGAAGAAAGAGCATTAATTCCTGATTTTTTATCTAGGTCTTAAGAAAAAAAACAATATTTGGTATACTCTTTCATTAGTATCCAAGTGGCGAATAGAAATGCTTCTTGGTTCTAATTTGACAATTGAACTACCTTTAGCACTCTTTCTCTTCGAAATGACATCTTCACTCTGTCTTCAAGAATTTCTCCATATGCTTGAGTTAAAAGTATCATTGAGAATTTTGGCGCATTCAGGGCAGGGGCTGAAAGGCATCAAGTCTATCTCCCAAACCTAGGTTCTGAAATCCGGATCGGTCGTCGAACCGGTAGCTTTACTGGTCACCGGTTCGACCGGTTCAACCACCGGTCCAACCAGTATGACATAATAATTATGCAATGATTATATTTAATTATATATAATATTTAAAATATTTAAAATAAAAAAAATAAAAAAAAATTATCAGACCAGTCCGACCGGTCAAAAACCGGTCAATTGACCGGTTCAGACTGGGTCAATTCAATACCGATTTTGAGGGATAAACCAAACCGAAACACCGACCAGTCAGCGGTCAGACCGGTCGGACCGGTCCGGGTTTTAAAACAGAGTCCCCAATTATCAACCAAATTCCTTAATTCTAGACAAGCCTATATGGACCTAATTAAGTAGCAATGGGGACTACTCAAATTCTACTTCCATTAAGACACTTCAAACTTCTATCCCAAACATCCCTTGGTTTAATATTGTTTTTGGAAAGCTTCCTTGAACCTTAAGGCCTCCTTCATAACTTGTCAAGTGAGAAGATTAAAGACTAAAGATATGTTCATTGGATCCAATGACACTATTTGTAAATTATGCAACATTCAAAAAGAAAGCATTGTCCATTTATACTTCAAATGTGAATATACAACCTTCATTTGGGCTAGTATTCGGCTAGTATTCAACATACCTTGAATAAATTTTGCCACGAAACATATTGGAACAAAATTTTAGAATGGGCTAAAACAAACCTCCACTATATGGGAAAAGATAGAGTCTGTCAAAGTCTTTGTTTTAATTGTGGAATTCATGCAACTTGGAGGGAAAGAAATCAAAGAATTCATCAAAAGACCAAAACTGATAAGCATATTTCGATTCACAAGTTGCATTGTTGGATAAAAGAAACCTTTCATCCCATAAGGCAATGGATTATGTTGTTGTACCTTATTTTGTATGAAATATTTTGTAATGTCCCTTTATGATGCCTTTCATGGCTATTAATTAATTCTTTATTTAACTTTAATAAAAAAATCACATTACTAGTCATATTATTAGTTTTTTATAATTTTGTAAAGTTGTAAATTATGTTATATTATGTTATCTATAATGTGGCTAATATTAATTATTAGTTATTAATAAGATATGTAGAAGACATTTTATTAATTTGAGTTAGGAGGTTAAAGGTAAATATATATAAGCAATTTTCCTTTTTTAAAAAAGTTATACAAGAAGAGTAGCAAATTTCCTTAAAAAAAGTAATACGAGAAGAGATGGAGAAGTAACTTAAGTTTGAGTAGTACAAGAAGAGGTGGTGAAGTAACTCAAGTTTGATAGTAAATTTTAATGTTATTATAATTTAAAATTCTAATCATCTAAAATGGGATGAAAGCATGAGAGTTGAACCTATTAAGTTCTCCAATTTAGTAACATCATTCTATTAATGTTATAGATACCTAACCAGTATCTGTACTAGATTTAATTTTGGTAAAGTAATGCACTAATATTGATCAATATTTAGTATTGTTTTGAGCAATTTTTAAAAATTATAAATAATCCATAAATTTTTTAAAATTGCAAATAGTCCTCAATATATTGTGCTATATAATTTTTTATTATACATTAACCATATCTCCAAAAATTATAATAATAAAATTTTGAAAAATAACAATTTTTATTTCTATTAATATTACTTTCCATATGTTTTACATATAAATAATAACTACAACTAATATAAAATTTAACATTTAATCATCATACAAATATAACACTAAGGATAATACAAAGTACTTAAAATATTACAATTTCATCATATAATAAAGAATAATTACATTAAAATATCAAATAAAAAGAATAATAAAGTTCAATGGCTCTATAAGTATTACAATAATAATTTGTGTCGAGGAACACAACCAACCATAAGTGAAACCTAAAATAAAAATATTTATAGTTAAAGGAATTATTAGGCGATGTTTGCCAAGCGAAGAAGCTAAAGAAGTGTTGATAAATTGTCATTCCTCGCCTTAATGAGGACATTTTATTTCAAAAAAGATAGCAACCAAGGTGTTACAAGCAGGATTTTATTGGCCAATGCAAGAAATTTTGCTTAAGCATGTGACCAATGTCAAAAAACTGGAATCATTTCAAGGAAGCATGAGATGTCAATACAAGGAATTTTGAAAGTGGAACTCTTTGACATGTGAGGATTAGACTTCATGGGGCCTTTTCTACCTTCTTTTGGTAACAAGTTTATTTTGGTGGGAGTAGTTTACATCTCGAAATGGGTAGAGGTTGTTGTTTGTCCAACTTGTGACACGAAAGTGGTGCTAAAATTCCTTAAGAAGAATATTTTCACAAGATTTGTGACCCCAAAGGCCATATTAAGTAATTGAGGGAGTCACTTTGTCAACCGTTCCTTCGAGAATTTGTTGATGAAATATGGGGTCTACTATAAGCAAGCGTTAGCTTACCATCCTCAAGCTAGTGATCAAGCTGAAATTTCTAACCGGGAGATCAAATCAATATTGGAAAAGATGGTTAATTCATCAAGGAAGGACTTTGTCTTTGAGGCTTGATGATTCTCTATGGGCATACAGGACGACTTACAAGACCCCAGTAGGGACAACCCTATATAGACTAGTTTTTGGAAAGTCTTGCCATCTTCCGGTAGAGCTTGAACACAAAGTTTACTAGTCAATAAGGAAGCTGAATATGAATTTTAAAGAAGCAGGTGCTAAAAGACTATTGCAACTGAATGAGTTGAAAGAGTTAAGGCATGACAACTATGAAAGTGCCAGAATCTACAAGGAACAAATTAAAAGGTGGTATGATAAGAACCTTGTAAGGAGGGAATTCAAAGAAGGCGATTTAGTGCTACTCTTCAATTCAAAACTGAAAAAATTTCCTGGAAAGTTAAGGTCTCGATGGTCGGGGTCATTCAAAGTGGTGAAGGTTTTTCCTTACAGAGCAATAGAGATAAAAGACCCAAAAATTGGAATTTTCAAGGTCAATGGACAACTTTTAAAGCCATATATTGTAGGAGCTCAAATCGAGAAAGGGACAACTTACTCCCTTTCTAATCCAAAGCCTTGAGAGAAGAATTCAAAGTCTAGCTACAGAATTTAAACAAGCGCTTATTGGGAGGCAACCCAATTTGCTTTCCTTTTCTTTTTAGTTTATTTATTTATTTTTAGTATATCACTTCTATTTTTCCAAACTCAAGTTAATAATTCTCGATTATTTTTCTTGAAGAAACAACAACTCGAGATTGTAGATGAAGTGAGGATTTGGTTGGAAACGCACTCACTGTTGCGGTCCAGGGAAGTTCTCATTAAACTTCCTTTTATTATTCTACAGTAATGTTTAATTGATGAATGAGTGTGGTTTGGTTGAATTTGGTGTTTGATTTATATTGTGCACGGTGTGAAATTTTATAGTTGAGTTTTTAGGGCTTGTATTGTTCTCCACACCAGCCCCTTCTCTTCTTTTTCTAATGATACAATGCAGGTTGAATATCACATATAGGTTGTGCTCTGTTGTTCCTGGTTTGCTTATCATTTCTTGAACTCATTTCTATTTGGCTTATTTGACATTGAGGACACTGTCAACTTTGAGTTTAGGGGGTGATTGAAATTTTTGTTTTGTTCTTCTTTTGCAATTCTTTTACATGCGTTGGTATTTATTTATTCATTCATGGTATATTTTCAAAAAAAAAATTCCTACCTTATCCATGGATGAATAGGAATTGTTTTGAAGAGCAATTGAATCCACTTTTAGATTGGGTTGTAGATTGGAAAGTTCCTGATAGGTGCAAGAATCTTAGGAATTTGCTTTTGTTTATGTTCTTTTAATTCGAGATCTTCCTAATTCTTGTTATACGTTTAGAGAACTTAAAAGGAAATTTCTTGGCAATTTGTAACTTGTTGACATCTCACCAATCCAAGAATAAGCTTTCTAATCCTATTGAGGCGAAATTTTAGCATTTATTAAAAAAGGAAATGATTTAGGCACCGTTCTTTCTTATCTAGCCTAAATGACTTTTAGCTTACTCACCTTTATTTTTCTTGAAACCCCTTTTGAGTCTTATACATTATCCTAATTTTTCTTGGTACCCTTAATTAAACCAAGCCTAGGACGTTAATCCCATATCCTTTTATGTGGTTTGATTATTTAAGATTTGTGATGTTTTGAAACGTGTATAATTTTGATATATTTTAAAAAAGAGAAAAAAAAAGAATCGCGTGCAAGAGTAGTTTGTTTGTTCCTAACTATGAAAAGGAGAAATTTGAAGCCCCAAAATATGCAATGAAAGGAGTTTAAGGGAAGTTTTCCTAATTTGTGGAGACTTGATGTTGTTTATACATGGACCAAGCCTATTTAAATGCATTAGGAGATGGAAGCTTGTAATCATTTGAGATATTTGGATGTCAATTTTGTATTTCCTTATTTATTCACAAAAAAAGAAAAAAAGATAAAAAATATATTGAATTTATGCATGTTTTCTACATTTGCATGTTTTAAACAATCATCCCTCAATTTTTTGAGCCTTTATTTTCCCTTTCTTTGTTTCAAACTCACATTACACACCCAATAGCCCTATTACAACCTAGTAAGACCTATTGGTCCTTCAATAATAAATGCTACATTAGTGGAGATAGGTTAGGATGTCTTGTTTATGGGATTGGTTAATTAATTATATCATCATTATGTATGAGATACTTGAGTTATAAGTTATTGTGAAACCTACTTTAGTTTTCTTTGCTTCTTGCAAGATGAGGGTTTTCTATAATTGATCAAAGGATAAAGGAATATTGGCTTCAGTAATTTCTTAGTTTCTTGTACCATGGAGGTGGGAATAGTTTGAATGAAAAGGCTAAAAGTGAATTTGAGAGCTTGGATTTACAGTTTTTACAATCCCTTGCATGAGCAACTTTGAAAACGTTTTCTTAATCTTTATTTTGCTTAAGGACAAGCAAAAGTTCGAGTTTGGGGGCATTTGTTTAGTCCAATTCATATAGGTATTTAGGTCATATTTGTATTCATTTTGTGTATTCATTCATTCATTTTATTAGCATTTTTAAGTTTATTTATTTATTGTCATTAAGTTTATTATTTAATTTATTTTTCGAGTTTCTTCATATAAAGTATGACGTTTGGCTTCAAATTAGACCTAAGAAGTTGCCACTAAAGCAAATGAATAGAAAAGAATAAAACGACAACATGACAATAAGTTAGCAGCAAAACGACAGACCCAAAACACCATCAGCAAAGGCAGCCAATCAGCATAGAGCAAAAACCTTTCAAAAACACGCAAGTAGCAAAAGTTCTAAAATGCAGTGGACTGGAGACGTTTTAGGGTATGTTTGGGAGTTTTGTATGGAATGAAATGGAATGGCAATTAATGGAACGTAATGGAATGAAATGAAATAGAATGGAATGGAACGGAATAGAACGGAATGGGCCACTCCATTTTTTGGAAGTTTAAATAAAATAAGAGAGGGTTTGGAAGGTAAGCCACGTCATTCCATCCCTGACCCCTCAATTTGGGAAATCAAAAAATATTGAATTTTGGATGGCAAAGGATGGCTTGCAAAGCCATCAATTGTCATTTCATCCTGCTTCAAAATAGACTCCCAAACAATATCCTGAGTTATTTGAGTCATTCCATTCTATTCCCTTCCATCCCTCTACCTATATCTCAACATACCCTTAAGACTTCAGAATTATAACTACACGAGGGTTTTTGAAAGGGAGGAGACGTTTTTTGGGGGACATGTTTTTGAAATAGAGAGTAGCGGCAAGGAGGCCAGACTGGAGGCACGAAGAGACGCAGGGCTATCTCACGTACGAGCAACAAAAACGAAAAAAAGAGGGAGATATCACACAAGGACGCAGGCGCACGGAGGGACGACACCGTACGCACATAGGAAGACCTGGACGCATGCACGAGACCCATTATAGACCTTTTTTTACGTTTATGTCTAAGACTCACTTAGGTTCCTTCATTCCTTACTCCTCTAACGTCTATTCTCCTTGTTTTGATATTTATTTTGTTGAATATGAAGATGAGTGAGTAGGTTTCTTATTGAGTTTCAAAGACGGAATGTAATTTTCGAATTTTTACATGATTTGATTATGGATTTTATTCAATAAAATTGATTCGTGAAAATTGATTCTTGTTTTGAGTATTATTGTGCTTGTTATGTGTTAGGGCTCACATAATTTGTGTCGAAATTATCAGTTGATGAATCGAAAGGTAAAAATCGGTAGTGGAAAACCAAAATTAAGAACTTGTAGGTTTAGACCTAGATATAGGCAAAAATCTATGAAAGGAACTACCAACTAGATAAAAATCTTAATGAGTTTTAGTTAATTTCATGAGCCACGATAGTCGGGATTGATTTTAACTACGATACTTTTTTGACATCTCGATAGAGAATCATAGATAATTTAGTAGTTTCCTTCAAAGTCTAGGGATCAAAATTATTTAATATACCAAAAGAGAATAATTAGAAGTCGATCACGAAACCAGATTTGAAGTCTGCCTTTTACATATATGATTTATTCCTTACAAACTCATACTGTATAAGTTGCACGATTATTCTGTTTGCTTTAGGATTAGTTTTAACAATTCGTTTATTAATTAATTTTTCAATAATCAACATTTGAGTGATCACCCAAATAATTGAATGATTTTAGCCTAGTAATTATTCAGTAACTCCCTGTGGATCGATACTTTACCTTTCCTATTTACTTGCGTGACCCGTACTTGCAGAGCCTTGGACAGCTAGGTTAGAGTATGCACAACAGACATCAATGGTAAACTCTAATGATGACTATGTGGCAAGTTAGAGTATAAGGGATATTATGTCCCATAATGAAGAACAAGCAGAAGACTATGATTCTCTATCAACCAAGATTTTTGTATGCTGTTCAAAACTGTAAAAAGAAATCAGTAACGAAGAGAAAACAAAATCTCAAATATTAGGAGGTTTCTCCCAAATAAAGCAATCCTATTGTGAAACTTTAGGGTTAAAATGACTTGCATAAACAAGAATTTGTGTAGGAGCCTTTCCATGGAGATGAAGCATAAGTAGTGCATATAGTTGTTTCTTTTTATTGTCTATCTTGCGGACAGTTATACTACCTTACTTGGGAAATTTTTTGGTCATATTGTAATATAATGGTACTTAATGCCTTAAACTCATCACAACGTAGTTATAGTTTTAACTATAATTATTTTTATTTATAAAAAAAAACTAAATTGAAACAAATCACAAACAAATCAGAAGCACATTTGAGTTTAATACAAGCGGCAACAATTTTAAACAACGTAAATTAATAGGTTAGAAGGCAATAGCAGGTGGAGACCGTAGAGGAGCAGAGTATGGTGGTCCCTCGGACTTGGAAACTTCGACAACTGAGGAGAGAAGAGCAAGGATGGCAGTGACGTGAGAGTGACGCGTGGCGACTGGTAAGAGAGAATAGTGTTAGAAGTGACGGTGGCACAGTGCAGCTATTGTGGAGCACTGACCACTGAGCGTGGCAAAGTTTGGCGATTGTGGGCTATGGAACTGGTGATAGCTACGGCTACGAGGCAAGCTGGTGGTGCTGACAGCGACGAGTTGGTGGTGACACGAGGAGTTGGTGGTCACGTGGACAGAGAGACATTAGACAATGGGAGACAGGGAAGACAGGCAACAGAAGCAAAAAGTGTTGGGGGAGGAGGAGGCAAAGGAACTAAGGATTTGGGTCACAGTTTTTAAAATTTTAAAAGTTAGTCCAAAATTTTACAAAATCTAATGATAAATAAGTAAATAACTACTCTCCCATTTTATAATAAGAATTGTTTTAAAAAAATACACGTTTATTAAGAAAGTTAAAAAAAATTATAGATATATCTTTATTAAAATTCTCATAAAATTACCTCGATAATCAGCATCTTAAATTAGCATGCGAGAGAAATTGCCTTGAAATTATGATCTGTATAATTAAGATGAGAGAGAAATGAAAGGTTAATTTTGGAAGAAAAGTTATAAATATACATACAAAATCAAGAATGACACTTATTTTAAATAATTAAAATATATTTAAAACGACTCTTATTATGAATTGAATGGTGTATTTCTTTAAAGCTGTGATAGGTATCAAAACAGAAACATGTGACATGGTGAGATTTGGATTACATTACTCGAGATGTATCTTTTACTGTGAACGCGAATACTACTCATTTTCACAAGTTTTGTTTCATTTCAATCTCAAATTTAGTTTCGCATATCAGAAATTTAATCCAGTCTTGTAAGTCCAATTCACATATGATATATTAATTTACCTTCAAAAATGTGGACATCTCCTTTTATTTTTTTCTTAATAGCTATTTACTATAGAATCTAAGGTCAACTACAAAATAATAGGAGAATTTCACCGTATGTAAGTATATAATTTACTCGGTATAAAAACAATCTATATATACTAAAAAGAAAAGAAATTCTAATAATCTAATTTCTTTTTTTTTCAAAATTTCATAATAGGCTTAAAAATTGTATAATTATTATTCAAAATAATAAGAATACCTTTTAACTTGAAATTAAAATTAGAAAAAGTCAATATAAAACGACATTTACTCGTAATTAAAAATGTGACTTAGGACATTAATAACTCTTACAATTTACTCTTATTTTGACTTTTGGTTATGTCAATAGTTTTTTTTTATAAACTGAATGTTTATAAAAGTTCTAATTTCACACGAACGAAATGTAAATTCGTAATTATTTTTTTAAAAATACTGATTAGATAAATTATTAAAAAATTAATTAATAAACTAATAATTTAAAATCATTTTATATCTTGTTGAAAGACATGTTTAGGTTGAAGGGATGCTGTTAACTCCATTGTTACATAGCCTTTCTTGGCAAGGTATGGCCTGTTAAAAAAAAGCTCTAAAGCTCCAGATTTGGTAGCCATTGAAGATAAAGAACAAGAAATGAAAACTGGAAGAGTCAGGCACTTTTCCAATATGATGAGGTCATGAACATTTTTTTTTTTTTGTTAGAATGGAGATACATAAAACCTTAATGAACTAGACGGGGGAGAGACGCTCCCGAAACATCCTCTAGGAGGAGAAAGAGACAACCCACAGGCGGGTTCTGAAGTAAATGGATGCCAAGGTCTAGTGAAGTGGCATAAGTAGCTAACCAATCTGCAACTCGATTAGCCTCTCGATATACATGTCTAACCTTTACAACCCATTCTCTAACTATTAGATTTTAAATGCCTAATACTAGAGAATTATACTGGATAGTATGAGCACTCGAGGAGGATAAGATGTTGATAACTATCGAGGTTTGATTTCATCATCTCGAGATTGTGTTATTCACTGATGGGATGTCTGTGCTCGTTTCGTTCGTAGGTACACAGGCAGTTCACTTCCTTCAATGTTTCACCGACTGTCTCTCCTTTTAGGCGCCACGTATTGTCTAAAAACTACAGGTCTCTGACTTTTGTTGAGAGACTGTTTAGTGTTATTCCTTGTATTGGAAAATACAACTTCGGGGTTTACTTTTTTGACTTGTTTATGGCAAGATCAGTGATGGTCGATACATGGTTTTTGTTAGGAAGTGGGATGGAGAAGACATGAAAGGATGTTTTTTCCTTGTCTGGAGAGCTGTTGCTTAATGTCTGGTTTTACTAGTTGTCTTCTTGTTTGAATTTCATATAGTGAGTCGTTGGAATTGGCTGATATCGATTGGTACAAACCATGGCTTCAATTATGTTCCCACTAATTAGATGTACACAATTAAGTGCATTAAAGATGGAAACTTTTTCTAAAGGCGAAATACAGCGTTTTGGGAACATTGAATTGAACCCCCCTGCAGAAGTTTTAAGTTATGATCAGGTAAAAATATTTCTGATTTCATTGATCTTCACTTTTTGTTAATGAAATCTTCAGTTTGTCAATGATATAAGAGAAATACAGTTTCATAATTTTTCCTTATTTGCTGCATTTACTTTTTTCGTTCACATTTCAAAGTTTAGAGGCACACTCCTCTGCATGTAGCAATCTGGTACCTGTTATGATCACATTTCCCTTCTTTTATTGTTTGTATTCAGGGGTTATTTGCAGGTCTGAAACCCTACAGAAAAGAAGGCGGTAAAATTCTGCTGTTTCGTCTTGAGGAAAATGCACAGCGGATGATGATGGGTGCAGAAAGGCTGTGCATGCCAATACCAACTGTTGAGCAGTTTGTGGATGCTGTGAAGGCGACTGTTTTGACAAACAAACGCTGGGTAAGCATTCAATTCTCTGCCTTGTAAATATTCATCCTCCAGTTAATTTTTTACTAAATGTTTGGTCCTTAATTTTGGGTTCCCCCTCCAGGTAAAGGGTCATTGTATATCAGGCCATTGCTAATGGGAAGTGGAGCTGTTCTTGGTGTTTCACCTGCCCCTGAGTATATGTTTTTGATCTATGTATCACCTGTGGGAAACTATTTTAAGGTTTGTTTTCATCCTTTAAATTTCTTATGAGTGAGTTGAACTTGCAACTTTAAATCATTGATACTCACTAATCATCTTCACTCTAAAATTTTATTAACTTCTGAAAATCAACATCGTAAGGCAGATATTTTGAGTCTGTTGGTAAAATATATATAGCAGTGGATAGATTGCTCCATTTGTACAGTTTTGTTCATCTCCCTCACAAAAGGCAACGAGTGGAATCCCCAAGAATTATGTGCAAGTGAAAGAAATCCCATCTCTTGATTCTTTGTATATTGACTTTGAACTCACTTTTACAGATGTTTGATTCGAATGTTTATCCTACTCTCTTCTTGAGACTATTCGTTTTTGTTAAATATGGTTCTTCTTCAATCGTCTGTTGATATAGATGATACAATATTCCTTATTGCTCAACATAGTTCTGTTATAAATTATAATTTCAGGAAGGTTTATCGTTGATCAATTTGATTGATTATTGAGCATAAACTACATAGGGCAACTCGTGGAGGTACTTGAGGTGTGAAAACTATTGGAAACTACGATGCTGTGAGTATTTATATGGTTTCCAGCTTTCATATGGCCTTATTGTGTAGTAGTATCATAATGCATAACTGTAGAAACTAGATATAGGTTTTGCATTACTTTAATCTTATTTGCTTGTAATTATTTGTGTAATATAGCGACTTTAGTTATTGATTTGCTGTTCATGTTTATTAAATTGCTATTCATACGTTCTCAAGGCTCAATCTGAGGCAAAAGCCAAAGGATTTTCGGATGTTCTGTATCTTGACTGTGTTTATACGGTATTTGGAGGTTTCCTCGTGCATCATTTTTGTTGTGAAGGTAATGTATATGGAATTAACTTCTAGTAGTTTGTATGGAATTTGAGTCATAACATGCCAATGCCAATTTTCACTTGCAAACCATGAATTTTCTAATGTGCATTTGTCTAATCTTGTGTCGGCTAGGCTGTAATTTCCCTACTCCCTCAAGGAACATATGATGAATTATGCTCTCATCAAAGTTCTAACAGGTTGATGCTTTATCTAGCCTCTTAATTTGTGGGAAACTATCACTAGTTCCCGTGCCCCCCTGTCTCGCTGCAGATTTGAACCGTGATCTCTCAAATTTTAGGCATTTATTCTAGTTGACAATGTCTCGTGAGTATGGGCTGTCAAGTTTTCTGATTAGCTTGTCAATGCAGAGTTCTGACACAATTTGCTTAACTAAATTGCTGCTTTTATTTCTCTGCTCAAAATTTTCAGTTAATTGAAAGATATATGACATTCTTTCTTTCAACTGGAGATTGGATTCCTGCTAGTTTATTTCTCATTATTGAGAATAGGTAGTGGAGATATTAATTAGGCATTGTATTAGAGTTCAACGTACGTGCATTCTACAATTATTCTTTTTCAAGCTATTCAAATTCTCACGAATCTTCTCCTTGCAAGAACTACTATTTTAATAGTCAAAAACTAGGTCAAGTTGAAATGCTATGATATTGTCAGATCTTTACTGATTGTGTATCATTTCAAGGCGGGTGAATACACTGTGCTGTTAGATTTACCTATTGACCTTTGGCTGGTCTATCTTTGGCTGGTCTACTTGTTCTGAAGCAGTAGCTCATTAAGGGTAATTGCAGCTAAATTCTCAGGATAATGTTAATTCTACTCCTGAAATAAAGGGTACAATTTTGCCTGGCATTACCAGAAAAAGCATTACAGATGTTGCTCGGACTGAAGGGTTCGAGGTACACCGTTGATGCTATAAAATGCGTTGTTAACATGTGAAATTTGACAATTATGATTCATGCTTTCGTTAGATGTTGACATCCTGCTCATTTTAGGAATTATGATCATAGTTTAGTGTGTGGCAGGATACGGTAAGGAGAGTGTATTCTGTGTTTCACACTTCAAAAACAGGTCTCTGTTTGGTTTTGGGGTGAACCAGATCACTTCTTTGTTTGGGGGTGAACCAGACACTAACTTATTAAACGTATAGAACCATATATTCAATGGAATTGTTGAAGCTTCCTTGTCTCCTTTCCTGTAACCTTTAATACTCAATTAGCTAGCAGTTGTGATGCACCTAAGAAGTGATAACACTCGCCAACTTACTAAACGTATAGAACCATACCAAGTATATTCAATGGAATTGTTGAAGCTTCCTTGTCTCCTCTCCTGTAACCTTTAATACTCAATTAGCTAGCAGTTGTGATGCACTTGAGAAGTGATAACAATCGCTAATAAATTAAAACGAAACCATTTCCGCCGTAATCGTTTGTCATAAACATCTGCTTCTTCTCATGCTTAGATAGTTGTTCTAAATTGTCCTTCATATTTTCTTCTACTGTTCTTCATATTGTTAATGGTGCATTACGCAATAATGAGTTTATAAAATGATTAATGTGTTACAATCCAGGTAGAGGAACGACCTGTGACAGTGGATGAACTTCTTGATGCTGATGAAATTTTCTGCACTGGAACAGATGTGATTGTATCATCACCAGTTGGAAGCATAACTTACATGGATCGAAGGTGATGGTTGGATAAAATATGTTGTCTAGTCGTTAGTGGAAGGTGTCATTATTATGCTGGAATATGCATCTCTTGAATAAATGTTGCCGTATGAATGTGTTTCTTCCATTAATGTAGGTTGTCCTATGGAGAAGATAGTGTTGGTGTTGTATCGAGACAGCTCTACAATGTGCTTACTAGACTACAAATGGGGCTAACGAAGAATAAGATAAGATGAATTGGACATCGGAGCTAAGTTATGCGTATTTGGATCGATGATTGGAGCTTGTATTCAATCTCTACAAACACTCAAGTTTATCCTAATGTACTAAGTAGTTAACTTGGACCTATTAGTTTCACTTTTATTTTATTTTATTTGGTGCTAGTTTCATGATCTTGGTTTTTGTTTTTTAAACTAAACTTATTTTGTTATGGATAGTAACTAAATATTATAAATGTATAAATAAATTACTTTGATAAATTAATTAACTAAATAATTTCATTTCTAGTTCATTATTTTTATTAAAATAAATAAATAATG
>JANIHY010000003.1:5421375-5436619 GCA_027479065.1 Erythroxylum brevipes
GATAGTAATAACAAAATAAAATTAAATAACTTAATTAAAATTTATATACACCTAATAATAATATCAAATTTAATAATATTTATAAATGGTTTGTTAGTTTTAATAACAATCCAATAGTTGAGAAGAACAAAAATTTAAAACAATTAAATCAATATTTGATTAGGTCTACACAAGTAAAAGCCAATACAAGTAAAAATTGGACAGAGGTGGCTGGCTCTGTGCGCCGGAGAGAAAACGCCTGTCCATTGGAACAGGTATGTGCAATTTTTTATAACAAAGCGACGCCGTATTCTCATTAGACAGAGTAAGACACAATAAGCTTAGACAGACGATCTGCTCTCCGGTCTAAGTGAGAACGGGAACACCTTTTAACGTATCTTCCCTACTGATTTTGATATTGTGTCTGTAATTCCCTGATTACCATCTATAGTTACAGTCTCCCTCTTCTAAGCGGATATGAATTGGTATGTTGTTTTGGTTTACTCTTCGCTAGATTTGAATTTTTCTCGAAATTACTCCTGTTTGGTTGCCGAGAAAGTATATGGTTACTAGATGCTGTGTACAAAGTTTGCGTCTTTTTGCATCTGAGTCTGGAAACCGTAGTTTATAGAGCAAAGGAAGTTAATTTTTCAGTTTTGCGGATTGGAATTGGTTTTGTAAGTAAAGGAGATTAAATACTTTGTTGGGATGATATTATGATGTTTAGGGAAGGGAAAAATTCTGGGAAAACACGAAGTCTGCTTCCTTTTTTTTTTCCCCCTTTTCCTTAGTTATTTTTGCGTTTTTGTTTTAGTTATCTGTTAAAGGTTAGAACTTGGTGAAGTATAATTTTGCTAATTTCTTTAAAAATTTTCAGGCATCTCTAAAAGTATGATCTCTTTCAGATATGTCTTATTTTTATTATGGAGATAAATCTTGAACTTCCGTCGCATGAGCGAGAGAAAGTAGATACTATATCAACATCAACTGCTGTTGTAACTGATAGTGCAGATGGATTGGATGCAAGTGAGAATGATATAAATTCTCTTGCAAGTGAACATGATATAAAATTCGGTAAACCAAATGAAAAGGAAGTTATTACTTGTGAAAGGGAAACGGATGAGAGTGCAGTTGGTGCAGAGATTTGTAAAAGAGATATGATATTTGAACCCCAAAATGGTTTAAAATTTGAAACAAAGGAGGCAGCTTATTCTTTCTATAGAGAATACGCGCGGTCTGTGGGATTCGGCATCACAATAAAAGCTAGCCGCCGTTCAAAAAAATCTGGAAAATTTATAGACGTCAAAATTGCATGTTCCAGATTTGGAAGCAAGCGGGATTCAAATGCAGTCGTCATTCAAAAATCATGCGTGAAGACGGACTGCAAAGCAGGCATGCATATGAAGAGGACACAGGATGAGAAATGGATTATCCATAGTTTTATAAAGGAGCATAATCATGAGATTTGTCCAGATGATTTCTGTAATGCTATTAGGGGAGGAAACAAGCAATCTGATGTAGTTGCAGGCAAGAAGAAAGGTCTGCAGTCAGCCTTAGATGAAGATGATATCCAGATTATGCTTACGCATTTTATGTGTATGCAGGCTGAAAATCCCAATTTCTTTTACGCCATTGATTTGGACAGTGAAAAACGTATGAAAAGTGTGTTCTGGATTGATACGAAAGGAAGAAATGATTACAAGATTTTCTCTGATGTCGTCTTGTTTGATACCTTTTATCTTGAAAGCAAATATAAGATTCCTTTTGTTCCCATTGTTGGGGTAAATCATCATTTTCAGTTCATTTTATTTGGGTGTGCCTTGATTGGAGAGCAGAATAAATCAACTTTTACTTGGTTAATGCGGACCTGGAGCAAAGCAGTGGGTGGCCAAGCTCCTAGAGTTATTGTTACTGGCCGAGAAAAGTACCTGACAGAAGCTGCTGTGGATGTATTTAGTGATGCACGTCATTGTCATTGCTTGTGGCATGTGTTGAGTAAGGTTACACATAATTTGCATTTGATGAATCTGAATGAGAAATTTATGGCAAAATTCAATAAATGTATACACAGATCTTGGACTGACGAACAGTTTGAAAAGAGGTGGTCGAAGATGGTTGATAAGTTTGAACTCAGGTTGCATGAGTGGATTTGCTCATTGTATGAAGATCGTAAAAAATGGGTTCCTACTTATATGCAGGATGTATTTTTAGCTGGAATGTCAACAGCTGAGCGAGTTGGGAGTATTCCATCATTCTTTGACAAATACATCCACAGGGAATCTACATTCAAGGAGTTTATGGAGGAGTATAACATATTTTTACAAGATAGGTTTGAAATGGAAGCTAAAGCAGATTTTGAAACTCAAAACAAACAACCTACTGTAAGATCACTGTCATCTTTTGAGAAACAACTGTCAACAATCTATACAGATGCAGTTTTCAGGAAGTTTCAGGTTGAACTATTAGGAGTTGTTTCATGTCACCTGCAAAAGGAAAATGAAGATGAGGAGGCTCTTACTTTTCGGGTGGATGATTTTGAGGAACGTCAATATTTTCTAGTATCCTGGAATGAAGAAGCCTTGAATGTAAGCTGTACATGTCGGTCATTTGAATACAGAGGAATCCTCTGTAAGCATGCGATTCTAGTACTTCAGATGTCTGGTCTTTCTATCATTCCATCCCCCTATATATTGAAGCGGTGGACAAAAGATGCAAAGATTAGTCAAGCTGTGTCTCAAATATCAAGTAGTCTTCACTACAGGGTACAGCGTTTCAATGATTTATGTAAGCGAGCTATCAAATTGGGCAAAGAGGGATCTTTGTCCCAGGAAGCTTATGATATTGCATTTCATGCAATAGAAGAAGCTCTGCAGAACTGCAAGGATTCTAATAACTCCATTAGGAGTTTTTCAAAGCCCAATGCTTTAGCTGTTCATGGTTTTCTCGGCACTGAAGAAAACAATAGCAATATTGTCTCCAGGCCATTAAAGAAAAGGAAATTCTATAAGAAGAAAAAGGCAAGTCAACAGTTACTGGTTGAAAATGTACATGCTTTAATATATTTTAGCTTTCTGAAATTTTATGCCATTTGAATCAGATATTAATTTGCACTGCAGGTGCAATCCGAGTCTGAGAGGACAACAATAGGTTTGCAAGAAACCTGCAAACGGATGGTTGGTCCTCGTCCTATTTGAAGCTGGATAAATTCTTGGTTGTTTGTCTTGAACAGAATCCTAGCAACAGATAATTTTTCCAATTTCAGTTGTTTATATTATGTTAACTAACCTCAATAAAATTTTGAAACAGATGAACTCAAGAGCACATCCTGTTGACAACTGCCATTTTCCACAATCAGAAATTCCAGAGATGGTGCATAAAATCTAGCTCATAGCCATATGTCCTGCACAAACAAATTGGTTTTATTGTTGATTAATTCAAGAGTTTCTCAAATCTTGCACTCTGTAATTTGATACATATTTTTCCAACTTAGGAATCAGGTTCAAGGGCACCAACACTTGATGGTTATTATGGTCCTCAGCAAAGCATCCAGGGAACAGTATGGAATCTTATAGATATCCCATTTTGTTCATAGGACATTTGATGCATCTTCCATAATGATTATGCTTACTATTGTTTAATTTTTTTTCTCATATTTTTTCACAGGGACACTTGAACTCAATACCTCCTATTCGTGATGACTATTACAGCAGTCAGCAAGGCTTTCCAGGCTTGGTACTGCCTTTTTGACTTTTAATTGATGATTTACGTACCATTATTTTGTGGTAGTATAATGCATATAGGTTGACGTTGAGATTTCATTTGTGTCAAGGTACAGTTAATTTCAACACGTGCTGGCCAATCTGGGAACCAGCAGGGCATGCAGGGACTGGTACTACAATTTAATTATTGTTGATATTTATGTAGCAATTCAGTTTACCAGATAAGCACGAGGTAACATCTCGTTTTCTATGCTCTTATTTAACAATTTCTTCTCATTCTTCTTTATTTTCTGTGCTGAAGGGCCAGCTCGGCTTCAGATTACAACCTCTTCCGGGTTGTTTCAGTATCCAGAATGTTTCGCCTGATATGGTACATATTGAAACCATCGTCTCATTGTCCTTTTTGTCTTCATGGTATCAACCCTGGATTATCTCCACTACAGGAACATTCTGTGACCTCTACACAGTTTCATGGCATTGCAAAGCATCCACTTGATTAACCTCCCATATTCGCTAACATGGTAACCATTTACATACCTTCAAGAGTCAAACTGAGAATTAATACTGTACCTGACTCAAAGATTCACCATCTCATGGAAGAAGCTCCGTGTCTACAATTAAATATGCATTATTTTTGTGGACTCTATACATTTGAATTAGAAGTTCTACCAATGAGCCTGAGTGGAGCTAGACTTGCTGGAAAGCCATTAAGTTTGTTTTGTAGCCTTAAAGTTAGGTAAAACACAGTGCAGGCCTTGGAGACTGCTAAATATGCGGCTGATCATTGTCTTGTTAATTATGCTGTTAGAGAACAGAATATTGCAGCAGTTGTTGGTCCATTAGCTGCAAAAATTTGACATGGTAGTTGTGATCAGTCTGATTATAAAGATGAACTACATGAGCTACCGTTTATATATCCTTAACTTGAATTTTGCTGGATATTGTTGCCATTTATGACAGTATTAGAGCATTTTAATTTTCTAATCTTTTTAGTACCTTCATTGCATCCCCTTCTTGGTTTTAGTTGAATACTATACATGCATGCTAGTAAGGCATAAATTCTGAGAAGATGTGTCCAACGTATTAAGTTGCCATCCCTGATCCTCACCATTTTAAACTTCAATCATGCCTGAGATGGCAACTTTTCTTGAAAGTGCCGAGTTTGTAGTACACAGAAAAACTAGTAGTGAGAAGATGAGCCACATTTCCTTTTTCGGTGATGTCTCTAAGCGACGTCGTTTAGGACTTGTTTATGTAACGTTACGAGTGATTAATAATGATTATTGTGCACAGGCTGGTTAATGGTTTCACTTTGGTCTACTTACCCTCGAAAGCTTTCAGCGTAAGATCAGTGGAAAAAATAGTAACGATCTCATATCTACCACAACAAATCAGAGAACTTGCAAGCGTTAACCATGGGATATTGACCAAATCCAGTGTCCTAGCCTTGCCGGTGTTCAGTCAAGTTTACGGTGAACGTGCTGAAGATGATTATGGTCTTATCCACATTACAGTCCCAAGCATTACGTCATGTGATGACCTTTCTGTAAGAGGTAAATGATGCACTGTGTATTAATCTGAAACTCATCATGAAACAATAAGTTCTGCAAATTACACTCTCCTGTGAATGGCTTCCCTTCTACAGGCTGGCCATAAACACATATTGTAAGCCTTCTTTTCTTTGGTAGAATATTTCACAATCTCGCGGGTCAATTGCTTGTTGGCAGTTACCAGAGATAAAACCTTTCCATTGTATTCTTGTGAAATGTATTCAATGGATATCAGACCTCTTCTTCAATTTACACCACAGTCCATTCCTCGTGTGAATGGTTGCACCCGTAACTAATTCCACGGATTCTGGAGATCCTTTTAGTTCCACGTCGAATTTCTGTAGCAACATTGCCAATGCCACAGTTGATTCCATGAGTGCAAATTGATCTCCAACACATTTTCTTGGCCCTCCACCAAAAGGCAAGAATGCAAAATCTGATATAATCTGATAATGAGAATCACAAAATCAGGTTAGCAAAGATAATATCAGACCCTTGCTGGTAACATTAGGCAAGCTCTCTGATACCTCATTTGGATATAATGCTCCAGGGCTTCGACACGGATCGAAGCCGGCCCATCCATCAATTCCTTCACTTTTCCTTTCCATTAAAAACCTTTCGGGCTCAAACTCATGGGGGCGTTCCCAGAAATAAGGGGATCTATGGAGATTATACACCTGGATAGCATTTTTCAAGTATATTATCTGATTAAAAGCGGCAGATCAGCTTTGTATTATTTCCTGTTATTAGTTTCACGACAGAAGAATTTCAATAAAGCTTTCACTTACAGAGACGAAAATATCAGTCCCGGGAGGGATAGTATAACCATCTTTGTCTCCCTGGTATCCTCCTGTAATTTGTAAGATTCTTTTTAAGCCAAATAATAAAAAATATGGAATTTGTTTTATAAGGGAAGAGGTTAAGTCATTATCATCGCACAACTATGCAAGGAACTTTGCTTTGAGATCAGGATCATTAACTTGGAAATTCTTTCGCAATTAGCCTATATATTCAAGCTTCTTATTCAAAGAAGTAAAGCAAAAGATAATTATCTGAAATATAAAACTGCATCATACATGAACTATACAGCAAAACATACCATGTTTGCAATGCATACCCTGTGATGACTATTAACAGAAAATTGCTCATATTGAACATAATAAAATCTGGGAGTCAGTACTTAGACAAGATATATTTACAATTGTGTTATCAATTCAAAATACCTGGTAAACCATCAGATTTGATGGAACGCCTGATTAGCAATGGAGGCTGTGGATACAATCGAAGAGCCTCAACAAGTATGAGTCTTATGTACCTGAAAGCATGCAAGTATATGTTACAATCCTAGCTAGTATAATCACTAATAGTAACAAAAATGTCTAGACAAGTAACTACTTGAGATACTCACTCCAATTTTTTAAGCAATTCAAAACTTGGTCTCCCCTGACCCAACACAGCATCAACCTCATCTTGAGCTTTCTTCAATTTGGCGGGAGTCTGAAGTTTTTTATATGAATAACCTTCAGGATATTAGTTTGTAAGAAAACGAACTTATTGATCAATATCAGCAATAAAGTGTCTACATGTTACTCTTACGGTTTTGAACTAACAACATGGCTACTTGAGAAATATTGTTATCAGAATCATACCTGTGCAAGAAGGAAAACAGCCCAAGTAAGAACAGCGGCTGTTGTTTCATGGCCAGCTATAAGCATGGTCATCAGATCATCTCGTAGCTGTTATGACAAAAATAAAATGCAAAAATCATGACAGCTTGTTGTCTAAAAACAGATTCAACCTGATTGATTAAATTTTTGTGATTATGAGTGATACAACCAGCTATTTCTCATATCCACCAACTATAACTTATATTTCAAGATTGAAGCGGAATTTTATGTGTACAAACACACCTGTCGGTCATCAGCATCAGCTCCACGCATATCAACTAGAAATCGCAAAAGACTTGCATCCTGCATACGTCATAGGTATAACGAGACATCAAACATTTTCTTAAGACAAAAGGTACAAATACAGTTATGAGTTCTTAAATATGTCTGACCGAGGTGGATGATAAGTTCTTGGTCCATACCCACCTTGAGATTCAAGTAATCTCTTTGCTGCAGCTTCTCAACATCCAATTCCTGTCAAATATGTTAACCTAGATAAGATATAGAAGTAGATTGATTTTCTATTATTCCAGTTAATCTACGAATCATGTGACAAGATCCAGTATTACTGCCGATGAATCTAAGAAAGGTAAAGCTCATATGACTTGTGGCTGGCTTGCCATTGATGAGTTCAAAAGGTAGTGGAGAAATCCTTTAAAAAAACCAATCCATACTTGAAAATCCATCGACAGACAACTGCCTTTCTGCATTTATTGAAATCTACACTGCTTAAGCTAACAAGATAGAAGCCTTCTAAGTTACAGAAAGAGCAAATTATATACTAACCATAAGAAGCGAGAAGCATTTAGATTCCCCAGACATGCTCACATATTAAGATTGAGTCATTGCCTGATTCTTGGACCAAAGGAATAGATAGGACGATGTTCTATAAATTATTTGGGAAGCTAATAATGACTTAATACCTACTCAATGTTATAGCTTTTCAATAACACCATCTGTTGCAGAATTTCAGGCTTCAAAATCAGAAGAGATTTGTCAAGCCAGCAGAGTACTTATCTCACCTCTCTAGTCTCTTTTGCATTTTTTATGAGTCCATCAAGACAGTCGTTAATAATCTTGAGATCATTGTGAAACTTTCTTTGTCTAGGAACTATCCACCTTGCAAGAGGTACTTTCCAATAAGGGATGTAGAAAGTAGATCTATGCTCAGCTTCAAAAAGGGTACCATAAACCGCCTGCATGTGGTTAAAAAGGAATTGAACAGACAAACACAGATGGTGCGATGGAGAGGAAAGGGAGGAAGAAATAGCAAGTTGATGTGAACCATTATGAATGCAACATGATTTGGCATCCTTAACAAACCTTAATAACAGGTGATTCTTTGGTGACAGAACCAAAGTCATAATTGAAGACACCAAGTCCAATGATATCAAGAGCTAAACTTGAGAACTCTGCTTCAAGATCCAACTCGATGGCTTTCTCACCATTTAAGTCTTCTTTTAGAAGCTCCTCATATTTACTTATTGATCTTTCTGAACAATCAGTAAATACTTTGACCATGGCTTCCAAGTATAAGGCATGAAACCCAGGAGCAATTACTGCATGAATGAAACAGGGAAAAAAGATAAGCTTTCATAGTCTTCATAAAACATGAAAAAGTCATGGATTATGACCTGTTTCAGGTTCAGTTATATCATCATGTCAAGCTAAAGATAGTCAAAGGAATTGTTAGGTAAATTAACCCTCAAATAGCAAGTCTTCAGTAGCATTACGAATTAGCCTCAATGGTGCAACCCATAGCAATGGTTTACTCTCGTCATCCCTCTTCCTTAACTTTTGATGAGATACTTTACTCTTTTGATTAATGAAAATCATGCAGCATAAATGGAGATCTTGGTATTAGAATCAACACCTATGAAAGGATGCACTGAACAACTAGATCTCCCTCTAATGTAGCTATCTTCTGGTAGTGTTTCTACTCACAGCTAGTAAGAGATGAGAAGTCCAACTCTACAACATCCTGATACAACTTACTCACTTCGTCTCCTTAGCTTCCATGTGTCAAGGTCAGCAGGTATGAGTCCTTTACCCATAATTGGTTCTAGGATATCAGCAAGAACTCCCTAGTGGGAAAAAAAAATATATCTCAGTAAATGGATAACACAGGACTAAAATGCATGAAATGGATTGCCAAAATGAATGCAAAACTGCACTTAAAATGGTAATCAGGTTAAGGAGCTGGGGAAAAAGCTCAAAGTTAAATAAGAATTTGCCATAGAATCTGTTTTAAACCATGGCAGAAATATAGTCAGAAATTCAATAACATACATTCACATGCATGACTCTCAAACAGGATATGTGTATAAGCGCTGGCTAAAACAAGTACAAAGGACATATGCAGTTATTATGCTAACAAGAAAAATAATGAAATACCTTGTCATAAGAAAATGCATTTTCTCGTAGAATATGTCTGGCAACAATGGGATCTGAGATGACAACAAATGCCTTTGGCCCAAAAGCAAGCTTATAGACAGATCCATGCTGCCAAATCAAACCAAGTGGAACGTTACAACTCGAGATGCTGACAATAATCAACAATAACAATCTGAAAGTAATTTAGAAATGTTGACAGAATCACAAAATCGTATAACATCTCTTGTTTGAACAGGCATACGATTGAGTTTTAAGGCACTATATAACATCAGCCCCAACACAAAGCTTGTTCAAAGGGAAAGTAACTGAGTACCTCTAAGAACCAATCATATAATGCGAAGAAGAGGGGTCGACCAAACAAATCAGACACTGCACCTTCAGCTGTAGGCATAGAGCCTAGACTTCCACCACTCAACAAATTGGTAAGAAGGTTACTGGCATTGTCCAACAGATTCCTTGTTTTCGGTTCATCTGTACTGCTAGACTGGCATCTGTTTGCAACCACCAACAGATTCAACACATTACATTGAACTCCATTCAAAATAGTTAGCCTAAATTCAATGCCATTGGTTAAAACAGTGATTGGTACACAACTTCACGCTGAGAATGATAGAAATAACAATTACAGTACGGAGGTGAGAAAGGGAAGGGGGTATTTCATGAGAAAAATTCTAAGGGAGAAGAATTGAGAAAGAATTAAGTAAATATTGGCATTCTGTTATGCCTTTCATTTGCCAGGTACATATAATACGTTTGTTAATACTGTAACGTGGAAACAAGAAGGACAAAGGGACAGCACGGATAACATTAGACGAATTGTGCATAGTAACAGGATAGGCGACAGCGCCTTTCTACACATATCCGAGAAGGCGAGAACTGAGGGGCAAAGTTTCAGGAAAGAATAACCATAGATATGTAGATTCTAGTTTAACAAGAAAGAAGGAAACAAATCCCAAGACTCTCAATCTGTACCACCTTCGAAATTACAACAAAATGCACGAAACAAACCTGCATTTATTTCCTTTTACTACCACCACTGAGAAAATTTCCAACCTTTTTCTTCTCAAACTAAATCAATTTCGCAGCAAAGAACCAGTCTTTTTCAAACAATTATACAGAAGAGATAAGACGATGAAATGGAGATAAAGCAAGAACCTGACAAGAGAAGACCCTTTTGGCTTAGAAGCAAGCAGATGGAGACAGGATGGGTTCTTTGAGGTACCAACTAACCCAAGATCAAATCTTTTTAAGCCACCGCCACCATCTAAGGTCAAGGAGAGCTGCAAAGCAGAAGCGACGGTCATTGAACAGAACATAACTGCAGCTTCTGAATACTGCTCAGTACAAAGAGATACAACCAGTTTAGGATAACTAATTCAGGACAGACTCCACTTCTCATGCTGTGCCTATATGTATGTACGTGCCACGTATACTGCAAGCGGGTGGAGGGTCAGGCTCCACTATATATCGTCATACCCAAACCCACCACACGAAAGAGGTCAACTGCTGTGGGAAGTTATTAGTACACTTTCCTCATACGTACTTATCTGTGCTACGAAACATGTAATGTTAGTGATAAAAGAGCATCATTTATTTGTTGCAGTTTTAATTTTGGTGTTCCATTTTGAATTTTGATACACCAAAATGTCAAATATCTTCATTTATTAAACTTTTAAATATTTGAGATAATTACTCAAAAAATTATTAATTTCATTAGTTTGTGAATGTTTTGGAAGTAGTATGATTATGTTCATTGTTAAAGTATGTCACATTCATTAAAAATAACTATTAAAGTATTAATAAATAATAAGGACCAATTAATCAAATGACTAGTTCTAATCATTTTAATAATGATTTATCCGAGTCCAATTTTTGTTAATGAGTTATAAACTTTACCTATATTAAAAATATTAATATAGTATCAAAGTAGGTCTGGTCCAAATTCTTAATTTCTCAGTTATCCTTCTAAATAGTCTTAACGGTCCAGTGATATTAATACTGCATTTATTTCAAGTAATGACTGAATGTCTTGTCCACTTGAAAGGAAATGTTAAATATTCAACATTAATTAAAAATGAAAACATTAAAGACTTAAATTTACAATTTATTCATTTTTTCAACTATTAACTCAGGCTCAATTCTTACTAATAAATTTTACAGCCTATTCATATTAAAATTTATAATAAATATGCTAAAATATGTTAGTAAATATATTTAAATAATGTATTATAACTAAATATTTTATAAAGATAAAATTTTTACTAAAAGCAAAATTAATTAACCCTTAAATATTTGATAAAGCTTTATTACATAAATAAGGATTAACATTAAAATAATTAGGACATTAAGACAACCCGTAAGTTACAGCTTCAAGTCTTTTGTTCAGTTTTTGCTGTGCCCATGTGTTCCAAACAATATCCAATCATACAAATTTTCTCCCACCTAATTATTATATAGTTGGATGTTGTTTGACTCACATGGCACAGCAAAAACGGAACACGAGATTTAAAGCCGTAAGTTACAGCTCCACAAGATGCTCTTTTCACTTAACGACGGAAAATGTACTGAGGTGCAGCGATAGGAGCAACCTATGCATTGCTCTGAACTAATGTCTCTGAAATTTCACTGACATCAAGTCAGTGGAGTCCATACTCGCTTTTACCAATTCAACCAAGGCAGACATTGTTGTTTTGGGATCACTGGTTAGCGGATAGGCTTCTATGATCACACGCCAAACACCAACTTCCTTAGTCTTCACAACAAATCAACCTGTCTTTGCTATGAACACGAATTGGTGGATTCTGAGATTCAAAGTTGAAAACTTTAAAGCTTCAAAGCCCAAATTGTTGACAGTTGATGCTTCATTTTGCAACTTGTAAGATAACGTCGAGTAAGGAGCTGCAGGAAAGGCGGCGGAGTTACCACGAAACAGTAAGTGGGTCAATCAGACTTGTTTTATTAAGCACGTAGACGGCGCTTAGCTCATTTCATTTCCATTTGATTGAATATTGGAAGTTCTCACAAAAGAAAGCATCTTAGAGGTGAAAGTTTCGCCTTTTAATGAGAAGTCGTGGCTCCAGGTCTTCATGTTATCTTTGAGTTTTACCCTCCCAAGAAAAAAAGAAAATGAAGATCTGTAACTAGTGAAGAGGCATAAGAAGTACAGACTTAGATGTCCAACATCAATTTCTCTTTGTAATGTTCAGGTTTTGCATTTTCAGGATTTTGTAAGTGCTTGACCTTGTACTAGTTAGTTCAAATGGCTTTAATCGACTCTGGTGAAAAGGGAGGTTTTGATGCTCTTCTAGTACAGAACTATCAACTGCTTACTAATTTATAAAGGACTCTGAATTGTTTCAGTTAATGCGTATTGACTTGCACCAGGTGAAATGCCAAAATTGTTTCGTATATTTTTCTGATTGCAGGCTTTTGGTGGAACTGATAATAAGTTGTAGAATCTAAATGGGATTTTTAATTCAGGTGGCTGTTGAAAATTTCCTGAATAAAGGCGAAATCCTTGCTTTGTTCGGAAGATTTTGTAGTTGAACTGTTTCTGAATAATTTCTCACTATGGATGAGCATCAAGTACATATCTTGAGGTTGGTCCTCCTGCTCCACTTATTGTACATCAGCCATCGATTTGGCCATTTTCTTCTTATGTGTTGAGCTGCACTTTTCATAACTTTTGCTTACATTTGACATGGTACTTTTAAGACCTAACTCTCATTGCTAGCTATAACATCACTGATATCCACAATTTTAAGTTTGTTTTAGAGCATGGACAAATAGCAGAACTAAATTTAAGGCAATGTAGACTGCATCACACCTTTTCCAACTGATTAGCAGTTCCCAGCATGTGGTAGTCTGTTATATGATCCAATCTACTTAAATTTCAAGCATCCCCTTGACAAATTTGTGTTGAATTTGCTGCTTCATGCTGGTCATCACCTACATCCCTGCAAGTAATTTTATAATCATCTTGTGGTGTTTATGATCTGGTGTCAAGACTATCTTACCGGGGTTTGGCTTCATTGCTGCTTCAGTTGTAAAATTCTGTTAATAGACCTTTGGGGCTTACTCATACTCCTGTTCACTCTATAGGCTGACATGTTTCTTACTGCTTATTCCATTCAGTATCCAGAATAGGGACCGAGAGGACAACAATGTGAGACTATATTCTACAAATACTGGGGTAGCCTCGAGGAAAATAAAAAATTTTCTTTGTAAGACCAAAAGAGAACATTTTGTTTTCAAATTATTTGGAGCATTGGTGAAATGCTGAAACGTTTTGCTTTGGTTGCAGATGTTATAGTTGATGCCTTTGGATGTAGAAAGAAAGTTTTGAACCCAAAGAGTTCGTTTCTTCAAAAGTGGAATATGATTTTTCTGCTTTCCTGTGCAATTTCTCTGTTAGTAGATCCTGTGTATTTGTACACCATGATAATCAACAGGAATAGAAGCTGCCTTGACTTGGATGAGAAGCTGGCAGTTGTGACTACTGTCTTAAGCTCTTTTGTGGATGTTGTTAACATAATTCGCATTATTTTTCAGTTTCGCACAGGATATTTAGCTTCATCTTCAGGGATCAGCGTTCTAGTGGAGGATAATAAGAAAATAGTGAGGAGGTATTTGTCATCAACATTTCTTATTGACATTATCTCAGTCCTTCCCCTCCCACAGGTAAAACTACATGGTTGCATTGCTCTTTCCTTTTGTCTTAACAAGCTTTTCTTGCAATAAGGGTGAGCACTAGAATAGATTGATTGCTCTGAAATTTAAATTTTAGCGGCTGAGTGTTGACTGATAAATCACATATGCCTTCATGTCACTGCTACAATAGAAGTTTGCTTATGATTTTCTTATTCCTGAGTCCATGGATATATATCTTTACGCTGCCTTTTGTTTTTACCTGGATGTGCAACTGGAATTATGTTATTTCTATTTCCTTCCACTGATCATCCATCGTAAGAGACGCTTGAAAAGAGCATTTTCTTTGACCTATGGAGGATCTTCATAATCCATAAACATCTTATCATTTGCAATGAATTGTTGGTAATATATTTACAGTTGTGGACTTTGAACATGGTATGATTTTGTAGGTGGTAATTCTGGTAATTGTTCCGAATATGAAAGGATCAAAAGTTCTCAATATCAAAAACATGTTGAAAATTGCTGTTCCCTTCCAATTTATTACAAGGTTAATGCAAATGATCCAACTGTATAAAGAAACTAAAAGGACATCCCAAGTACTTGGCAGAATTGGATGGACAGAAGCCCCAGTAAACCTTTTCCTTTACATTGTCTCTGGGCATGTAAGTATTAACAGAAACTGGCATCTCAGTTGCATTGCAGACAACATGATCCATCAACAGGCGTATTGAATCTCTCATTAAGTTTCTTTTTCAATATTTGACCACTTGTTGAATGTCAAATTTTTTTCCATCTTTTAAGGATATAGGCATTCCATTTTCTGGCATTAGCTACCTACTGTTCGTCATGAGAAAAGAACCTAGATCCAAAATTATGACCATGAGGGAGTGCATGTATATGAAATATGCTTTTCTTTTATCTTCATCCTCTTTTCTTTGGTATAGCAACATCTGCACTAATAGCAATCGATATTGTATGTACCATTGTTGCTTGTCTATGTCCTGTGTATTCCTATGCTATAGCTTAAGGTGGAGTGAAAGAACCTTATGGGAAAAAGGAGGTATAATCCTGGCAACTGCGTGGGAAGAGGGACTTGTTAATATTTATGCTTCCATATTTTTCTTTCTCAAGATTTGGATATCAATCTTGGTAAATCCTGAGCACATATGACTCAATACTTTCTCTTTTAAGAGTTTCTCCAAATTAACGGGAGAAATACTGAGATCATATTAATTTGATTAAATTTATCTGGAGATCATATTTGGTTAAATTTTGTAACTTCGTC
>JANIHY010000003.1:5568212-5580768 GCA_027479065.1 Erythroxylum brevipes
ATTTCTTAAATTAAATATTTGTATATAAGAAAATTAAATTTTTTAAAATTTAAATTAGGTAAAAAATTCAGTTAAATCTTTTATAAAAAGAAAATTAACTTTTTTTGTTTTGTTGATGAGCACTTCTATAAATACAGAAATAAACTGATATTCATTGGATAAGGAAAAACAGTTCACATCCATATTTCTTTTACTCTCCAATTACTCAGATCAGCTCCATCGACTGGTTCCGCATTGTAAAATAACTGATAATTGAGCATTCAGTCCGATGAAAGAAAACCAAAATGTCTGTGATAAAGGATCATAATCTATGATCATCCAATTCTGGCTTTAGCTATGGGAGATGATATCTACCATTACTACCATGGAGTTGCGTTTCAATCTCAGCTAGCAAAGACTCCAAACAAGCTTGACTCTTAAACTTTTCCATGGTTGCCTCAACATCTGCTTTGCTCTTTCTGGCCTCCTCTATGGAGGGTTGAAGCTTCTTTAACTCCTTACAGCACTTGTTCATCACTTCTGTTTGCAATTTGGCAGCATCAAAACAGCTCTGCATTTCCAGCACAAGTCCATCTCCTACAGCTTGGCTTTGTTCCAGTTTAGCCTGGACATCGCTTAGCTGGCTCCTAAGGGCTAGTTGTTTACCTTCCAATTGAGTTTCCTTTTCGTCCAGGTACTTTTTATCAGCATCTAGTTCCCAAAAAAGGCAGCGGTACTGCTGGCAATCATAACTAGCTCGCTCTTTTTCAGTTTTCAATTTGGAAGCTTTATCCAGGGTGTTTTCAGCTATCTCAAACCGCTCCTGCAAATGCTTAAACTTCTCTATGATAAGTTCAATAGCAACCTTCATCTCATTCGAAATGCCTTCCTCAGGTCCAAGATCAGACAGATATGATAAGGAAGCTTCAAGAGTTTTAAGACATTCAAAATCCTGTAAAACAGAGGACCCACGAGAGAAACAATCAGAAATGGTCTTCAAAGCTGTCCTGATTTTTTTCAAGCAGGATTGAGAGGGAACAGAATCTCTGGCAAGTGTCTGCTGGTCAACATCTTGATTGACATCAGAAAATGAGTTTGAAGTAGAAGCTGTCTGGTTATAGCAAGAAAGAATTTTCTGCATGTTGATTAACAGCTGTAGTAAAAGAAGGGAGGTTAGTATTGTACGTGTCTGAGATGAAACAAGTGAGCGATGAAGTGAGGTTTACATGTGTGGAAGACACTGAATCTACATCAGATACAGAAGGCACTCGAGAAGTCCTGCAGCTTGCAGCTTTTTTAACATTACAGGAGCTGGGATTTTGAACATAAGTCCCATTTGTGCTACCAGATTTACGATGGTGTGAAGCATCCTGAATAGTGCATAAGATATGACTGTGAAGCCCTAATTTCTCCAATACTAGTTTCTATGGAACACCATGACAGAAGAAATAGTCAGAAGACCTACCTCCTCTGCAACTTGTCCTCTGCGTATCTCAGGTCGGTGTATCTTTTTGGAAGGCAATTTTCCATAAACCAACTTTTCAAGATGTTCCTCAGATTGACTACCAACTTGTGGTCTGAGTTTGACTGGAATTTTACCTGCTTTAACAAATAAAAGAAAATCAGTAAAGACACAACCATTAATGACTCTTTGACATAATGAACTCAAAATCTAAGTTTCCTAAAAAAAATGAAAATATATGTTATTAAGAAGTCATGACAGAAGAAGTGGATGTCCCCTTAGTTAGCATTCATTAAGTTATATCATCTTTATGATTGGGCTCAAGCAAATGGTGGTACGGGTTCTAAAAAGGCTGTCATCAAAACATCTGTAGAGAACTGATAAATGGCAGAATGGATATACAGTGCTCTTGATTACATATATGCAATCAAGGATTTCAATCTGTAAGTCATCTCATTGCATCATTGCTCCATGACTTACTTTACTAGGGTCCAAAGAAGTTTGAAAGCATTTCACCAAAAGATTAAATAGCTTTCAGACCTTTCACATCAGCTACTTGTTTCTTTTTGGAGAGAGCACCACTCACAGGCATTGATGAAGTGTGATGAGTTGTAGGCTGCAAGACAGCATCTGAAAAGGGGGAAAAAGAGTAATTAGCAAAGAACGACAGCTGTGCTGGGATGCCAGGAAAAAACCAACAAGATTATCTGAGTAAGGGAAAATTTAATTTCAGCAGAGGTCTTATAAGAATCTTTTAGTCCCTATACGGTCCAACTTCTGCTCATGGTGAGCAGAAGCAACTAGATGGCAGTTGCTGACACCAAAAGAACACAGATACATTTGTTGGATTTGGCTTCTGTTTATCCACTAGCCAATCAGGGTATAAAGTCTAAGCACATACTTTCTCTACCCATTGTTTGTAACAACGATGTATAACAAGAAATTTGAACCACATAAGTTAGCAGGTAATCAGTCTTTGATATATACTGCCCAATTCCTATTTTGTAAAGATTCAGTTTTCACAACAAATGCTTTTAGATTGACTTCTATGAACAAATAAGGAGGAATCCCAGGTTAGAAGTGGCTTATTAGCATCCCCATGGTTGATATCAAACACTGATAAAAAAATCAAAAGCATATTCTATATATTAAGCCACCATTTTGTATTCTAAATTTCCATAGCCTCCTAAGCTCTTCCTATCCGTCTCCTCCAGCACAGCTAGATTTATTCTGAGTTGTAAGGCTTTCTGTAGCTTGATTTTCACTTGTCCTACAAACTTCTTTTGACTTCCAGCTTTAGTGGTGATCAACACTGTTCTTTTTAAACTTCCAAAAAAACTTCCAAAAAAAAAGAATAAATTAATGATCATAATGGTGAACAAACTTCATAAGCTAACTATTACCATTTAACTCCTCAGCGTCAAGGCATTTCATGATATTGCAAACATCTCTGGTTACATCTTGAACAATTCCTGATTCATCCCTGCCAAAGTGATGAAGAAAGAATGATAAAATATGTTGCTAGGCGAAAGAGAGGAACAAAATGCATATGGTGCAAAAGTGCATTGATACTTTTCTACTGCTTTGTGATTGTTTACCTTTTAATACTAAGTACTTGTTCAGAAGAGCTTGATCACATAATGTTTGCAGAATATGGAAATAAAAAAATACCTGTCGATATTAACTTTATATGCAGTTTTTGCAGCTACTTCTCTGAAACTCTTCCTCCAGATCTTCACCATTTGCTCAGGGAACTTTCTTCCAAGTTTAATGAAAGTATTTTCAAAGCTCCCAGTTTGATACCTAATATCTTCTGATCTTATGTGATAGAAAACTGGTAAGATTTCTTTCTTCTCATCATATCTCAGTATCATCTCAAGTTCATCCAAACAATGTTTTGAGGTAGGATATTCTTTTGAAATGATGATTATCACGACATTTGATTTTCTGATAGCATCCTCTCGTGCCAATTCAATTAAAGTTCCTGTGGTAAATGCCTCATCATTTGTGATTCTAATCTCTTGTTTACGCAACCAAGCACATAGATGGCTGCCAAATCCACAACGGATGTTGTCACTACAACTAATGTAGACGCTACCACCATGATGAGAACAAAACGCCATTGCTTCTAAACAAAATTAGAGTGACCGACAACTATAATGATCTAACCCGACAACTATAATGATCTAACCAATCTCTGGCACAGAATTTATAAGGATTTGGAAAACACAAGAAATCACTGAGTGACAGAGGAACATATCTCTAGGTTGGCTAAGAATGTGGTAGTCAAAGCAATGAAATGACAGAAAAATATTCACTGACTGAGGCAGCAAACTATGGCATCTTTTCTCATCGACAGAGTCTTCTATCGTAAACAGTGTTCAGTGCTAAACCAGATATCCATTCCATGCAGCCAGCCTAAAGCTACAACAGTTCAAACAAGTGAGTTAAATGAATGAAGTAGACAAATAATGGAAGCTTTCAGATAAATTGATATATATATAAGCAAGTGAAATATCCCTAACAAACAAATACTACAAATAAATTGCTAAGCAAATAAGAGGTAATGCAATATGAATAATCATCTATTATCTCAAAAAAATATGCCACGCAGACAAATAATTAGGAAATAAATAAAGAAAGAACAAACAAATATATAAGCGAAGATAATTGAGAAATTATTATCCATCACATGGAATTAGTTAAATCAAGACTACTTACAACTCCTCAATACATGACTATTGCAATCAACAAGATATCAAATGAAACTGAGCGTACGACATGGGGGAATGGGATGGTGACAATATGGCTAAGCTTGCTGGATGTTAAATGAATATGAAAACGAAAGTAATACATCCAAATATTTGATGAACAACAGAGTAAGAAGGGCAACTCTCTGATGAAACTGTCATATAGCTAACAAAATAGTTAATAACACCAGTAACATTGAGAGCAAAGAGAAGCCAAAGGAAAAAAGAAAGGAGGAACCAAATCATTATAAACTACTTTCCACAATCCTATAAAACCAGCTACTAATGTAAAAGAGTTTTGGAAGTACAACCACAGGTGCTCAAGAATTCTTTACAGTCATAGAAAGCGTATGAAAAGGTCGAGCAATTTACCTATTCCTTACTGGTATATCTTTTTCAATAATATCCGCCGAAAAGACACTAACGCTTTCAACAAATCCATTTAGATCTATTAAGATTAGAATGGAAGCAAGAAAAGTAAAGGCAGAAAAGCAGAAATCTTGGGCAAGGCTCCCCTATAAGTAATTAGGAAGTACCTTTTTTCCCCACAAACTGGGACAAAATTCTTATGAATACAGTACGAGGATGATCACAACCGATATGATCTAACCCTCATTACCACGCAGATTATCAAACATGGCAAAGAAATAAATGAACTACAAACAGAAAAGAACCTTAAGCTAAAATTATGAAAAAAAAAAAGAATTCCTAAAATATCAACACCCATCAATGCATGGCATAAACAAATTTGTTTGAAAATAAAATTACATGATGCACTCATTTATCCAACCAAACTCAGTAAACGGAGCAAGCACCCACAAAACCCATGAAACCCAGTATACACGATTAACAAAAATCGCAACTTTGCACATCAATCAATCGATTTGCTTCTGCAAACATAACAAGCTGCATCCATGAGTAGTTCTTAGCAATTAAGTACCGATTCTAAACCTTGAGGAAAGAGCTCAAACTTCAACCCATTTGATGATGATTCAGAAAACTGAGAAACAGAAGACTTGTGGCCTCTAGTGATGAACCGAAAAGCGCTTGTATGTTATAGCCAAGGAAATTCTCGGCTTGGGTTTTGTGTTATGAAGAAGAACAAGGGTTTTCTGGGTTTTGTTTGGTAAACAGGAAAGTTCTTGCCCGTCGATTTTCGTTTCTCCACACAAACAAAGGTGTTGTCTTTTCTCGTTAGAAACGAACATGGATGACGCTGATGCATAAAAGAGCGATTTCTTCGGACCGTCTTCTGGCCTGACTAGTCCACCTGTACTTGATGAAAAGGAAAAATAGTTTAAAATAAAGAACAAAGAAACCTTCTTTCAGTCATTCAACTTTTAACAAAAGTTCAGTTTAGTACCTTAACTTCAAAATAAACTAATTAAAACTCAAACTTTCTGTATTGGAACAAAATAGTCCTAAGTTCATGAAAACTTTCTAATCGCATACAGCTTTTGTTCGTCAATATGTACAGTTGTGCACTAGATCAGGCACGATATTTATTGCAACCCTGGGAATGTTAAATCTAGTAGAAGTCAATAAGTACCTCAATTTCAGACTCTTCATAATTGTCACGCTAAAGTAGGGTTCGTATTACGACCGAATCCGTTGTTGATTAATCAGTTAAACTAATGATTTGTTTAAAATTCTGGATTGATAAATATGTAAAACATGTTCATGTGTACTACTGATATGCTTGAAACTGCTAACTGTTATCATCTTCACGTCCAGATGTAAAGAGTTTATCACTTCAGTAAGGTAATCCACCACAAGACTTAAATAATGCTCAATGACCGTGTGGTTTCAATACTACAAAAGAAAGGATAAAAGCTCTATTTGATTTTTCAGCGTTTCCATGGTCAGTTCAACATCAGCCTCGCTATTTTCAGCCTCCTCTAAAGCAGGCTGAAGTTCCTTTAGTTGATAAATGCATCTCTTCATCTTATCTTTTTGCAGTGCAGCTGCTCGACGGCATTGGTTCATTTCGTGCTCAAGCCGAACCTTTGAGGTTCTGGCAGCTTGCAACTCGGCATCAATATCACTTACTTGATCCTCAAGGGCTTGCTGTTGCTCCTTTAAATGAGTTTCTGCCTCCTCCTGGGCCATTTTCTCAGAGTGGAGCTCCTGAAAACGGCAAGAATGTTCTTGCAGATAGGCACGAGCTGTTTCTTTATAGGTATGATATAAAGAAGTCTTATCCAGAATGTTATCAGCTGCCTTCAATTCTGCCTCTTGCTGTTTTAACATTTCTTTAAGACCATCAACAATCACCTTTTCCCCAAAATGAAAGCCATAACAAGGTCCAAGTTGAGATAGATAAGATAGCGAATCTTTAAGCTTCGCAAGCATGCCAGCATCTTGCAGAACCGAGGCCCCAAGAGAGAACCCATGGATAACAGTCTTCAAAGAAGTCCTGATCTCTACCAGCATCGATAGAGAGGGAACTGGAACTCTGGGTAGAGGGTGTCCATCAACATCTTGCTCATCATTCTCAGATGAAGAAGAATATTTCATCTCGTTAAAAAGGGAAAGCAGTTCCTGCATGTTGATCATTGCAGGGAAGAAAAGATGTCAACAACTGTATGATGTCATAGATTAAGAGTAGTTATGTCTTTTACTAGAACTGCTGTGTGAATAAACTAAGAAGCTACCATAATGATACACTTCAATCCTCCCGTACACTCCCAAACTAATAACTTTTATGAATGTTAATTACGGTAGGGAGTGAGACCAGTTTTCCTGTCGATGGTTATGCAATATGTACAGAAGACATTAAGTTCTAGGGCTGGACTTGTTTGTAGATTAGTGGGGTAGACATTTGAAACATCATCTCTCTTCTGGTATGCAATATGTACAGAAGACATTAAGTTCTAGGGCTGGACTTGTTTGTAGATTAGTGGGTAGACATTTGAAATATCATCTCTCTTCTGGTAGATACTCCTCGATGTAGGTAATTCTACATAATGAATTGGGAAAGTCTCCTGAGTAGATTAGAGCGAGCGAGATTAGATCTAGAGACTAACCTCCTGAAGGACCTGATCTGCCAAATGGCTCGCATGAAAATCCCTTTTGGGGGGCATTCTGGATGCTTCCTCCTTGATGAAAAATTCCGCCTCAGAATTCATTCCACCAGGTGTCATCATTCTGGCTAGATTTTTCTCCATGAAAGGTGAAAAAGGAAAATCATATCAGTTCTAAGAAGAAAAATGTTACTACGGATGATGTTATGCTTCAGGAAAGCATGCATTCCATCTACAATCCAAGGTTTTTCAATTGTATTCCGGTAAAAAACATGTGCCCCAGCTACCCTTAATTATTGGGCTACACAATGCAGCAGGTAACAGGCAGCGCTTGTTAATATCAAAAGGCCTACAGATATACCCATTGATGATCTGAATGCATAAAATGATTTGAGTATGAGACCATGATCTAGCTCAACTGGCAAACAATTTCTTGCCTCCCTTCGTGGCTGGCTATCAAGCCTTTCAATCTAAAATGTGTGCTCCAGTGTGCACGTTTGAGTTCATGGAAAACTGCAACTCATCATCCATCTGATTGCAGCATTGGCTGCATTACCTTCTTAACTAATATCATGAACTAGTCAATATCTTTAACAGCATATATGCATACCTTCTGGATACTCACTGACGAAAGGAATACCACTCCCACGCTGAGAAGAAAGTCGATCAGGTGCTGCAGGGATATTCATGATAGCATCTACAAGATGAAAGAAAAAAATGGAGCAATCTAAAGAAGAAAGAAAGAACTGGAATTCTTGAGGTAGAAAAGAAAAAGAAAACAAGAATTAATGTGAGTGGCAGATTGCTTCCAGGTTTTACAAATGGGGCATTCAGTATTCTTAGCATTGTTAACATAAATGGCTTAGGGACCAACACTTTTGTTACCGGTTTCTCTCAAATTTCTATCTATGAGACTTCTTTGTGCAGTATGGTTTAAATGTTGATATGCCTAATTGGTTTCAGTTTCCCAATGAGGAAGGACATAAGATAAACCTCTAGAAGGACTATAAGACCTAGGAATTTGGTAGCTTCTACCGTTTACTTCGATTCGAGACAGTCCAAAAACGATCTAATTCCATCATTATAGCAAATTGTGGATTTATCTCTGAACTGTATATGTAACAACTCAAGGAAGGTGAAGAAAAAATCTTCTTGGACATATATTTCAATCAAGTTGCCTAATCAAGTTGCCTAAATTTTAGCTAAATCTATTATCAAAGCCTGCAACTAGAATTAAAGAACCCAAAAATGAGCAACTAAATTCATCAAATATGCTCCTCAGTACATGAAGACTCCTATATGCCACGAAAAGAACTAGCCCAGGCTGCCCCGACACCCCCGCCTCGCGCCACCAGAAGCTAAATGGCACATCATCAAGGTATGTAAGTTTGAGCAAAGTTCCTTCAGCCATTATGAGCCTAATGAGAAAACTTTTGTACAGCTGATAACAAGAATTAGGAATTCCTTAATTCACATGATTCAAAGTAGTCAACCAAAATTAAACCTTTCCATTACTTCAATGTTTCACAATACAATAAACAGATGATATAACCATTTTCACGGATTTTTTATTTAGTTGATCTGTAGCAAATTCCTAGTTAAGATGATGTAGAGTTAATCTTTTTGTGCAGTATATCCTTATCCCAAATAAGGGTACATTTTCAAGATCACGAACCTTCTGCACACAAGGTAAGACAACATGAACTGTTTATTGTGTCCCAGTTATTTACAGAAAACAATGCCTCTTGGTTTTGAGGTACAACAAAATGAAGAGACAGATGAAAGAAAATAGGAAAAAGCAATGGCACTTTCATGTCATCTTTTCTCCTATGTCATCTTTCATGTCAGTGTTTGGTTTATCTTCAAGCAAATCAAATCAATTGAAAGAAAAGAAGTTAAACAAGTTGTTCTATTAATTGTTTACTGTTAGTTGAGTCAGAATGTAGAAGTCAAATTCAACTGGAGAATAATTCTCATTCAAGACATACACTAAAATATCCAACCTGCAGTAGAAACCAAAGGCAAAGTGAACCCCCTAATCCAAATATTTTGGATTACAAGCACTGGAAATTAAATGCCTATCAGATGGTTAATGAATTTCATTTGTGATATTTTACCATGAGGTCCCTTCGTATCAAGCGAGCAGACACGTTTCAGCATCTTGCACACATCTCTAGTAATATTTTGAACAACTTCAGATTCATGCCTGCCCATATTAAGAGACATGCAATAATAGAGATTTATCATAAGGGAACAAATCTGAATAAACTATCTTAATCTCATACCTCCATATTACATCTCATGTTCTAAACGTTTTGGCTGAAAATCAGTTCATTTTACTGCTCACAATTCAGAGAGCTTGCAAATAAAAGGGATCATGCTACCGAAATAGGCAATCAAGATGTTACCTGTCAATTCGCACCAGATGTGGAGTGAATTCTGCTATTTTTCTGAAAGCAATCCTCCACATGTTTACTACCTCCTCAGTGTAGGTTTTCCCAAGGTCATCAAATGCCTTTTCAAAGCATCCTTTTTGGGACATAATATCCTTCTGATTCACATGGTAGAGAACTGGGAGAATGTGTTTTGTTTCATGGTATTTGACGATCAGTACAAGTTCATCCAAACACCATATTGAAGTTGCATAGTTCCTTGAGATTATAGGAATTAAAACCTCTGCTTTCTCAATTGCTTTCTCAATCTCCTTCTTAACAACTCTGCCCCTACGGAATCCCTCATCAATGATAAATGCAATGTCTTCCTTACGGAATGCATCACAAACATGGCTAATAAAACCATATCGGATTTCACCCCTAAAACTGATGAAGATCATCTAATTTGGGAGGATAAAAGGTACCTGGAGATCAACGAGAGGCAGAACAAAAGCTTTAAATACAATACTGGACAGATCCGTAAGCTCTAATATATAGCTCATCATGGTTCAAGAAACATGCAACAAATAGAAGATGTGGGAAAATAATGAAACTGCATGTGATGACCTCAAAGATTGTAGTGCCAAGATTATAAATTAGAAGTTGAATGTTACTGTTGTCAAAATTTGTCAAAAAAAATTGAATGTTTCTCAGTGTATCAAATATCCCATGAAAAGTTCTACAAAATGCATCCTAATATAACATGCACATTGTTACTTTGTAAAATGCACCCTAATATAACATGCACACTGTTACAGATCAACCATATAACATGCAGTCTGCTAGAATACTTTGTAAAATGCACCCTAATATAACATGCAGCCTGATAATGTATCATTTTGAAGTGACATACAACATCATTACAGATCAACCATATAACATGCAGTCTGCTAGAATACTTCTCTCATATCACTTCATTCAATTTGATTACAGATACTAGATGGAATCTATTCCAATAGGCATTTCAAAGCTTTGCAGTTGATAATTTGATCCACCCTTAGTAATAAAATGCCCATTGACAAATTTTTGACAATTTCAGGCAATTCTTTCTGCTTATTCTACACCACATCTTTATGGATTACTACTGTCCCCTTCCCACATCCCTTAAACAGCATATGACAGACAGCTAGCTGAAGCCAACTATAAACCAGATAACTATTGGAAATAGATAATGTAGTATCATGATACCATTATCATAGATCATGTGATCAAACACAAACTGAAGATTAACCACCGGTATACAGAGTTCAAGTATATAATATCAGCACATGCCATCTAAATAACCATTTAGAAGAACATGCATCATGGCAAAGTCACTAGATGCAAAAAAAAAAAAAAAAAAATGAAAAGAAGAAAAAGAAGCACACAAGAAAGTAGAAAAGGGAAGTCAGTTAGATAAGATAGCTTGGTTACCAGCTCCAAATGGGATAGTTTCCATCAAAGTCACATAGATGCACTTGGAATCAGAAATTTAGAAGTGGATTGGTGGAAATTTCTGTGGGGACATGGGTTCACTCTAAAGAACAGTTTTATTGCTTGATTTGCCATTCTTAAACAGTTATTCACAAGGCATTGACTCGTAAAGCATGGAATGGGTGTATAATCATTGTGCTTCTGCTGGTGGTCTGGAATCACAAGACCACATATCTTTTGATTTTTCATACTCTATCAAGGTGTGTCGCTAGCTACCTCGCACATGTGGAATTTTCAAGAAGGTTAAATGAGCTCTTGTGCATAAAGCAACACCTGCAGAAACGACCACCAGCTTCTAAAGTTGTGAGACTAGCTTCATGTTCTACCAGTTATGGGGAGAATGAAATAATAAAGCTCATGCCAGAGCCATTTGTACTTCTTATAGTCTCCTTCAAGACATTCAATTTAATGTGAAACATAGGGAAGCTTACATTCAAAAGTTGAGTTTATCTCTAACTCTTTTTGGAGATTAGTGGATAGTGCTACTTGTTGACTGTAAACACATTATGATTCGTATTTATTAGAGAAACGAAATCACTCATTCATCTAAAAATCAGAAAGCAAACTCTTCTAAATCATAGTAATCGATTAGGAACATATAGTTCAAAATCTATGGAGTGTAAGGCTAAAAGCATGGTACAACTGTTACAAACAACAAAAGCTACTTACCAAAATTTGACTATAAAACAAAGAAGGTAATCAATGAGCTAGGGCCAACAAGGCAGTGAATTGTAAGGTAAAACGGACAAAAGCGTCAAGTAGCAATTAACAATATAACTAAAGACATAACAGAAAAACAATCTCCATTAAGACTACTCATTCAGATGCTCTCAAAGTCAAATATTGTTTAAAACATATAAGCAAAAACCAACTAGTGTACAGAACCAAAAGATAAATTAAAGCATATTTCTTAATCTTCCTAGACCAAAGAATGTACAGACCAGATCAGTCCCGATGAAAACACGGACAGCAGAAAAGGTGCGATCTGTAAGGTCAACTCCCCAAATTTCTCAGATTCTCCAATCAGATCACTGTCATTCATCTGAATCTAACAAGAAGAATCACGATCAGTATTGATCCGAAGGCAGTATTAACCTCATTTTTTCCGAAACATAAAGAAGTTGACCTGAGGACTGAAACCTCACCGGAACATGATCCGTCCATGTAGAAACCGCGTCGACGATGCTCGTCAGGTTTTTGGCGATTGAAGCCGTCTACGTCCTATAATTGCGCCACGTGTTAATGTGCAGAGGAGAGAGAAAGAGCGCGTGCTTCAGTATGTCAGGTTTAGATTAGTTCCATAATTTCCATGTACTTTAAAACTTCTCTTAACCTCATTTTGGTATTATAAAATGGTTTTATACTATTAAAAAGTTAATTCTTACTATTTTAGTTTTGGATATTTTAAATTTTTAATTAAGTAACTTGATTTAAATC
>JANIHY010000003.1:5934641-5945090 GCA_027479065.1 Erythroxylum brevipes
AATAATAATAATAATAATAATAATAATAATAATAATAACAACAACAACAACAACAACAACAACAACAACAACAATAACAACAACAACAACAACAACAACAACAACAATAATCACACAATTGAAATTTATTAGAGTTACAAGTTAATAATAACATAATTAAATATTGTAAAATAAATATTGATAAAATTAAAAAATAATCAACGAATTACATTTTTCAAATATATTATACTGCAGGGACATTTCTGTCATTAACACTATTTTTTGTTATGTCCCCTGCAACCAAATACATTTCTGTTCTCATAACGAAGACAATTTTCTCTGTTCTGTCCACCGCAACCAAACATCTCACTGTCTTCAATTCTTGTTCTGTTCCATCTCGTCCCGTCTCTGCATGTTGAAGACGTTAAACCAAACAGACAGTAGGTTTGTCGAAGGTCCATCGCTGTGTGAGCGATTGGGGCGCCCCTGAATAAGCTAGCAAGCCTTGGCCATATGGCCACCTCGCTCCCAAAATTGACAGATTAGTAGTACTTGTCTTTGTTCGTGCGCCAATTGCGTTTGCTGTCTCCCCAACGACCCCTGTCCAGGTCGACTTCTGCGTCGCCCAGCCTGTGCCTGAGATCAGGAATTACTCGGCAAAGGTTGTCTATGCCCAGCATTTGATGGTTGTGGCCGACTTCCGCGCCGTCCAGCTTGTGCTTGGGACCAGGAATTACCCGGCAAAGGTTGTCTACGCCAGCATTTGATGTTTGTGTCCTTGGTTGCCTGCAACTGCCTGTCTAGTGTCGCCCCTGCTCACTATTGATGAAGGCAACAAAGGTAGCGGTAGTTCCTGAATCTTGCTTTGTAATACGTTGCAACAAACTCTCATGTTCGACAAGTCTTTTGTGTAACTCGTCAAACTGAATCGGATTTTCCCTTGCACGAAGTACCGTGCAAAACTCTTTGTAATCTGAAGGAAGACCATTAAGTGTATAAAGAATTAGATCTGTTTCTTCAAGTGGGGCATAAACAATGGCGATTTTATCTGCAATTGATTTTACTCGTTGCAAATAATTGGAAATATTGTCATCCCCTTTTTTAACACACATCAAGCGTTCTTTCAAAGATAACAGACGTGCCCTCGATCTTCCTACAAAAGTTTTGACCAGGGTTTCCCATGCTTCTCAAGCTGTTTTTGCTCCTCTAATTAACGACACCAATGATGGTGCTATTGAATTTAACAAAGCAGACAAAATAAATGTCTTGTCGAATCCAAAATCGATGTTTTGGTGAGTCTACTGTGGGACATACGTGAGAACCATCAACAAATCCTTCAAGATTGTATCCAATAAGAAGTGCTAGCATTTGTGTTAGCCATGTGGGGTAATTTGAACCCGATAGTTTTGTGTTTGCTGTAAATCCTGGATTGAAAACAACCAGGTTTGTGGAAGCGTTCATGTCAAGAGCGGAGGAAAAAGAGTTTTCGAGGTCAGCCATGACAAGATCGTTGGAAGTGCAATTTAAGCTTTTAGCTCTGATACCATGATAATTTTATGAAACATCAATTACATAATTTGTAGTTTTGATTTATGTAGTAGTCGAATGTTAAAGTTCTGTTTACAAGCCATATATAGAAAACAAAGTAACTACCTAATCTTATCTTGACTATTACAAAAGACCGAAATAGACATCATTTATTTTGTCTAATAATTTCTAACGTCTTATATGCCATGGCAAAGTAAAAAAAATTCAATAAATTGATAATTTATAATTTTTAAAAGCATATTATTATTAAAAAGACTACATTAAGCTCCTTAGTGTGACACAATTGAAGAATCTAATGGATTGCATTAATTCTTAACATTAAGATTAAAAGAACAACAAAAAATCAAATGTAAAGAAAAAAAGAAAGCTAAGAGAATTTATCTCAATTTATTCATTATGAATGTCAAGAATAAGTTAAATCCTATTTTATCTCATTTTATAGTTAGAGTCATTGACAAACTTATTTATTCACATATATTTTTATATCAATTGGATAAGTTTTTGTCACTACAATGATTCTTTATAGCTTTATTTGACAAATGTTTGAATTATTGTGCCTTACATTTAATTTGTGTTTATATGGGCAAAAAAATTGTTGTATTTTGGTTTAACTGTGATAAATTAAATTTTGGGCTAATGATGCTACATTATTTGTAATTTTTGTTGTAGGGTATTTGAAGAAATTAAAATAAAAAAAAGCATCAAAAGAGCTAGAGAAGAAACGACATAGCTGTAGTATGAGTGCATGGACCAAGGGAGGATTTAATTAGTCACATTAAAGAAGAAGGTAGGTGATTTGGGTGGAGGGGAGTGAAGCGACGTATGTGAGTGGCCTAGTTGTGGGGCTGGAAAAAGAGGAAAATAACGTGAAGAGGAGGAGTTGCTGCGTTTGTGTGTGGTCTTGGAGGAAAAGAGAAAATGAAGCAAGTGGAGGCATGGGCGTAGGCAAAAGGGTCATATGAATGAGTTAACATTTTAGTGGTAGCTGGTGCTTGGGGACCATGTATGAGTCGCTTTGAATTAAAAATAAAAGGAGAGTGTGTGTTGTTGAAGGGTTGGAGGCTCCATGAATGTGCTAGAAAAAGAAAATAATAAAGAGAATAACGTGAGTTGGCAAAGGAGGGGAGTGCTTTTAGTTTAATCATAGAAACCCCACCAAGGAGAGGACACGAAGAGAAGAGCTGAAGGAGGATAATGAGTGGTCTGAAAAATATATCACAAGCCAAAATGGTGGGGGCTGGACGTTGTCTAGAAGAGATGGGCGTTGAGTGTTGGCTTGTGAGTTTGTGCTGTTTTGGAGTGGGCTGCTGTGTAGCGTGGAAGGAGAAGATGAGTATGTGCAATGGATGAAGTGAGCTTGTGACTGAAGTGATATATACGTGTGTGTTGGTGCTGTAAAGGGAAGAAAAAAAATGCTGGAGTTGGCTATGTGTGAGTAAAAAGGTAAGAGTGTTGTATGTCATATGTGAAAGTGGTCTGTTGAGTGTGTAGTGTGTGAAGAGAGTGTGACTTCTATGTTGTGAGTAGTTAGGAGAAAAACGTTATGTGCTGTGTGAGTAGTTTTTTGGAGAAAAATAAAATAACAAAGGTGGCTGCTGTGTAGCGTGTTGAAGGCAACTGTGAGGAGTGAGTGGTGTTGACTGTGGAGTGCAGGTGGCTTAGGCGTGAGCAGTGTGCTGTGTAGAGTGGAGAAACAACAGCTGTCTTGGAGAAGTAGGAGCTGTTGCGTGGGTTGCTTCCAGCAGTTGGCGTTGGAAGTGTGTGACTTGTGCTGTGACGTTGGAGCTTAAAGGGAGATAACGCAAAGCAGCAGAGGCGCAAGTGGAGGAGGCTGCTAGGCGGTGGTTTTGCATGAGTGTGTTGTGTGGCTGCATGGAAACGTGTAGGCTGGCAAGGGTATTATTTGATGAACCAATTTATTTAATTTTCATCAAAAAGAAGCAGCAAGTGGTGTTGAAGGAAGTTGGCTTGTGAGTGACATGCTTTGTATGGTGTGTGGATGAATTTAATTGTCACATAAAAAAAAGAAGCAGAAAGGCAGCAGCTGGAGTTAACGTTGTTTGTGCATGAAGTTGGTGATGTGCAGGTGGCGCAAGAAGAGAGGCCAGGCTATGAAGGTTTAGAGATGAAAAATTAAATAGCTAAAGGAGGCGTGGTTGTGGTAGATCAATTGTGTGGTCTGCAGAGAATCGCAATTTCATATTTTCATGGCTAATCACCGGATTTCAACGTCGACAACTTCAATGAATTTTCTTGGCTAATTTATCTTAATCCTTCGGTTCAATGACAAAGGCAGGAGCTTGACGTTTTTATAGGGGAGTTAAAACTGCATTTTTTTCTGTCCATTTAATTAATTAATAATTCATAGATTTTACTATTTAATTATTTGGAGTTGTGATTTGTGACTGAATTATTGTTTGACGATTGATATTGTGTTGATTTCGGATTTAATTTTATTACTTTGTTTTTAGTCAAAACTTTGTATTGAGATTTTAGCGAAATTGATAATTATTCAAGGTGACTTGAATTATTTGAAACATTTTATCTGTTGTTAGCATTAATTCTATTTCTTAAAAATTGTGTAAAAGTCGAGCATTGGTGTTAGTATCCTTAGTTCTATTTTACTAGTCTGGTGGCAATTAGTAAATTGGGATTTTTGGAAAAATATTTTTGTAACAATTCGAGGTGGCTCGGTTGTTAGTTTAAAAGCTCGATTTAAATTATTGGTTCAATTATTTTAACTCCGATATCTTTTTGAGTGATGATTGCCTGCGCTATTGAACTGAAAGATTGTGTTTATCATTGTTATTTACTTGTGTTTGTTTTCTTATTTAATTCACTCGTTATTATGTCAAATTTCTCATTTCGATTTTTAAAATACCAAAAACAGGTCCTTTGCGTTTATTTTTCATTAGTTGCAAATTTTAGCGGTAAATTGTTAAAATCAGCCTCATTTTATTGTTTAGTTTGCATTGCATTTTAGTTACTTAGGAAATTAATTTCACTTTTGGTTCCTCAAGAGAACGACCCGAGGTTACGCTATACGCAATCCTTGGTTAAATTTTTGAAGTAATCCCAAGGCGATAATCGGACAAAAAGGTTATTTCACTCATTAATTCATAGTATGTGCCCGCCTTGAAAATTTATCCAGATGCTTTCCAAATTTTCCCATGGGGAGAATTAGGAGGCTTTCAATGATAAGAAATTGCAACGCTATCCTCCCATAGTCTGTTACCTTCATCAAGCCTCATGATCTCACTCGGGAGATCTTTCGACAATTCCATATTTACGCAGACCCTGACATAACCAATTCTCTTTTTCATGGACGTATTTTCCTTGAAGACATAGGTTTCCCGATGAAACTTGCAAGTGAACTAATCCAAAGGGGAACATTCTGGATTTTTATGGATTCCAAGTTAAGACTAGCTGCGATTTTTGTAGAAAGATGGGTTGGTTGCCATGATGCCTTGCCAATAGCAATTAGAAATAAAAGCATTCATCATAGTGTCAACCATGCTTCCTTAATTTTCTTACTTATTGTATATAAGAGAGGAGCTGTTGAATTTTCTGTTTTAGAAGGTTAAAGAGCTAAAAGAAAAATAAAGAAGGAAGTGAATAAATACGAAAACCTCCATTTTATTATCACTATTAAAATAAAAATTACAAGAACAACACACCATTAATCCACTACAATATATTTATTAAAACGTTGTTCTAGGGGGATACAAAGGTAATAGTAACCTAAGAATGACTACTAGGGTGGAAGCCTTGGATTCGTATTTGGGGCTGAAGGTGCCATTCTGTTGACCTGGTAAGTGCCTTGAAGTCGCCGAAAGTAGGCCAATTTGGACTTAGCATAGCCTAGTTCTCCTAAAAGATGGCGGCTGTCAACCTTCTTCCTTCTTCCACTTGGTGTGTCCTCTGACATAGAGCCAAGTATCAGGAAGATGATCATTAACAAAACCAGATATCCCTTCGTACTTCTGCTTCCCATATGGATCTGACGCTATCTCACGTTTCGGGTTTGAACAAATCGGTCACAACCAATTCTCTTACTAACTGAAAGTTGGTGTACCTTGAAAAGTACCTAATGGAAGTAGAAGAAGAAATTATAATCACATCTTGTGCAAGAAAAAGAAAAAGAAGCAACTGAAATCGCCTATAAAATTATCTCCTCACACTAGTTCAGGATGTGTTTTCGAAGAGATCTACGAGATTCAACACGTGTGCTTTGATGGGATCGATTTATGGAGTCTAAAAGAAAACATAAAAAGCTTGGACTTTCAAAACCTGAAGTGCTTCTAGGATAATTGGTAGGTACGCAGAATGTGATCTGATGTTTCAACTAGAGCCTCCATTTATAGTTTTGTGAGGAAAGATTGAATTGTTAATTCCCAACTTTTGATTTAGTCAATGTTTTATCATGGCCTGCAAAGAAATTTTTGTTGTGTTTCATATAATGTTTTTTTTTTTGGCTATAAGGAGGTCAAATTTACATTAACTTTAATTAAAAATGTAATGAAATTGACGTTCATATGTATAAACAGGAATTTTCTTCCTGTCATGAAGATTTCAAATTCACACTACTCGTCAAAACAGGGCGAGAAGTTTTGGTTAGAAAACGCGTGAAGAGCTACTAGGCGTAGAATATACATTTCGAACTTTTGCTCTTTTGATTGAAAATTTTTTAAGCAAAGATTTGCAAAGTCTGTAAATTTGGTCAAAAATTAATGTGTTAAGTTTATTTTAATTGAATTTCAAATCAAACTCAATGGTAAGAGATACCTTATTTGATTCGACTAATTTAAATTAAGTTACTAAAATTTTATCATTTTAATATAAATTACACAAGGATAAGATAGTATTTAACAACTATTTGAATAGGCTCACTTTATATTATTTTGATTAATTATATTAAAATAAGATAGTTAACAAAGATTTGAGTAAGAGCTCAATTCAGTTCAAAACGCATGAGAAATCCCTTAAAAAGTAAAAGTATTTAGTCCAAGTAAAACATTTTGAGCAAGATATTCAAAGAAAGCATTATGAACACATCACAAACAACGGTATATATGAAGGTGGGGTTAGTGGTCCAAGACCAAGTCTCTCGAGTCATGCTACCTTTTGAAGATGATCCATACGAATATCGTTTCATCATCAGTTCACACTTTATTGGTCCAACACCAAAATTTAGTCGTGTTGTTTTGACATACTTGGTAAAATAAAATGATTCTTTGTTATTTCGTTTAATTCTAAAATTATTTTTACTATTTAAAAATCTCTATCAAATTGCGTTATGTGGATGCCTTTTATTTATGTGATGATGGTCCTACGGGTTCTCTAACCTGACTAGGTTATAATCTAATATGATCTTTTAATTCTTTTAGGCTACATAATCTAAAATTGTCTTACAAAACTAATTTGGTGGACTGTTTTGTATGCATATAAAACATGTTATGCGCGAAATAATTAATTATATAATTAGTTTACGTCAAAACAATTTAATAAATATATAATAAAAGGTATCTTAACCAAAAAAAAATATTAATATTAAAATTAAGTAAAACTATAAAAGAGATCCTTATATTTTACCTTAAAATTATTCATATATTGTATTTGTAATATCCTAATACTGTTTCGGTACATCCTTTTTTTTTGCCCCTTTTGTTTGTAAACCTAACATAGTTACAGAACCCAGCAAACTATTATTTAAAAACGGGATAAGCAAACAAAACTTGGAATCGTTCCAGCAACAAATACAATACTTCTGATAAACCTTTAACTAGCCAACCTGAAAATAATTGCATTCGTTTAGGGTTAAGCTACAAAAATGAATCACATTTAAATGTGATTAATTGTCACATTTTGTCAAAGAATCCTCCTAAGCCAGGTCACCATAATTGCATTTGATTGGGGATCAATAAAGGCGACATTGATGGAAATGTATGCCCACTTATGCAATGGAGTATACAGGAAATCTAATACCAGAAGCTGAAAAATCTTCCATACGTTCAACCTCTGTGTTTATATATGGCTTCTAGTAAGTAGAAATGAATAAACAATATTGGAAATAAGATTAAAACATAATTAAGTCAATTAAACATTTGTTTATGGCCAATGAATTAAATTTAAATACTTTTCTGATATATATATATTTTTAAAAAAAATCAGTGGCAGAAGTGCAAATTTTATTCCTCAAAACCTCTATTTTGGGAGGATGCATTGGTAACAGTAAGTTAAGCAGGAAACATCATTACGCTTGCAAATACACTCCACCGCAGGAGCCATCGAATTAATTCTTTCCATCCTCAGGAATACCAACATTTGGTCCTGAAAATGATCTCCTGGAGAGCTGGAAAGTGCCTGAAAGACGACGAAAATAAGCCAATCTGGACTTAGTATAGCCTATTTCTCCTAAGAGATGGCGACGGTCAAGCTTCTTTCCTCCACTTGGAATGTCCCCTGACATACTTCCAACTACGATAATGACGATCAATAACCCTTTGCAGTTTTGCTTGCCATATGTACCTGATGCTACCTCAGGTTTCGGGCCTCGATAAATCGATCAGCACCAAGTTGATCGCTTTCTAGTGGAAATATTTTCTTTCAAAAAAAGAAAAAAGAAATAGTTAAGGACGTACAAGAAGAGATCATCATCGCCACTTCTGCAAAAGCAACATAAATTTTGCGCATGCACACAAACTGTCTCCTAGCACTAGTTCAAGATGTGTTTACAAAGTGATCTATGAGATTCGACATGTGTGTCATTGGATCGATTAAAGATAATGTAAAAGAAACCATCGAATCCTTAACATTCAAAGCCTGAAGTGCTTCTAGGATAATTGGAAGGTCTAGTAGTATGTGCTCTGAAGCTAGAGCCTCCTTTATAGTTTTGTGAAGGTCAGGACAAAGATGAACAGTAATTGAATAAATTTATCTCAACTTTATATGGTTCAAAGGTTAAAATTTAACTTTTTTATCATCTAAATTTTAACAACCTAACTCTGAATCTAGGGTTTGAAGGATGTATAATCAAGAAATTGATGCAAAAAGATAAACAGTTATTGGAATCTAAAACTTCCTAACGGTTAGCTTTGTATTGATTAAGAGGTGTGTACTATCTCATAATTAATTCTTTTTTCCTCTTAATGGCATCCTTGTTTTAAATTAAGTGCCTAGCTAAAAATGGCATATGAATTAATGGATGTAATTCATTGCAACAATTTCATGGGATGCAGGTATACTTAAAATGATAGTATACTCCCATAAGTAGAGATAATTCACAACTATAATTTAAGATCTTAATACTCTTTCTTTTCATTTAAATGCATATCATGTTCATATTATTTTAATAGAGAATATGAAATGTGTGAAACCAATTAATTATGAATTCTTTTTCAAGCTTGTTTATTTGAAAATAATCTATAAGAGATATAGATGATTTTATCCATTAGTTTTTCTTTTCCTTTGAAAAGGAATGTGCAATTTCTTTTCCTTTGAAAACCAATTAATTATGATTGTATCAGAATCATATTAATTGTTATGGATAATGTGCAATTTCAACCTATTTGAATCAATTATTCTATTCTTCTAAATCGGTTAAGGATATGATATTTATAGTAAAACCAAAACAATGTTAAACAGGTAAAATCCTGAATTTCAATAAATGTATATTTAAACAAGGGAGATGTTCGACAATATTCAGGATATTGAATTTGCTCATTTATAAGAGGTGAAATTTCATAAAAGAGAGAATTTTCTATCAAATCAATAAAGAGTTTTAAATAATTTTATTTTTTACTACTCTTAATAAGACAAAAATTATAAATTTTTATTAGTAATATACTTCAAACTTTTTAAAGGTTTATATATCTTTGCTTTTCAATTAAATATAAAAAGTAAAATTTAAATCTTATATTGGAAATAAATTTATTAAAATCAAACAATTTCAAAATAAGAGATGTTAAAATATGGTTTGGTACAATTTCTTGAATTACAACATACATGTACAAAATGACTAGTAGAATTATTTTGTCTGCTTTTGTTTTACGAGAGAATTCAACACCCAACCATTAGAGTAAATTCTGTCAAATTTTAGACGTCTAAACCTTTTGTACTTTTATTATTATGCCCTTTAATCTGACATGATGCTATGAAAATGTAAGTAAGTGTATAAATACATAGTTACATATAAATACAAATAGCACGATGTAATAGAAATTGTTTAAAGAAGCAAAATCTCAATTACAATAAACAATTGCCACTAATTATTCTCACTGGTTAAGCACATAGATTTGTAAAAGTTTGGATTTTTGTTAGAGTCCATATTTTCATTTTAATCCATATAGATGTGACAATTGATGTGGGTGTAGGATTAGATACTTAGTCAAAATCTTAATACTTAGTCAAAATCTTACCCACTAACCGAAATGGCCAAAGCACGCTTGGTCATGACATTGCAATATTGTCCGACAGGGCCGAAGACTTTCTGACGTCGTATTCCCAATTACTGCTACTGCGTTGATCTTTTTGACGTCCATTTCCCACCAACTCTTATTGCGTTGATCCTTGGGCCGACTTTCTGCTTCTAACTCATTGTGCTTTCCATTTCAAAAGCCTATCTAGTTTTCATGGCTATAGTCAAATTTGGTGGCGGATCAGAAAAACAAAAAATGTAATTATAAGAAGCATGTTAGGAAGTAATTCACATCCATCTCTATTTTCATTTTTGTGTTATAATTTTTAATTTTATTTTATTTTTAAAATACAAATAAAACTTATTGGCTTGTTATTGTCAATATAATTATATTTTTATTTTTTGATAATAATTATATTAGATAAAATTTAAAGATAATATTTTTAATTAATTAAAATTATTTTAATCTCTTATATAATATTTATTATTAACTCATCAATAAAAAT
>JANIHY010000003.1:6176650-6189024 GCA_027479065.1 Erythroxylum brevipes
ATTGGGTTGTTGAGACCTTCTTGTCTTTTTCTATTCATATTCCTTTCCAATTGTTCTTATTTTCTTCACATATATGATTTTATTTTCAATGGAATAAAGGTAAAAGAGTAAAAGTTGATAACTATAAATGTCTGATGTCTATAGCTTCGTAGTGTTGACGTTAGAAATAATAATGGGAAAGCATCCAAGCAATCTCATCAAATCTGTAAGTGATCAATTAGTGAAAGAATATGAAAGTGTGGTGATATTCACCAGATCTCCATCAATCAACAAGGAAGACACAACAATCTGAAGAATTGTGAAGGATATGTGTTTGACATTCACTAAGAAGAAAGAGGGAAGACTCGAGAATTTAGGAACAGAAGAATAATGCTAAGTCTAAGAGAGACATGTGAGACTCACATGTAAAGGACAAAACAGAAGCGTCATGAAACACAGTCGCATTAACACATTCAAAATGCAGAGTATGAAGCATTATTTGAACACGTGAGGGGCACATGACTTTTACATGATAGATGAAGACACTACCGAATGCAACCGCTACTAAGTCCTATATAAGACAGACAAGCCTCAATCATATACACATTGAATATACAGAATACTTTGAACACATCATTGTAATAAAAAATCTGAGAGTGATAGAAACAGAGTAAAAGTTTGAGAGTTGCTAGAGTACTTATCTTATCTGAGGGTATTGAAGAGTGTTCAAATACCTCTTGCAAGTGTTTTTTTAAAAACACTCAATCTCTTGTAACTGACTCTTTTTTTGACACTACTAGAACCACAAGTATGAGATCTTTGGATGTAGATAGCATTTAAGATATAGCATTTAAGATATCGAACCAAGTAAAATCAAGTGTTCTTTACTTTTTTGTCACTTTACTTCCTACAAAACCAAAAAAATTTTACCAGTCTTTGTTGTAAAAGATAACAGTAGAACACAAAGAACCTAACATAAAGTTTTCAAAAGGGGTGTTGTTTCATATAATTTCCAATTTGGCCGCAGTTATTTCTAACACAATCAGAAACAAAAAAAATTAAACGCACAAATGCAAATAAAAAATTGACAATCAAATGTGGTAAAGCAGTTCAATATACGTTGTCTATGTCTGCGGAGCCCTCACATAGTTTAATACTTTCACTAATAACAATAGTTTTTATACAAGACTTTACTGAGCCGACATCACTCAACCCTTGATACTATCCCTCATCCTCACAATCCGTGAAAGAATTTCACACCCAATAGTATGACCGTCTTATATTAACCTCAACAAAGGATTTTTTCAAACAATGTTTAATGATAATGAAATAAAATAAATAACTCAAGTGATTAATCAAAATTCAACATAAATGCAAACAATTGAGAAAGAAAAGAAGAACAACTTCCTAATAGGTTCAGCTCCATTGAAATAGATCTAAAAGTTATCACCACATATTATAGTACCAACTTGTGGAGCATTAACCATATCAATAGCGAAGCCAGCAAACACGCCAACTGAACTAAACCCCAAAGAGACTCATAGTTGCAGTTGGAACCAAAATCAATTCATAATAAAACCCAACTGAAGTCACGCAAATAACATCTTAGGGAAAGTCATAGCTACACACATACAACCATCAACATATGTTGTGTGATTCACTAAGGACCCATCCAACATTTGTTCCCCATTTCACCAAGGAGTCTTCACACACATACATTTATTTCTTCACCCAATTAATTAAAAAAACTACAACACCAAGATGAAAATCTCATCAATGTGAACTTGGCACATCAACTCTTCCGTCCAATTAGCAATAACAACCAATCATGCCCACAACCGTAAGCCCATAAACCATTTAGCCAATAAAACAAAACACAACTGAAGACCCACGCACACCAAAGAGGAATTATGCAGAAAAACCCTTCAGCAAACAGTCACATAGTCGTTAATTCTAAAAAAAGGGCAAATATGGAGACTAGACATTCTGCTATTCTTTTATTAAGTTTTATCATTGTTATAAGTAGGTAAATCCTTCTTCTTGGTTGAAGATCATCTAATATGTGTGAGATTTTCTGAATAAAGTTTATTTCATTGACTAATACTAAGTGCCTTTCACATTACTTTTCATCATTGAATTAACTGATCTTTAAGGTGTGCAACTAAAAATTGATTGATTTAATTTACAACCATATTTGTACAATTTGATGCTCAATTTTGCTAATCCAAAGTGACAAACAGGATTACCATCTTTTATATTAGGGATTGGAAATTCTAAAAAGGATATTTATCTAGATTAAATACATATTGTGTATGTATTGTCTTGCTCACTGATTCTCTTAGTCCTTAAATCTATTAATTAATTAAACTTAAGATCGTATCTAAGTTGTTGGTTAATAAGAGTGACTAGAATACATGTTTCTATTCATTTAATCCTAAGAGAAAACACCACTTAATGAGTATTTGTTAATAGATTTAATTTAAATTTATATCGATGATCCATACTAATTTGATAACATAGGTAACCCAAAACCAAGGTTTGTTCATTAATTTTTCAAATTTGATTATTTCTGTTTATTTCTAATTTTTGTCAATTTTAATTCCTTTGAATCACGTTATTAAACCCCCTAATTTGTTTCAGTTTTATCTTGTGAAACACTTACCAATAGATTCCTCGTGGGAACGATCTTAACTCTTCACTAACTACATATATTATGATTAGAGTTGGTATTAATTTGGTTGTAGGCGACAACATTACCAATCTTAACAATCTCCCCCTTTTTGACATTATTTGTCACAAATATTAAACTCTCCCTAAATAAAATAATTGGACATATAATCTACATGAGAAAAGAACTCTCCTTAAATCCAACATCAAGTTCTAATGAACATCCATCAAGTTCTTCATGTTCAAGAAAAATCTAAAGAAACAATAATGAACAATTATCCAGTCATCCAAATTTCTCCTCATTGGGACAAAAAGATGCCAAAAAGTAAGACTAATAGTCACAAAGACACCTTGAAATCTATCCCTGAGTAGAATAGTCACCAAAAATAATTTGATATCTCCTCATCACATAAACCATATGAACACAAATTGCCTAAACTCAAATTACACACAATACAGAGAGAAACCAGACTAAAATTTGAAAATTTCTATATGTTAACTCATTTAAACCTCTCTTTTTTTTAAGAAACAACATCAAACTATAATTCAAAAATGTAAAGCACATAGTACCTGTGCCCCTCGAAGAAATTCAAGCCTGGAATTATTTCTCGTTACATTATCTCGGTCATCAACTATTTAATTGATTTCTTCATCTAAAACAATTGACTTATCATCAGTTTCAACAATTTCTTCAAAAGCAGCAACTAACTATGAATCTAGAAATTTTTTTTGTTTTTTTTCACTATGTCTTTGTACTTGTAATTGACCCTTTCTAACCCAAGTATGTTTTGGTAACATAGGTTGTTGCTGAAAATTTAATGGAGAGTGTATGGTTTTTTTTTTACTCCTTTGAAACATCATTTGTAACAACTTGTAACATTTCAGTCTTATGTGTCCGATAACCCCACAAAAATGACATGTAGGTATAAACCTCCTATTCTTCCTGAGGTTCCTTCTTGACATACCTGGTTGCATTATTTTTTCCATCATTCACCTCTGTAGCTAATGCCTTGAAGATCCCCTTTAATCATATAGATTTCTAGCAATTGTTCTAATTTTTCTGTACCTCCACTTAGCATTGTTATTCCTTTTTCTGTATTGATCAACTTCCTTTTTGTTTCACCAAGTTCATCTAATGTAGACAACAACTTCTTCTCTAGATCTTGAATAATGTTCTTCATGAAGAGGTTTTCCTTCTTTAGCTTTTCATTTTTCTTGCATGTTTGTACCCATTTTGCATACATTAATTCATAGGCTTCATAGATATCCTCTTTTTAAAAAAAATCTAAACCACTTTCATCACTGTCATAATATGAGATTAAACTTTAAGCTGATTCGTCTGCATTTTTCTTGGAAATTTTTTATTTACTCATGTTTTTGTCATCGGTTACTTCCTTCTTAGTTGTTGTTCAGTAAGCAACTGGACTTTTATTGTATAAAGTAACTAACGTAGCACTATTCAAAACTTATTCTTCATTGCCATATTCCTTTTCAGATTCATTCTCACTCTAAGTGCTCGTATAGGATTTCCCTTTTCTCTTCTTCAAGGTGTTAGCATATTTCGCTTGCATATGTCCAAAGCCTTGACACTCATGACATTGAATTTTCTTCACTTTTCCTTAACCCTGTTGAGGTTTTCCTTGTTGTTTGATGAGCCCCCATCATTTTGCCTAAAATTGGATCTATCCTTCTTCACTTTTTTTAACCACTTACTAAAATTTCTTGTTAATAACTCCATATCCTCATTCTCATCGGATTCATCTTCGAAGTCATTTACGACTTTACCAATCTTGACTTACAATGCCAATCCTTTGTTCCTCTCCTATTTTCCCCTTAACAAATTCATCTCAAGGTTTGTACGAATCCCAAATACTTTATCCAAAGACAATTCAATTATATCATGGGTTTCTTCGATGGCTGTAATTTTTGGTATGAACCTCGGAAGCATCAATCCCAATGTCTTCTTAACTAGTTTTAGGTTAGAGTACTTATTCCCGAGTTTATATGCTTGGTTTTCTATATCACATAGTCTCTCATGGAAGTCTCTAATAGTTTCACTTTCTTCCATCCTCAACTCTTCAAATCTCATAACTAACATCTGAAGTTTTGAAGCTATCATATATTTCAATCCTTCAAGTATAATTTGACAAGTGTCCCACGCTTCTTTCATCAATTCACAAGCCGATATCATAGCAAAGCGATCTTCATCAACTGCACTAAAGATGATGTGCAGGGCTTGAGAATTTTCAAGCGCTCTATCTTCTTCAGCCCTTGTCCACTTAGATACATCTTTAAGTACTGCTTCTCCATTTTCATCAATCGTCACTAGATCTGTCCAGCTATTTAAAACTGGGTTCCATGCTTTTGTTCCTTGTGCCTGAATGAATACTCTCATCCGTGATTTCTACGTAGGATAATTTGAACCATCTACCAATGGTGGCATGATGATTGATTCCCCTTCTCTTATGGCCATATTACGAAACAAGGATCTGCACTAACTTGATGTACCAAGTTATGATTTGGTGATTTGTTCTGATACTAATTGAAAATTAGAAAGGGTGCAATAGTTTTGCAAAATCTTCAATGTATCGCAGTCCTTTCTGGCACAATAAAAAACCAAAAAAATTAAACACGCAAATATAAACAACACCAAAATTTGGTAACACAATTCAACACATCTTGTCTACATTTGCAGAGCCCCCTCACCTAACTTAATTCTTTCACTAATGATAATAGTTTTATACAAGGTTTTACTGAGTCAACACCACTCAACTTTTGACACTATCCCTCGTCCTCACAACCCGTGAAAGAATTTCACACCCAATAGTACGACATCCTCTTACTAACCTCAATAGAAGATTTTATCAAATAATGTTTAATGATAACGAAACAAAATAAACAACTTAAGTGATTAAACAAAATTCAACATAAATGAAAACATTTGAGAAAGAAAAGAAGAACAACTTTCCGACAAGTTCAGCTCCACTGAAATAGACTTGAAAGTTGTCACACCACACTATGGGCTAATTTACACAAATTCTAGTACCAACTTACAGAGCAGTAACACATCAATAGTGCAGCCAACAAACACGCCAATTGAACTAAACCCCAAAAAGACTCACAGATGCAGCATGAACCAGAATCAATTTACAATAAAACCTAGCTGAAGTCAAGTAAGCTACACACATACAACCATCAACCATCAACATGAACAAGTAAGCTACACACATTCATTCCCTACATCACTAAAGAGTCTTCACACACGCACATTAATATCTTCACCCAATTAATTAATAAAAACTGCAGCACCAAGATGGAATTTTCATCAATGTGAATCAACACATAAGCCTTTCCATCCAGTTAACAACAACAACCAATTACGCTCACAACTATAAGCCCATAAACCATACAGCCAACAAAACAGAACCCAACTGAAGGCCCACGTGCACTAAGGTGGAATTACGTAGAAAATTCCTTTAGCAAACAGTCACATGATCTACAAGAGTTCTTCTCTAGATAGAGTTCTAACTTTAGCCAATTTTCCAAGATAGCAGATTTTATTCTATCCCACTTTGATTTGAATTTTAAACTCATCAACATTATCTTAGATATCCAATTATCAAAAATGCCAAAATTAAATAATAAGATATATACGATATATCTTAATAAGGAGCATAAAGTATGGGCTTAAGAATGCCAATAATCTCAAGCACGACAGTTATTGATTAAGGATGATATAATAATGATTCAACTAGCCAAAAAAAGTGTAAAAACCTAGTGAGAAAGTCACAGCTGCACTGCACCACAATCAACAACACTCACCAAATAAAAACACATCCCACACCTATTCAACCTAGGTTACGTAATCAGTAAAAAAAGATTGCAATAGATACGCATTCCTCCACACAAAAATCCGTAGCTAACCAAACAATATCTTAACACCATTAGCTACAGAATATTGTCCTGCTGCCATAATCAAGTTAAAATGCTAGACGATCACTATTATCCCACAATAGGATAGACATACTAAATATCATCTTAATTAGGATTTTAAACTTATCAAACTTGTCTTGAAAAAGTCTCACATAAATACAACTAGGTCCAATTATCAAATAATGTCCAAAATTAAGTAATAAGATATAATCACCTATATCTTAATAGAATCATTAGATGATCGCCTGTTAGCCACCGAAGATCAAATGGCAAGAACTATAGTCTCTATTGCAAAACTTGCTATTTCTTGCTTGTGTCTTAATCGACATTCTCATTCAACCATGCAACATATTTCTCTAGAGCTGTCGGTGCAGATTCCACCTCAAAACCCACTCTAAGACTGCTTGATGGTCTTTACAAGTAATTACCACAGTCGAGATTGTATCCTTTGATGTAATTTTCAAAGATGATTTTTTTGACGTAATTCTTTGGTTCTTTTAAACATTGAAGTGGGCTCAACATTGATTAACAGTATGAAAGATGGAGCAGTATAGCTGTAGGATATTCTAAGAACAGATCATATCCACTAAGATCATGAAAAACAGGATCATTTATATGCGAATAAAACAAATAATTACATACTTGAATTATTTGTTATAATTCCACCGGTTATTTGAACTTTCTGTTTCCACCCTTACTGCCGAGATGTTCTTCTCTTCTGTGTAAAATCTTGAGAAACAAAACTTAAGCAACCCTTTACGCACCGTTCTCTTTTACTTATATATAATGTTGCATTCATGTTTTGTTTTCATTTAACTACCTTTGGTAGTTATCTCAAGAATCTCAGTACTATTATACCCTTCATGGCTGTAATAATAATAACTTACAATAGCATTGAACAAGCCAATTAACAAAAATAGGAGGAAAACCGAAGGCTATCAAATAAGTGGCTATGAAATTCCATTCAATATAATCACAGGATTTTCATAAATTAATTTTTTTGGCATACAGTTAATTTCAGACGAATTATTTTGGTTATTTTTTAGAAAACCTTGTGCTAAAAAATGCTTTTCCTCTTGATAAAGGCCACTCATGTTTGACCAGTGGCTTCTTTAGTAATAAAAGAAACAGTCTCTTTGTAAAATATATTAAAAAAAAGCTGTGTTTAAAATATCTAGAAGTCGAAGAGTTAGAAATCTTTAGAACCAATAAAATAGAAGATTTGTTAATTTCCTTTAACATCATAACATTATTGAAAAATTTGTAGAATCGCTACAGTTATCTCATTGCCTGCAAAATTCCACGATTTCTAGAGGAAATAGTTATTGAATCCACCAAATCCTAGAGTTATGATTAAAACTAAATAGTGTTTCTTCAAAGTCTTTTCTAGAGGAAGAAGAAGTGGAACAAAACCTTGAGGTCTTGTGTTCGAGTCGTGACTCACGCAAGTGCCAAAGAGGACAATACCTGGAGTGATGGCGGTAGAGGTCGGGCTCTACTGTAGTGGTCGCGTGGCCAGAGTTCACGGACCCTAGATCACAGCTGTAGGATGAAGATGCCAAGTATGACAGTCCACGCAAACAACCATTACGACAAACCCAGACAAGATAAAAACCAAACCAAAAGCAAGGCAGAGAAGAAATCATGCATAAACCATCACAAAATCTACAGCTCACTAATTCTTTCCTTCATCCCACGACAACACCTTCCAACATGATGGTCACGCACATAGTAGCACACCTTCGGCTTTGTCAAAATTTCTTCACACACATAGCAATTTCACACGCAAGCCTCTAAGAAAAAAGTCTCACAAAATCATTACCATGCTTGTTGTTAAAAGGAGAAAAACATAGTGATCACCGTGGTTAAACCAACACCTTAAAATTACACAAACATCAAAATCATAAAAAAATCACTAGATCACCCACATGTCTTCCACTAAGAACTGTTTAATGCAATAGCAAAAAAAATTCAAGCCATAGAAACCTTCACACACCATTAACACAATTAATTAATAAAAACTGTAGCACCAAGATGGAATAAACATCAACGTGAAGCTATCCTAACAGCCCTTCCATCCAATTGATAACCAATAACAAGTAGCTCTTGATCATTAGTAGATCCACAACACAACCAACCACTCACAAGAAACCCACACTAATAAATCACGCACACCAGACCTGTAGAGCACATGGCAATTAACCTCACTTACGTTATGTGAAAGAGATCTTAATTAGATAGAATTCTAGCTCCATACGTTTGTCCAAGATAGCAAATATTTAAATTTCAACTTTTAGGTTATATAGAAATCCAATCCCACCTTGATTTGAATTTTAAACTCATCAACATTATCTTAGATGTGCAATTATCAAAATATGCCAAAAATAAATAATAAATATATACCATATATCTTAACATTTATAATTTTATTTAGATTGCCTAAAAAAATGGTATTATAGAAGAATTTTGCATTACGTTCTCCTTTCCCCAACTAATTGATTCTTTTCTTGAAGTAATTGATTCTAGACTTTTGTTTAATATAGGAGTTATGAGATGTTAAAGCCACTTCAATTTAACTTTCTCTTTAGATTTGAGATATCCTATGATCCAGACTAGAGAAGACTTTATGTGTCATTAAACTCCTCTCTTGTTCTGTCTCCAAGTCTTCTATTCTTCTAGCGTTCCAGCTTTTCATTTCCTCTTTGATTACTTTAAATTTCACAGCACAAGTATATAAAGAATAACCCTGAAAGAGAGATCCTTATACCTTTATGAACTGCTTCTTCAAAACCTTGCTAAGAATTTCACGATAGGACTCTTAATGGATTCACATAGAACTCGCTTAAGGGCTCCTAGATTAGGATATATATTAATTCATGCTTGTAAGTATGGTTTTGTTCTATTTTGGAAAGAAAGTAAAGATCTTGAGGATTGTCCAATTTTTAGTACATCAAGGTGGAAGGAGGATGATGGGAGAGGGAAAAAGATATCGAATAAAATCCTGCAATACTTTCTTATTAAACCACAACTACAAAGACTTTTTATGAAAAAAAAAACAGCCTTAGATATAAGGCGACATAAAGAGAAATGCATTGATGATAACATTATTTATCATCTTACATACTCAATGGCATGGAAAGAATTTGATAGAAAGTTTCCATGGTTTGCACAGGACTATTGTAACGTTTGACTTGGATTGGCCTTAAATAGATTTAATCCTTTCGGTAATATGAGTACTTCAAACAACATATGGTTGGTAATTCTAGTACTATACAATTTACCTCCATGGAAGTGTATGAAGGAGCCTTTTATGTTATTGCCTTCGCTTATTCCAGGACCTACTACTCCTGGTAAGGATATAGATGTATACATGCAACCATTAGTTGATGACTTAAATAATCTATGGGAATTTAGATTACAAAGTGTTGATGTTGTTCAAGGTGAAACATTTATAATGCATATCGCTATTTTGTGGACTATAAATGATTATCTAGCTTATAGGAATTTGTCTAGGTGGAGCACTAAAAGGTATATGGCTTCTCTTGCATGTAACCATCAAACTTATTCAATGAGGCTATGAAGTGATGTGTTATATGGGTCATTGTAGTTATTTGGAACATGGGCATAGATGGTGAAGAAGTTAATTGTTTAATGGCAAAGTAGAATTGGGTGAAGCTCCTTTGCAATTATCTGGTGATGATATTATTTACCAGCTATCACATTTGGGTGACATTATACCTGACAAACGACCAAGTAATAGAAAACAAAAAGGAAATGATGTTGACCTCAATTGGAATAAAAAAGCATAATCTTTAATTTCTCATAATGGAAGGAATTACTATTGAGGCATAATCGTGATATCATACATATAGAGAAAAATATTTGTGAGAATATTTTAGGAACTGTGATGGGAATTGATGAGAAATCGAAAGACACCATTAAGGTTAGACTTTACTTGGAAGACATGAATATTAAAAAAGACTTGCATTTAAAAAGAAGAGATGATGGGTCATACATTATTCCCCCTGCTTGTTACAACATGTCAAAAAAGGAGAAGCAATCTTACTTTCAGTTTCTTAAATCAATGAAGTTTTCTAAATGGCATGCATCAAATATAGGATGATGTGTGAATGTTAAAGAGGGAAAAGTATCAGGCTTGAAAAGTTATGATTATCATTTACTTTTGTAATGATTACTTCCTATTGGAATACGTAAGTATTTTCCGAAGGATGTGTTTATAAATTTGGGTCAATTGGGTGTTTTAAACAATTATGTTGTAACACACTTAAATTTGAGGAGCTTGACAAATGGGAAAAAAATATAGCTTTGATTTTATATAAGCTTGGACTAGTATTCCCCCATCACTTTTTGATGTTATAATTCATTTGGTAATTTAGTTACCGTACAAAGAAAAACTTTATGGACCGGTTCAATTTCAATGGATGTTTTCGATTGAAAGGTAATTCATATTAAATTTTACTTTTTTAAAAGTTGTTTGTTAGTAACAATTCCTAATTTTTATACCATGTTCAGGTTTTTATGCTCTCTTAAGTGTTATGTATTTAATAGAGCTTGACCTGAAGGGGTCTATTACAAAGGCTTATATAGCAAATGAATGCTTGAAATTTTGTTCCATACCTTATTTCTCATTAAATGAATGGCATCTTCTTCTCGAAATCCTAGCTATTCTGAGCATGATAGTGGGAAATATCATTGCTATTACTCAAACAAGCATGAAACGTATGCTTGTATATTCATCCATAGGTCAAATCGGACCTTATTGACCCGACCAGGAAAAACTTAGTTCTATTAGATGCGTAATTGAATTACACTTAAATTACTGAAACTTTTAGGCTAGAAATGATACATTGGAAGAACCCTTTGAGTCTTCCAATATCAATAGGTTGATTGTTTCGCTCCTGTATCTTCCAAAAGGAAAAAAGATCTCTGAGAGCTGTTTCTCATATCTAAAAGAGAGTAGATCCAACTTTCTATTCACTCGTGGGATCCGGGCAGCCTGCGGGGGACCACCACGGCTCCTCTCTTCTCGAGAATCCATACATCCCTTATTAACGTATGGATAGCTATCTCTCGAGCACAGGTTTAGGTTTGGCCCTCAATGGGAAAATAAAATGAAGCACCTAACAACGTATCTTCATAGACCAAGAACTACGAGATCGCCCCTTTCATTTTGGGGCGACGGAGGGATCGTACCATTCGAGCCTTTTTTTCATGCTTTTCCCGGAGGTCTGGAGAAAGCTACAATCAATAGGATTTTCCTAATTTTCATATGGAAAGAGTGATAAGAATGAGGGGTGTTAAGCTTTTTATCATCTTGGCATCGAACTATTTTTCCGCAGGACCTCCCCTATAGTATCCTCACCGTAGTAGAGTTTAACCACCAAGTTCGGGATAGATTGGTGTGGTTTCTCTACGCCTAGGACACCAGAATATCGAACCATGAACGAAGAAAGGCATGAGAGAAAGGCATATTCTATTGCTTAGAATTATTGCTATTTGACTCGGACCTGTTCTAAAAATAAAAAAGTCGAGGCATTTCGAATTGTTTGTTGACACAGACAAAGTGTAACATCCCATTACTAGTGGAAAGGGTAGAATGGTAAATGTGAGTGGCTAACGAGAGTTAGTGATGCCCTTCCATGTTCATGCATGAAATGCCATACACTTACACATAAATAGTGAATTTATTTGCACATGAAATAATTGTACATGCATTCATGAATAATTCCGGGTATAATTGGAATGATTTGAGAATCTTGAATGTTATTACATTG
>JANIHY010000003.1:6287516-6299140 GCA_027479065.1 Erythroxylum brevipes
TACTATGTGCATGTGCAACCAATCAGTAATTATAGAGGCTATATGCTGTATGCGCATGCCGAGATATAATTAAATATTCCGAACCCATCCTAATTACCAAAATACCCTTCCTATAGGAGAGGGGATGTTACAAAACGAATAGCATTCGTTGTGTTTTTTCTTATGAAGAAAGTAATCGATCTCATAGGTTAAAGTATGGAGATACTTAAACAAACATATGGGTGCTTATTAGAAAACAAGTTCACTGAACTGACTCAATATAAAAAATCCATTTAGAACATTACTTGCATGTCTATGAAATTCTCATTGTGATGAATGTATAAGTGATCATTTGATTTGAGGTTAGTAAAGTTATCTTTTATAGGGATTGTTATGTTTTAATACTACTTATGACCTATTTAATAATGTCGTTTAATCAATAGTCATTGGATATAGCATGAACTATATGGAGGTAGTTGTGTGATCAAAATATGATTCATCACCCTAAAGTAATTAGGGAGAATGTTTCATTGTTTTCTATTAGTATTGATTTGAGAAATCATTAGCCAAGGTAAAATGACGCTTTGTAAATAGTTTACAAGTGTCATTATTTGAATCGATAGCTAATAGTAAAGAATTAATATGATTGGACTAAAAATGGAGTAAACATTAATTCCGTACTCTATGTCTAATCAGAACAATGTTTTAAAAACCAGACCGGACATCGAACCGGTCGAAGGAAAGGTTTAAGATTTAGAGGTTCAACCGGTAACGAATTGCTATTAAACCGGAATATAATAAATAAGATAAAAATTTTATAAAAATAAATAAAAATAAAAAATTTTATTGAACATATGCTAGCCTTGTCCACGTGAATTTAATTAAAGACTTTCTTTAATTATCTTGTTCTTTTTGCATTAGTCTTTGACTGGGTACACCACTGTGCATGTGCTTACCTTTCACGTGACTCCATTTGCCTTTATATAATTGAACTTAATGAAGTGCAACGTTTTATTCATAAAGTTTCCTTGTGCTATGCGTTTTTGTGCCTCACTTGTGTCTGAACAAAAGTGCTTTAGGTGAGATTATGACTTCAGAGTTCAGACAGACAGCTTCTTTGAAACTTTCGAGAGTCACCCATTTCATGTCTCTGCTTTCTCTTTTGCTTCGACTTATCATCTGTAGTGCTTTAGTGTTGATTTTTTGAAGAATCGTGTATTTTTCTTCACACCTTGAAAATGGAGGCTCCCCACCCCAATTCCAAGCGACCCATGTGCCTATCTTGCTCCAAACCCTCACGCCTCTCCCTCTGCACTCGGATTCGGAACCCTGCGCTTGAAAACAAGGTCAGTGTTACTATTCTTCAACACATTCTTGAGAGCAAACACCCTCTCAATTCTTCTAAGATAGCGAAACTAGGACTTCGATATGTTTCTGTAACTACAGTAACTGACGTTAAAGTTGATGCCCGGTACCTTTTTTGGTTGCTTGAGCCTGTTCTTGATTCGGATTGGGGTCGAGCTGGTTGTGGTTGTGAAGTTGGAGAAACTCTGAAGCAAAAAATTGAGGATGTTGGCGAATTGAGTTTTGATGCGGAGGATACGGGTTTGCTTCAATTTGAAGGACATTTGAAGGTTTCAAAAGGTGAAAGCAACAGCTTGGACAAATCTAAGGAAGGTGGTGTTATGGAAAACAAGGGTTTAAAACCGAACTGGTCCGGTTCAACCGAAAAAGGTTGAATCGTCCGGTTTTTATATAAAGAGATTATTAAGTAAAACCGAACCGGACTATTGATCGGTTCAAACTTTTTTCGGTCGAACCGGACGGTCCGGACCGGTTTTTAAAACATTGGTTACAAGTAACTGCGGTCAAATCAAAGTTTTTGCGAAACAATCAACCCTTCGATTTTTTTCACTTATATATGTGACTAGCACTACTATGATATGAAGAAAAAAAACTTAATTTATTACTGATCCATAAAGAAATAATTTCAATTATAATTATCAACGAATCAAAAAAAGATTTAATTGTCAGGGAATGTAATGATCCTGTAAAATAACTAAATAATCTTCTTTTTCTTTGTCAAATGCATGAAGTGATGATGATCGCTTTTGACACGCTGAATGACGCGTTGAATTATTATTTAGCACTTACAACGCGTCCGACCGCTCAATGAATCAAAGCAACTTTAGTAAAACTTTCTTTAAATCTTATGTACAGAAGCGAGGGGGAAAAAAATAGAATACAACTACCATTTACTCCATCGACCAGTTGTATAAATTGTGCAAACCTAGGAAATATTCAAGCTGTTCAGAGAAACTTGAACGTTTGGAATGTAAAATGGTTTGAGTGTACATAGACAGGAAGGAAATTAGCTACAGTAGATCATTCCTGAAAGTAATTTGTTGAGCTCAATCAATATAAATAAATTAGCTTGCTTCAGTGATACTGTTTTATAGAAATTATACTATGTTAACTATTATGTAACAAATCAATTAACAAAATGAAAGTTATGACAATATGAAAGTTTATAATAAAAATTAGTAAATTAAATTCAGTAAATAATAAAAGTGAATTATTAATAAAATTGACCTTGACATACATTGGCATCTACATTTAAAATTACAATTGGTCATCAATACGAAAGAAAATCATTTTGTTAATCAAATATTTGTTATTGTATTCAATGCATGACTTTCCTCATGATTAGTTAACAAAAAACACATAGCTTAATTAAGTCTTATTTTGCGTTTCAAAATTTAATCAAACAATATTTTTAAAAAAGAAAAACTGAACAAATACTGTTAGAATATTAATAACTCTATCAAAATTATATAAATATTTTGAAAATATTATCACTAATGATCCTAATGACAAAGAAAATATTATTTTGAAAGTAAATTTGTGAGATAACATCATTACCCGCAACTTTTATGAGATTTGAAACTCAAATTTCATGATATTGATATAAAATTTGATTAAGAATCACTAATTATTTAAGAATTTGTCCCCTCATTACTTCTCTTCTTAATCTTTACCCAAAATATAGTATTAGCAAAATTTTATTTTTAATATTATTTAAAATGTCTTAAATTTAAAATAATCCAATAATATATTTAATTCAAAAAATTTTAAAATCATGACTAGAAAATAACAAATTAAAATTTGATTAATACTCTAATAAATTTTTACCTTTCAATCATTATAGATCTGAACCACCTTCCACTTGGGACGATGCACTCCTTCACTACTAACAATTAATTTATTATTGGCTAATTTCAAACAATTGTTGCAAATTATAATAATAGTTAAACATAAGATATTTGATAATTAAGGATTAATATTGAATATTGAATTTTATTTGGGCCTAATTAGTATTTAACTTTACAATCAAGTCCTAAATGATATATCAAATTAAATTTTCTTCCTTTAACCATTCTTTATGTGTGAAATATTAAGTTCTTATATATATTAACAATGAATATAAATGATAATCTTAATTTGTATTTAGGATTAGATAAATTAAAATTTTTACTTATCTTTAATTATTTAATTTAATAATTAATATCTATAGACTAAAATTGATGTCTAACAACGTATTATAGCTACTAAAATATTAAAAATGTCAAAGGTACATTAACTAATCTTTTAGTGCATGATTTTTTTTTATATAACTGATAATGATATTTGAAATTTTATTTTCAAATTATCTTTTTACCTTGGAAAAAAATTGTCAAATTGGATAATAATTAGAGCAATTAAATATTCTTTCTAATTACTTCAAGATAATAAATCCTATATTAATCATACAACTATGTCGATATAATTTAAGTCATATCCAATAATTACCAAGTAAGCTATTATTGAATTCAATAAGTCATATGTAGTATCAAAATATAACTTTCTCTATATAAAAGGCTTTTAAAATCTCAAGTAAAAAAAATCCCTTATAGAACCATTAAATGAGAATCTAAATGAAATTTTCATATTGAGTTAATTTAGTAAACTTGTTTTTTAACAAATAATCACAGTTTAATTATTTTCATATTTTGATCTACAATATTGATTATTTCTTTCACAAAGAAAAAACAAAATGTAAGCTACTCTTTTCGTTCTCTTAATGTCCAATATTAAAATAACAATAACTATGAATGATTTAATGATGATACGTAAATGTAATAAAAATTTCGTAATTATTATGATTTCATTACTATTTTATTTACAAAGATATATTTATCACTCATCTAAATTTTAGTTAATTAAACAAGTATGCATAAACTAAAGAAGGCCTTTAATTAGTTTTTTATAAAAAAATTATTACCAATAGATTGTAAACTAATATACACTGCATAAAATACTATAACAATTATTTAAATCGAGTTTATTTTTGTCGTTCATTTATCAAATAATTTATTAAAAAACATAATTTACGTGTTATTATATATACATATATACGAAAATTCATTTAACACAACATTTCTGTATATTTCTTGTTTGAACAAAATAAAGTTTATCACGATTAGACAGTTAGTACCAACCCAACAAAGAAAAAACGCCAATAAAAACATAATAATAATACCGTTGACTTGCTTACCACCTGGGTCAAACGTTGTCTCTTGTGAACACAAGGACATGAGTAGCTAGACCGCATTTGATCATTATAAAATGACTTGGTAGTATATTTAGTCGTTTTAAGTTTCCCACTGAGTGTTTTTACTACTCGTTTCAAATCATGTGTGAATACTCTCTCGTGCCCACTGGCCCCCGACCACGGGATAAGGTAGCTTGTGGTCCCACTGGTTGAGATAGGTCAGCCCCTGACTCAACTCGATCCCGGCCTGACTAGCTCGTGACCGGCTCATAGCCTGATGAGCTATGGGTAGACTGAGTTAATTCGACTTATCTTATAATTTTTTTAAAAATTTGTCAAAAATGATGTTGTTTTTAAAATAATGGTCGGATCACAGATGTATTCGACTTGTGGCCCAATCGGGTCAACCACATTTGCGCCATAATCTGATCAACCCAGGTTAAAATTGATCCGGCTGGACAGGTTGGGCCAAAATTAACATCCCCTAACATGTTCAAGTTTGAACGATAGCACATTGGCCACCTAGATTGTGCAGAGCGGCCTGACTTCAAATTTCCTCATCATCCAGTTCATGGAAATAGGTCTCCCCTGCCTCGATGACTAGAGCTATACTTCTTTCTATATAACTTCATGCATTACCTCCACCAAGCAACGCAAAGCCTGAATTACCTCTATTATCTATAAAATCTGTTGCTTTGTTAGCCAATCAACGCCATTCAAGATGAGTATTCCACTAAAAATGCTACTGGGAAATCTTGTTTATCTCCAAATCTTGCTTTGTTCTCCCATTTTCAGTTTTGTTTTACTCCTGATATTGTTCCCTTCAACTTCTGTTTTGGTTCTGGCAAATGATCATAGCAACATAAGCCTGGCAGGGGACGAAGCAAAAGCTCTTCTGAACTGGAAAACAAGTCTTGGCAACAAAAGCCAGTTTTTGTTATCTTCTTGGACTGGAAATAGTAGCCATTGCAACTGGACCGGGATAGCCTGTGATGACAATGGAAGTACTCAATACTTTAACCTTTCACATCTTGGCTTGACAGGTACTCTTGAAGATCTAAGCTTCTCTTCGTTCCCTAACCTTGTTACTATTGATTTATCCAACAATTCGTTACATGGCTCCATCCCACCAAGCATTGGTAACCTTTCCCAGCTCAACCTTCTTGATTTGTCCTACAATCTTCTTTCTGGAAATCTTCCATCTGAAATAAGAAACTTGGCGAAAGTGGTAGACTTGTGGATTAATGACAACCAACTTTCTGGTTCCATACCAGAAGAATTAGGCATGCTTATTTCTCTCCATACTCTTGACTTCTCTAGCAATAATTTCACGGGTCCGATACCTTCTATGGCTAATTTGAGCAGCTTGTCATATATCAACTTTGGCGATAACGGTATCTCAGGATCCATTCCTGATGATATTGGGTTCCTGAAAGCTATGGAACTCCTCGATTTACACTTAAATAACCTCACTGGTGAAATTACTGCTTCTATAGGAAACTTCAGTCGCATAACCGATCTCTTCCTTTTCCAAAACAATTTGTCCGGTTCGATCCCTGAAGAAGTTGGCTTTCTAAGATCTCTCCAAGTTCTTGATTTGTCAGAAAATATATTGACTGGAACAATCCCCACGTCAGTTGGAAACATGACAAGCTTAACCGGTCTTGCACTGTATCAGAATAGACTATCTGGACCAATCCCTTCTGGATTAGGAGAACTCAAGTCCCTTGTCGATATAAAGCTGTTCATGAATGAACTTTCTGGTCCCCTTCCCCAGAACATGAACAATTTCACACATTTGAGAACTTTTCTATTGTCCGAAAATAGACTTACAGGCCATTTACCTGATGATATATGCACTGGAGGCTTACTCGACTATCTCACTATAGAAGGCAACCAATTTACAGGTCCCATTCCAAAGAGCTTAAAAAATTGTGGAACCTTGGTCAGAGTCAGGCTTGAAGGAAACCAACTTACTGGAAACATTTCTGAAGCCTTGGGCATATATCCTCTATTGAAGTACATAGATATGAGTAATAACAGATTGTATGGTGAGGTTTCTTCTAATTGGGGGCAGTGCTTCAATCTAACAACATTGAAAATGGCCAACAACAGTATCACAGGAGAGATACCACGAGCACTTGGAATGGCGAGTAATATTCAATATCTCGACCTCTCTTCGAATCAACTAGTTGGGGAGATTCCAAAGGAATTGCAAAGCTTGAAATTGTTGTTCAACCTTTTATTGAATGACAACAATCTCTCAGGCAGTATTCCACTGGAAATAGGTATGCTTTCTGTTCTTGCAAATCTTAACTTGGCCGCAAATAATCTGAGTGGTCCGATCCCAGGGCAACTAGGACAGTGCACCAAACTGTTGAACTTGACTTTGAGTATGAATGGATTTAGTGAAGCTATTCCATTTGAGATCGGTAACTTGAGGTCCCTCCAATATCTTGATCTCAGTCAGAATCTTTTGGAAGGAGAAATTCCACAGCAACTAGGTGGATTGAAAAACCTGGAGGCGTTGAATTTCTCACACAACAAGTTGTTTGGTGCTATTCCGTCGGCTTTCGACTCCTTGCTGGGCTTGACGATTGTTGACTTATCCTATAATGAGTTAGAAGGAGCAATTCCTGACATTCAACCCTTTCGCAATGCTCCATTTGAAGCCTTAAGAAATAACAGAGGTTTGTGTGGAAATGCCACTGGTTTTGTAGCTTGTCCTTCATCTCCAGGCGTCAAGTTGAATAGAAAACGGAACAAAATGTTAGTTATTTATATTGCAGTCCCGATTTTGTGCTCTTTGCTTCTTGTTGTCGTTATAATTGCAATGATTTTCGCACATTTCCGACAACTGGATAAGAGAACGGGTGATTCAGAAGCAAAGAAAGAAAACCTTTTCACTATATGGAGCTATGATGGGAGAATGGTGTATGGAAGTATTGTTGAAGCAACAGAAACATTTGACACCAAATTTTGCATTGGACAAGGAGGCCATGGAAGTGTCTACAGAGCTCAGTTGCCTACCGGTCAGGTTGTTGCTGTGAAGAAGCTTCATTCCAAACTAGAAGAAGACGTTGCCAATTCAAAAGCTTTTATAAGTGAGATTCTTGCCTTAACTGAAATAAGGCATCGCAACATCGTCAAACTTCATGGCTTCTGTGCACATAAACTTCACTCGTTTCTGGTTTACGAGCTTTTGGAAGGTGGAAGCCTTGATTATATGCTGCGAAATGATGAACTAGCAACTGCTTTCAACTGGGAAAAGAGGATAAATGTCATCAATGATTTGGCAAATGCTTTATCTTATATGCACCATGACTGCTCTCCTCCAATAGTCCACCGTGACATATCAAGCAAGAATGTTCTGTTTGATCAACAATTCGTAGCTCACATATCCGATTTCGGTACTGCTAGAATTCTGAAGCCCGATTCTTCAAATTGGACTTCATTTGCAGGCACATTTGGCTATGCAGCTCCAGGTAATGATACTATCCAAATCATGGCCGACGATCAACTTGAGTTAGGACTGATAATGTTTTTGTTTTCCTGACAGAGTTTGCTTATACATTGGAAGTGAACGAAAAGTGTGATGTCTATAGCTTCGGAGTGTTGACGTTGGAAATAATAATGGGAAATCATCCAAGCGATCTCATCACATCTTTTTCATCATCACATTCATCCTTTCCGCTGTTTGTAAGTGATCAATTAGTCGAAGAATCTTTGGACGATCGCCTGTCAAAACCTGAGGATCAAATGGCCAGAACCATAGTCTCCATTGCAAAACTTGCTATTTCGTGCTTGCATCCTAATCCACAATTTCGTCCGACCATGCAACATGTTTCTCAGGAGCTGTCATCGCTCTAGACTGCTTGATGTTCTTTAGAAGCCAACATTTTGGAAACTTCCCAAGTAATACAATAAATGTAGCAAGCACTGCAATACTTTGCATTAGCTGTATGAGGTTTGAATTTACCAGTGAAAATTCCTTAGTGTCTGTGTGCATACATACTACTTTAATAAGAAGAGAATGTTTAACGTAAATTGCAGGCCCAGACCTACATTCCCTGCTTCTTCTATATTGGTATTTATTGCACAAATACAGTACTGTGAAATATTATACACAGATTTTTTTAAACAATAAAAATAAGAATTATCAAGTAATTACTAGTTATCTTCAATATCAGTACTAGCATAATTCTTGGGCTCAAGTTTATAACTTGACGTGATAGTTCCAATATGACCCTGTAAGTTTAACAAGGGTTCAGTCACAATGAGCTTGGATTGCAACCAAAGAAAGGACAATAATGGAAGACCCTTAGTCAAAATGTCGCAATTTGAGCTTGGGATGGAATATGTCGAACTCTAAGGTCACCACATTCCACTTTCCCACGAACAAAATAGAAATCAATTTCAAAATGCTTGGAATTATGATGAAAAACAAGATAAGTGGCAAATAAATTATCACAAAATAATATCAGAGCTTGAGGAAGAGATAACTCATGAAGTAAATGTTGAAGATAAAACGACAGCAACGCAGAGTCCAATAGCAGAAAACGACATATAAGGGACCAGAGAAAATAAACAAAACCACAGCAGCACTCCGGTACACAATAGACAAGAGCACAAGCAAAACGCAGGCGGCACAAAGGAGATAAAACGTAGAGAGCAAGGAGAAAAACGCTAAGTAGATGAGCAGCAGACCAAAACACCAACAGCATAGAAGAAAACGACAGCTGGGAGTTACAATATACAGTAGCTGTCGGGAGGAAGAAAAACGCAGCAGTTCACAGCAAAAAACGTCAGCAGCCACGAGACAAAAAACAACACAGCAGCAAGGTCCAGAAGAAGAATAGCCAGCAGAAGAGAAAACGTAGACGTAGCAGTAGCAGCCCACCGAAACGCCAGCAGCACTCAACCAGCAGAATAAGCAACAAGCAAAACTAAAGAAGATAAAACGACGATTCAACAGACAGATAGTCCAAACCGCAAGCAGAGAAGGAAAAAACGCATCAGCCAGAAAAAATAAAATTGTCGCAAGACGCAGTGGAAAAGGAAAAGGGCGCGTTGAGGGCTGGGAAGACGTTTTTAACGTAGGTCTTTGGGCGGAAAAGAATTTACGTACGCGCAGCTGTTTTTTTTTTTTTTTTTTGGAGAAAACGAGGTCGACTTTTTGAGAGGCAGTACGTAGGTGGCTCACTTTGAAAAACAGGCAGTAGCTAAACCAGGTTTTGGGAGACGTCTTCTGGAAGAGGCCTGGACGCACGCTGGGTTTTCCTCTCCAACTGCTTCATACGTAAGCGTAGTTGTCTTGGGAAGTTTTATACCTGGAGCTTTCCTGTTCTCCTTTATAATCGGAGTTAGTTAGCATCTATCTATTATGTAGATCTGCACTGATACTGTATTATTCATATTATTCGTGTATATCTCATAGATACTTAGTACAACAACTCTCTGTATATATTTCATACATAATACATAATACAGGCGGCTTTTCTGCTGGAAACTATTTTGAATCCTTTTATGGTATCACAGCCTTTGGCTTAACAGCAATTTTTTTCCCTTTTCCTTCATACTCTCTGTTCGTTTTATGCTACACAAACACAATCATGTCTTATGATTCTAAATCTGCTGCAACCGCTAAACTTGCAGATGCAGTAAATTATGGATGTAACGCTGCTGAGAGAGAAAAACGCCATCGACGTTAGGTATGAGTTCAATTTCGAGAAAGTAAGACGGAGTGCCCATGTGTTTGAGTGAAAATTTGCTGGATAGTTCTTTAATAAAGACATCAAGTGCAGCCGGAGAGCTTTCAGTGAGCAGCAAGTCATCCACATATACCAGAAAGTACATAGTAATCCCTCGACAGTGATATATGAACAGAGAGGAGTCACTCTTGCTACAAAGAAACCCATAGCGGAGCAGGAAGAACCGAAATTCTTGATACCATGCACGTGGAGCTTGCTTTAGGCCGTAGATTGCTTTATGTAATTTGCAGACATACGTTGGATGCTCCTTGTTGATAAAACCCGGCAGTTGCTTCATGTAAACAGTTTCATGGAGTCGACCCTGGAGGAACGCATTATTGACGTCCATTTAATGTAACAGCCAGGAGTTGGTCAGCGCCAAAGTGAGGAAAAATTTAATGGTTTGGTGTTTCACCACAGAAGAAAAGGTGTCACTATAGTCGATCCCGGGACATTGGTTATAGCCTTTCGCAACCAAGCGAGATTTATACCGAACCACTGAGCCATCCAAATGGTGTTTCGTTCTGAAAAGACACATACAACCAACGACATTCTGAGCTTCTGTTGGAGGAATGAGAGTCCAAGTTCCATTCCGTAATAAGGCATCATATTCCGAGAGAGTTGAATCACGCCAATGGGGTATTTGAAGTGCCTGCTGAATTTTGCGAGGTTCCTCTGTTTCAGGTAGTGGGTGAAAGGTAGCCTTGAAAGTTTTTGGTTTATGGATATTATTTTTTGAACGGGTTATCATGGGATGAAGATTGGTAGATTGGTTGTGTTGGTCGGGTGTGGAGTTGGGAGGTCCAGTCTGGGGTAATGATGATGAACAGGATGGCTGTGGAGGGGTTGAGGATGAAGCTTCTGCATTGCCCGACAGTGTTGGTCGTACAGGTGATGCCACAATGGGAATAATCTGATGAGACAGGGTTGGCTAGGTATTTGTACCTGAGTTGGAAGAGGCAGATAATTTATTGGGTGATGTATATGGAAAGTGATCATCAATGAAGACAACATGACGAGATGTGTATATCCAATTCGTGCTCGGGTCAAGAAAAAGGTATGCAAATTGATTGGATAAGTAGCCCACAAATATACATGGGCTAGAACGGCATTGAAGTTTATTCGTAATTTTAATTAGCAATAGATTATTTCAAGATTATTTAGAATCAATGTTTCAATATAATCCTCTATCTAGAATAAATAAATTAGTTACAAGCCATTGATAATAAAGAACACATGAATATTATTAATAAGAATCTTACGAAAAACAAACTCTAAAGTAAAAGGATTCAAAATAGTTTCCA
>JANIHY010000003.1:6373440-6393058 GCA_027479065.1 Erythroxylum brevipes
TAGTAATAAAAATATTTATTTTATTTTAAAAACATAAATTAAAGAATCAAAATAAAAGTTGAACTAAATAAGTAAACGGCTAATTAAAAAAATTTTGAAGAACGAGAATGGGGGAAGCATAGGCGAGAGACGGGAGACAGGAGACAGGAGACAGGAGGCAGGAGGCGAGAAGAATTTTAATTTTTTAAAAAGAATTTCACTAAATAGTTTCGTGAATTTTTAAAGTTTTCAGTATGGTCAATATTTGACCGATATTTTAAATTAATATTGGCTAATATCAACAACCAATACCTTTAAAAATAATTTTATACCAATTTTTGACTAGTATGGTACGAAACTCGTAACATTGTTTGTTGAATTTATTTATTAACATATCTTCTTTTATGTTTATGTATTTATTTATTTATTTTGTCATTTATTTTGACTCTAACTTTGTTTTATATTTATTATATTACTTATTTTAATATGTCATTTATAAAAATTTATTTTATTATTATCATCGTCATAATCTTATAGATCTATTTTATATTTTAATATTTTAGTATATATATGTATGTGTGTATTTGTGCTTGTGTATTTAGCTATTTGTCGTGTGAATTTACCAAAAATAGTTGAAATCTCTCTGTCAGATAAAAACTTATCAAGATCTCCCGTATCAGTGTAACTTATATAAACTATGTCACCTCCCTACATGGACGAAGGAGCTGGATTTTGTGTGTAAAAGAGAACATGGGATTCTCTTGAACATGAATTTCGGTCAAATGTTTAATACGTTTCACGATTTTGAATGCCACAAAATAAAAAGAGGAGGAAGACGACAGCTTGATTTTATACTGTTATCCATAGTTTGTTTAAAAGAAACATGACACGAATCATGAGGTTGAAATAAGGGCTGCTAATGCTATTATTGACGTTTGGAAGCTAGCATAGCTGCTCAAGTAGTCAGAAAGGATTCCCTTAACAATTGGGGTCAAGTAAAATATTATTTAATTTTAAACTATTAAATTATCATATCCTTATTTAAAATATTTTGTACATATTATATATTTAATAATTCATTTAGTGTAGTTGAAAAATCAATGGTTATAAAAGAATAATATAATTTTATATAAAGTTGTCTTATTATTATTTAAAACCATTAAATTAAATGAATTATATATTTTTAAAAAAATTAATGAATGATTGAGTACCGGCCTATAAAAAATGCAGCTGCGTTGCATGCATGATGAGTAGCATTGCTTCAAGGGAAGCAACAATGGCCACCCTCACTCTTCCTAAACTCTTCTTCATCCTTCTGCTCAACGTAGGAACTTTGCTCGCGTCTCTGCCTTGTCCGGAGTGCCCGTACCCAACTCCATCTCCCAAAGTCAAACCGCCGGTGAAATATCCACCAACGCATGATCATCCACCCAAACACCCCATTGTACCCTATAAACCCTTCCCTCCTCCGGTTCATCCCAAACCTCCCATCATAGTACATCCTCCATATAAACCACATCCTAAGCCACCACCTACTGCTCCTTGTCCTCCTCCGGTGAAGCCACCAAAACCTCCTGTAAAGCCACCAAAGCCACCACCTGTTGTTAGTCCTCCGATTGTATACCCACCAAAGCCACCAGTTCACCCACCAAAGCCACCGAAGCCACCAGTTCACCCTCCGATTGTATATCCACCAAAGCCACCGAAGCCACCAGTTCACCCTCCGATTGTATACCCACCAAAGCCACCGAAGCCACCAGTTCATCCACCAAAGCCACCGAAGCCACCAGTTCACCCTCCGATCGTATACCCACCAAAGCCACCGAAGCCACCAGTTTATCCACCAAAACCACCGAAGCCACCAGTTCACCCTCCGATCGTATACCCACCAAAGCCACCGAAGCCACCAGTTTACCCACCAAAACCACCGAAGCCACCAGTTCACCCTCCGATTGTATACCCACCAAAGCCACCGAAGCCACCGGTTCACCCACCGAAGCCACCGGTTTATCCACCGAAGCCACCAGTTTACCCACCAAAGCCACCGAAGCCACCGGTTCACCCACCGAAGCCACCAGTTTACCCACCAAAGCCACCAAAGCCACCTGTTGTTAGTCCTCCGATTGTATACCCACCGAAGCCACCAGTTTATCCACCACCGAAGCCACCAGTTTATCCACCACCGAAGCCACCTGTTAGTCCTCCCATCGTATACCCGCCAAAGCCACCAAAGCCACCAGTTTATCCACCACCGAAGCCACCTGTTAGTCCTCCCATCGTATACCCGCCGTCACCACCAAAACCACCAGTTTATCCACCACCGAAGCCACCTGTTAGTCCTCCCATCGTATACCCACCGTCACCACCAAAACCTCCTGTTAGCCCTCCCATTGTTTACCCACCACCAACACCGCCAACTCCATGTCCACCACCACCAACAAAGCCAGGGGAAGGGACTTGCCCCATTGACACTCTCAAGCTTGGTGCATGTGTTGACGTGCTAGGAGGGCTCGTGCACATTGGAGTCGGGAGTAGCGCTAAAGATGCATGCTGCCCTGTGCTTCAAGGGCTTGTGAACTTGGATGCGGCCGTGTGCCTCTGTACCACCATTAAAGCAAAGCTTCTCAACGTTAACGTTGTGGTACCCATTGCTCTTGAGGTTCTCGTTAGCTGTGGCAAGACTGCGCCTCCTGGTTTCACCTGTCCTGCTTAAGTAATTAAGGTACATAAAACTTGTTTTAACATACATAAGATGAAAAGGCTTAGTTACTCCTTAATTACCACGATCAATACGTTCTATTTTGCTTAAGTTTATGATATTACTCAAGGTTCAATGTACTCATCATTTATCATTCCCTGTCGCAGTGTGCAGTGAAGTTGGAAGAAATAACATGTTGGGATAAGAAATTGAAGAAGAAGAATAAGTAGTACTTCCACGAGCTGCTCCGCAGGATGTTGTTCCTCTTTTTTGTTTTGATTTCTTCTTTTTCATCAATTTATAGTTTGAGAAGTAGTAGTACTTAATCAATGTACTTAATCAAAATGTGAGTGCGTTGGTCCTCTGTATTAATAAAAACTCTCTTTCTCTCCTTACTAAGATAAATAACTTTTTGGCATGCTGTAACATTTAATGGTGCTTTATGGCTTTACATCTTGGATGTGTCCGGTGGCACAGGTGAGTTGGCATCGATTTCTTCTATATTAAGTGAATTGTAGGTTTAAATATGTATTTATGCATGTTGCTGTTTAAAATTTGTAGTCAGAATTTTATTTTTAATATAGAATTTATTTAATTTAAACAGAGATTATAAATCTATTCAATTTAAGCAGTGATTGTATTAAACTTAAAAGGTATTTTGGACCCTCGTAGGGTACTTATGGACAAAAAAAAACAAGAAATCAAAAGAATAGAGGGTCAGTCTTTTACTTTAATTATATTCCATAACTTGGTTACTAAGAACCACGGAGGAGCAGAAACCCTACAAAAGCAGCCTCTTTACCCGGTCCCATTGTCTATGCTTGTTTTTGTGTATTGGATATTGGTTGGCATGAACTTTATATAATTTAACCGAGAGGAAAAGGTTCTTTGAGTCTAATTTTAATTCTAATATTATAATATTTTATTCTGTCTAATAATTTTTAGCTGTTTATTTATGTGAGTTTTATATAAATTTTATATTAAGTTTTATTAAAATTTTATGAGACAAAATAAGACAAGAAAATAATATTTAACAAAGAATCTTGGTTCAGATTCCTTGGGCAGTGGCTAGACAAGCTCAAAAGGAAAGTTGGCAGATCGATCAATGGGAAGTCCTATGTCCCTCTTCACATGGAAAGAATAAAGCGACAAGTTTGAGAAGGAAAAGAACTTGGACATGTATCCCCAGACTTGTTATGTAATTACATCAGACTTTTCCTTTATATAAAAAAAAACCTTGAGAATAGAGAAAATTATGCTGACGTAAGACAAATAAAAAAATAAATAATTAATAATTAGAAAATTTTAGGATATATTGTTATTGAAAGGTGATATATGAATTTTTAAGAGAGAAGGGAATCGGAGAGAAAACGACAGAGGAGTTCAATATGTTCTTCCTTTTTGTTTTTAACAACTACAAGGACGTGGATCTACTACACCCACGTTCCTAATAATAAGCTGATAATGACCACGTAAGGAAATGACAAACTCATGTAATCTAAACTACAGACCATGTACATACTCTACGGAGACCATTATCAACCCTCTTATTTACATACTTGTATCAAGCTTAAAAGGGAGAAATATCGAGTATCCTCCCATGTTGCATCCTCCACCGTAGCCTCTTTCTATTTGACTAAAATTTCAAGTTTTGGTCGATACTTCCCCTTGTGAACTACACGATGGTCAAGGATGGCTTTTGGCTGCGAAATGTCCAACTCTGTCAACAGGAGGTGAAGAAGAGGAAGAGACAATTCCATAAAGCTCATAAAGCTCCTAGAAGCGACTGAGGATTGTCATTATGGATGTAATTTTAGATATACTTGGTCCCCAAGCGAAAAATTTACATCACGCCTATGCTGATTCGCATATACCATCATTATGTCACTGGCCAAAGACGAACTGTGTTTCAGTTCCTTAAGAATTGCATCACAGTCCCGAAGATAAGTATCCACCACTTGTACTGCTGTAGTACCAGGAACATCGGCTGGCAAATGGGGAGGAGGGACTCCATATAAGAGTTCAAACGGGGTCATGTGAATGAAAGAGTGAATTGAAGTATTATAACTGAATTCTTCCCACAGCAGCCATTCCATCCATTTCTTGAGCTGATCTCCTGCAAAACAGGGTAAATATTGTTCAAGGAGCTGATTGGTGACTTCGGATTGCCATTCTTCTGTGAGTGGTAGGTTGAACTCATCCGGAGTTGGCTACCTTGCAATTGAAAGAGAGTCTTCCAAAATATTTAAGAAAATCTTATCTCGGTCACACACTATTAAACCCGGAATGAAATGAGCATACTTGGTGAAACGGCGGGTCAATCATGACCATGATGAAGGAATAGCCACTGGAAGTGGGTAGGCTCTTAATGAAGTCCATAACAATGTCAATCCATATTTGTGTTGGTGTAGCAAGAGGTTGAAGCAATCCGGCTAGCTTGAGGCAATCGGTCTTAAAATGTTATCAAATAGAGCATTGTTGGATGTAGTTCTCGACTGTCAGATGCATGCACTCTTTAGCGCAGGAGACTTTCACACGAGACAGAGTTTTGGAAAAACCGAAATGCCCAGTTGTAGGTTTGTTGTGACTTGTGACACTCATTCAAAATCTGTGAAAGCAAAGGTGAACGTGGAATTAAGTAGACCCAATCACCAAGGAACCATGCGCCATCTCGTTTTGTAAATGGTTTGGAAGAGGACTGAGTTCCCAAGGGTGAATAATATGGGTCCTTTTGGACCTCCTCTTGAAGTTGGACCACCAATCTGCCTTGGACATGAAGACTGATATGAACTGAAACTCGACCATGCGGGATAAGGAGTCAGTTGTGGTATTCTCAAAGTCACCCTTGTATTCAATAATATAGTCATAGCCTAAGAGTTTGAGTAAACAACTTGTTTAAGTCGAAGTTGAAATTCGTTGTTCCAATAGGTGCTTAAGACTGTTAATCAGTTTGAACTGTAAAAGTGCGTCCCAGTTGATACAGGGGCCACTTCCTAAAGGATTTCATCCAGACCATCATTTCCTTTTCACATGTGGTAAGAGAGTGTGGTCAGCCTCACTGAAATAAGTGATTGGTCAACCTTGTCGTGACAGAACAGCTCGAATTCCTATGCCACTTGCATCTCATAACTGGCAGTAAGGTGGGTGCTTCCTTGAACTGTTTTAAAGCTCGTGAGATTGTCCACATTGTGGAGCCCGTTAATCGACTGTCCATGCCTTGAGAGATTGTCCTCGAGCTCCGTGATTATGACTGTCTTTTTCCCGATTCATAGCCGATAATATTTTCTTTCATGGGACCAAGCAAGACTGGATTCCAGATAATTTAATAAACAAGGATAAGGTGTCTGGTTTTGAATGAGCTGTAATTTTTGGTACTGCATGCTGATTTCTTTGGTTCCGGCGCAAAAAATACATCTTTGACGAAAGTTTTGTATGGCCGTCCACTCCTCGTTTAGTTGTCCTTGATTATGTTGCTTGGATTACTCGAGCTCGAACTCTATTCAACCGAGCTTTGGCTACGTCAGGACAACAGAAAAAAAAACTAATCGAATGGTTGCGACCTTGTCTTATATGGGTCAAGCTCAACACTGATCAAGTTTACAAATCCTCCTCTTCTTGGGCTGCAGTCGGGGGAGTTTTGCGGGATCATGCGGGGTTTTGGTTAGGAGACTTTATTCATAATATTGGATAATGTACATTTGTTTCTGCAGAATTTTGAGGAGTTTTCAATAGATTGATGCTTGCGTGGGAACTTGAGTTAGAAGTGGACTCCTTAGTTGTTATTAATATCCTCTGCTCCTCACGCCACATACAGGATATGAAGTGTTCTTTAGTTGTCCTTGATTATGTTGCTTGGATTACTCAAACTCGAGCTCTATTCAACCGAAGTTTGGTTACGCCAGGACAACAAAAGGAAAAACTAATCAGATGGTCGCGACCTTGTTCTATATGGGTCAAGCTCAATATTGATGGGATTTACAAATCCTCCTCTTCCTGGGCTGCAGTCGGGGGGGTTTTGCGGGATCATGCGGGGTTTTGGTTAGGAGACTTTACTCTTAATATTGGATACTGTACATTTGTTTCTGCAAAACTCTGAGGAGTTTTCAATCGATTGATACTTGTGTGGGAACTTGACTACCTGGCTTATAGAATTAAAAGTGGACTCCTTAGTTGTTGTCAATATCCAGTCCTCTCCTCCTCACGTCACATACAGGATAGGAAGTGTTCTTTAATGCGAGGAACTTAGAAATTGATTGCTAGAGATTGAAATGTGAAGCCTTGTCATGCTTATAGAGAAGGAAATAGCCTAGCTGATTGGATAGCAAACCATGCAAAGTATCTCAAGCTCGGAGTTCATTTTTTTCAGCTTTCCCCATGAGCCGTATTAGTATCCTGCTGGAGGATATTGCAAGGATCTCCTTCCCTAGGCTTGTTGCGTAAAGCTAATGTACTTTCTTTCCTTTTTAATCAAAAAAAAAAGGAACCCATCTTTTAACAAGATTAGATACAGTGGAGACGCAATTCATCCAAAGTTTTTAATGAATTTACATTATGGGCTAATCCTAAAATCCCACGGACAACTCTGGTTGAAGCAGGAATGGGCCAATCAAGCACAACCTACACTCGGAAGGATCCATTATAATACCTTCAGTTGAGATAATGTGTCTTAAATACATCATCTTTGTAACTCTAAATGTGTATTTTGAAGCCTTCATGAACAATTTATCCTTCACGATAATCATCTAAAGCTAGCTAATCATGGGGATGAGAAATTTATCCTTCACGATAATCCCATCCAAAGCTCGATATTCCATACAGAATCTCGAATTTCTACCTGCCTTTTTGACTAAGAAAATCAGGAAGGGAAAAGGACTCCGGCTTGGTCAAATCGCACTAGTAAGTAACAGTTCTTGTGCCAGCCTTTCAGTCTCATTCTTTTGATAATGAGGATATATATTTATATGGTCGAACATTCACTGGTCCAATTCTTGGAAGTAAAGGAATCCAATGGTCCGGCGGTAATTCATGTGGTGTGTAGAAAATTCATGTGAATTCATCCAACAGTCTTTGTTGGTCTTGTAGAAATGGCCTAATAGTTGTACATGCACGGGTTGAGTATGAAGAAAAAATCCCAAGTTGTGGAGCCCTTGCAGTTCTTTTTCTGTCAACTTTTATAAACCCGTTCCTCATAGTCCATGTAGAGTATATGAAATGCCATCCAGTTTGAAAGTCATTGTAAGATTTTTATGCAGAGATGGTTAATGACATGCACTTACCCATGCATTATATTATGTCACAGTTGGCCATCATAACTTGGAATCGCTATTTTTTGGCCCACGGCTAACCTAAGCTTGGTTACTACTGCATGGTCAATGAAGTTGTGGGTGTTGCCTCCATCAATTAGTGTCGTAAGATCTTTGTTCTGAAGTTTTCAAGGAACTCGGATGGTGTGGGGATGGGAGGTTCCCCTGATTGCCTGTAATGATAATTGGGGTAGCGACTCTCCCACTTCTTTGGTCTCTTCAGTCTTCGACTGTGGCCATTTCAACTGGTTTATGGTTCGGTGCATCCTCAATCATGAAAAGTTGTGGTCGTTCGCATCTATATCCTAGCACGAATCGTTCATCATAATAATAATAATGGCCTTTTCTCTTCGCTCGTGGGCTTCTTGAGTCGTCAATCTACGAATTGGTGGAGGATTCAAAGGTAGAATTGATTACAAAATGGGTAAAGAGACTGCTAGTTTAGTGGTAGTAGTAAATGGATGTTGATAGATGACCCAAAATAAGCAGTGAATGTGGGCTTCACACGAAACATAGTAGGCCTATTTTAAACCTGTCTTTTTTTTTCTTATCTGGAGCACATATGAGTAGCATTGTACAGCTAGCAATTAGTTAGTGTTTCCTTGATTCTAAGATAGTCAATCAATAGAAATAGAGAAATAGTTGTATAAATTTTATCCGAGTGTTCAATACAAGCAAGAAAAGAAATATCTTTCTTCAACTACTACCTTTTTACCTCTTTTCCTTTATAGTATCAAAGCCTACTCTCTAATTCATCTACCTTAACTTAATATGTCAAATACATGAGACAGCAGTGGCTCTAATGCCACAAACATACCAACTACACACGAATATGAACTATATTCTGTCACTAACACTGAAAACTCAAGAATTGTGCTTGTCACTACCCCTTTTAACAACAACAACTACATTACTTGAAGCAAATCCATGACTATAACCTTATGTGCCAAGGATAAACTCTCCTTCATCGATGAGTCCTGCACCATGCCCACAGAAGATATGATTTTGTCATCAAAATGGAAGGGAGCTGATAGCATGGTAAAGTCATGGATTCTCAATGCCATGGTTAAAGAACTAAGTGATGCCTTCCTATCCTTTCATATAGCTATAGAATTTTGGATGGAACTATAAGAAAGGTTTGGAGAACTTAATGGGCCACTATTGTATTTAATAGAGAGGGAAATAAGTTCCCTAAAACAAGATACCCTAACAATTTCTATTTATTATACTAAACTGAATAAATTATGGGATGACTTGTCTAGCTTAAGTCCTACTACCATGTGCACTTGTGATGCATAAAAAATCATCACTGTCAAAGAAAACACTCATCGACTTGTGCAGTTTTTAATGGGACTCAATGACGAGTTTGAGCATGTGGTGAATCAAATCATGCTAATGGAGCTACTACCTACTGCAAACAAGGCTTTTTCTATGCTACAGATAGTTGAAAGACAAAGGGTGTTCAACTCTACTATGGACAGTACCCCAACATGGCAATGCTAGCCAAACAATGGAAGAAATGAGGTAAAAATAATACCAATGCTGGCAAAGGACCTATCTCAAGAAGGAGGGCAAATATTTAAAAATGCAAAAAGAGTGAGCATACCTTAGAGACCTGCTTCAAAATCTATGAAGTCCCTGACAGGTGTAAGGAGCTCACTGCACAGAAAGAAAAAGGAAGGGCAAACTTGGCACAAATAGTAGACAGCTCTGCAAAAACCACACAATAACATAATGAGAAAAAGTCATGAAATGGAGAGATCTCTTTTGATCTTGCAAACTTCATTCAACAGGAGATAAGTAAAGCTATCAAGGGCAAAACTACTGGGGAGGTAAAATATTCAGTTTATCAAAACTATGTAGGTAATGCTACACACTTTGTGAACATTGCTTCTAAATATCTCAACTCTTGGCTTATTGATTCTGGTGTCTCTACACACATGATAGTTGATTTGAGTCTTTGCACTAAGTATGTAGCTAATAATAATACTTATGGTCATGTGACTTTACTGGATGGAACAAAGCAAGAAGTTGCCCACATTGGCCACACACAGATAGGGGACAAAATCACCCTTAAAGAAATCTTACATATGCCTAATTTCTTCAAGAACTTGTTATCAGTTAATAATCTTACTACACAGAATGAGATTGCCGCTATTTTCCTATCTAACAAGTTGTTTTTGCAGGACTTTCGGACTAATGATGTTATAGCTATCATCATGGCAGTGAATGGATTGCATGAATCGAACTCAGAGACCTTCCTACCACCCAATACCCTAAAAGGTCCTTCTTTAGAATTTTACAAAGCTGAAAATGTTGCTCTTAATGTTTCAGACATTTTTGATTTATGGTACTCTAGACTAGTGATTTTGTCAAAGAGAGGGGGCTGACTATTCGAAGGTTTTTTCTTCAATGGCAAAGGTGGTAATGATAAGGATATTCTTGACTATAACTGCCTCTAAACAATGGCCAAGACATCAATGTGACATCAATGGTGCTTTTCTTCATGGTCATTTAGAAGAGGAGCTATATATGCTGCCACCATAAGACTACAATAAAACTAAGGAAGGATAAGTTTGTAGACTAATTAAATCAATCTATGGCCTAAAACAGGCCGGGAGGCAGTGGAACAAAGAATTGTCCTCAAAACTATCCTCAATGAAGTTCATTAAATCAGAAGCAAATCATTTTTTATACACTAGGGGCACAAAGAACGACTTTATGGCAGTAATCATATATATGGATGGCATTTTGATAACAGGTGCCAATGAAGAACAAATCAATGAAAAACAAATTGTTTCAGTTAAGAAAACTTTGTATGCAGAATTCACCATAAAGGATCTTGGATATGCAAAGTTCTTCTTGAGAATTGAAATAGCAAGAGCAGAAGATGGAATGATACTTACCCAAGGAAAATACATCTGAGACATCCTGCAAGAGACTGGGCTGTTGGATTGTTCACCTTGTGCAACACCCACAGTTCCTGGAACAAAGTTAAGCATCAAAACAGGTGAGTTACTTGAAAAACCAGAAGAGTACAGAGGATTAGTGGGGAGATTACAATACTTAGGGTTTACAAGACCCGACATCACATACGTTACTCAACAACTTAGTCAATTCATGAGTAATCCTAGACTACCACACTGGGAAGCAGCCAAAAGAATACTAAAATATCTCAAAGGAACTCAACATTTAGGGACTGGGGAAGTTGTGTCTTCTCCAGATGCTCCTTAACAAGGTTTTGTGTCTTCCTCGAAAAATCGTCAATCTCCTGGAAAACGAAGAAACAATCAACCGTGAGTCGTTCTTCAACTGAATCGAAGTATAGAAGCCTAACCTCGACTACTTGTGAACTAAAATGGATAACCCAACTATTACACACTTTTCAGCTTCAAATCAAGAAACCCATACCTTTGTACTGTGACAACCAAGCTGCAATTTACATCTCCAAAAATCCAATCTTTCACGAGTGGATGAAGCACCTCGAAATCGACCTTCATTTGGTTCGTGACTGTGTTAACTTAGGGTTTCTTGAGTTGAGACCCGTGAACTCAACTAAGCAACTCGCATATCTCTTTAAAAAGACTTTGACCTCACGAGTATTTCGGGATCTCGTTTGCAAGATCAAAGTTGTTAGTTTTCAACTACAACTTCGTCTTGATCGGGGCGTGATAGACGACCCAAAATAACCATTGAATGTGGGCTTCACATGAAACACAGTAGACCTATTTTAAACCTTTGTCTTTTTCCTCTTATCTGTCACTGTACATAGAACACATATGGATAGCATTGTACAACTAGCAACTAGTTAGTGTTTCCTTGATTCTAGGACAGCCAGCCAATAGAAAAAGAGAAATAGTTGTATAAATTTTGTTCGAATGTTCAATACAAGCAAGAAAAGAAATATCTTTCTTCACCTACTACCTTTTTACCTCTTTTCCTTCACATGTGTTAATGTCGGAGTTTTCTTGTCAAAGTGGCTTCGTTCCTCTATCAACCTAGCTATACCAATGGCCTCTGCTAAGGAATGTGACTGTTTCACCTAATAAGGAAGCTTTCATGTAACCCATTCACCTGGTTGGAGAGTCGTTCAAAGGTTTATTAATAGGTTTCCACAGTGGTTAGTTGCTTAAGTCAAGAAAGAGCTCTAGAGGGATCATCACATTCGGGAGGGTCGAAGCGAAGCAAGAATGTTTTAGTGAATTCTGGCTACGTCAATGGTCCCTTGAATTTCATAAGCCACCGGTGCCATTGTAAGGTTGTGCCTTTGAGATGAAACAAAGCCAATGGAATTTGCTGATTGCGTGATATTGCCTTAAATTCAAAATATTGCTCTGCTGTGTATATCCAAAATGTAAGAATACCCATGTCTCCTAACAACAAGCCGATAATGACCACGTAAGGAAATAACAAACTCATTCGATCTAAACCCATGTACATACTCCATGCAAACCATTATCAACCCCCCATGTACATACTCGTATCAAAAAGCTAGGTACACCCATATTTATAAAGAAATTCTTAAAATACTTATTCAAGTAAGAAATGATCCTTGAAAAATTTAAATTATATTTAAAAGCATATTATAAGTCCTATAAAACTAGGATAATGTATCTAAAACTAATACTTCTTATATAATAAAGAATCGTAACATAATTTAAATTTCAATTCATATTATTTTTGCTATCAACTTAATTCACATCCTTCATCCCACCAAATTAAAGTTCGTATATATTCTCCCCAACTTATTTGAAGTAATACTCAAAGTAGAATGTGACAAATATGGGCCATATAAATTTGAATTCAACTTCTAAAATTTAAATTTCCACTTGAAAAGAAACCGACAATATCCTACCTCTTGTAACTACAATATATTTGTAAAGAATAGCATTTATCTCGTTTTTTAAGATGAGGAGTAGTTAAAATCATTCTAGCTATAGCAAGAGATTGTGTACTATAATGTCCATAATAAATAGTTAGGTATGCATCATTAAAGATAGAATTGATTTCTATATCACATGGTAATTCCAAAACATAAGTATTAATACTTATTTTCTTGAGGATCTAAAAAGTTCCAAAACTTCATGAATAAAGTTTCTAATATTTGTCTTTAACAAAATGCTCCGGATGAATCATTACCATCACCATATCCTCTTCGTTAAATTCCACCTACTTATAATATGGATGAGTATATTCTTTATAAGACAAGTTGTTGTTTGTTATCTTTAATCATACATCATTAAAGATATCCCTTATAGGTTGTACAATACCTTCAGATTCAATAATGAACTCGTGTGGTTTGTGGAAAAGGAACTAGATCAACAGGCTTTCTTAGTTAAACTCTTGAAACCATCTCAAAAGGATTCTTACCAGTTGTCCTATTTATATAACTGTTGCAGGCTTTCTTAGTTAAACTCTTGAAACCATCTCAAAAGGATTCTTACTAGTTATCCTATTTATATAACTATTGTATGCAAATTCTACTATAAGAAGAATTAGGTTCCAATTATTCACATTGTCTCCAACTAAACATCTTAACAAGTCTCCTAAGCTTCTATTCATCACCTTTATTTGTCTATTGAATTGGAGATGGAAAGAAATTAAAAGTTGAAACTTAGTGTCAATTTTTTCTAAAGTGTCCCCCAAAAATAGTTCATGACCTTCATATCACAATCAGATACGATAGTTAAAGGCAATCTATGAAGACATATAACTTCTTTGAAGAATAATTTAACAGTGTGAACAATATTATAAGTCTTGATCACTATATTTGTAGATGGTTCTAGAACAAACATCATGACTTTTTTACCACATAAGTATTCAAAAATACATATTATTGCTTCTTGTAGCTAAATCCATTAACTTTTTTTTACTATTGAATTTTGAATTTGCTAATATACTTATAACTTCTCATTTATTCCATTGTGTTAATTTCGCATCTTAATTGAAACCTACTTCTCCTTAATCACATGCAACATAATCTTCACCAATAATACCAAAGACATGATCAAGTTGTCAACTAAAAAGCTCATGAACCCTAAGTAGTTGCTAATTAATCTTTTTATCTTCCTATTTTTATTATTTTAACATGTCTTATTTCCCCAGTATGCGACCTTATTGTTTCATTATGTTGTTCTTGTATTTTAATTTGTTGTTTAAGGTTTGCAACCTGTTATCCAAGTGTTTCATCCTTTTATTTAGGCATTACAACCTTTTGTTTAATAGTTTCCACTTTTTTTTCAATTATTTAAACTTTAGGGTTTGCTAAATAATCCACCTTCTATTTTTCTTCATCTTTAATGCTTTTATTATCTCTCATTATCAAATTCTCCATGTAATGATCATCTTCTATTGCCAAACTCTTTAATTATGTCATCATGTATTTGAGCATCTTCTATATATAAGCTTGAAATTTCTAATTGATCAATTGAAAGAGAGATATCAATAATTTCACCTCATAATAAACACTTCCTCTAAGTTAGTACTCGTTAAATTTGAGGAAACAGAATTAAAATATGATTTTTAGCAAAGATTTTATCTTTCACTATTTGTTGTTCATCAATATCAATCCCTTCATCTTGCCTATTCTCTATGTTTAGGGTCAAATATAGTTTGCATAACTTTTTCTACTAGAAGTTTTAACTATTAGAAATGTTTCTCAAGGTTGTCTAATCTCTCAAAAAATTACCGAACATAGTTTTTGTAAGAGTTGTTACATATAAGTTGATTTTTAGAGCTCCTTGTCATTAAAGGTCTTCCTATATTCAAAATTTTTCATAATTCTCAAAAGTATTTAATCTCGCTCATAATTGTTAAATATTTTTCTATATGCCCTTCCACCACGTATCGCTATTGTGAAGCAATGCTTTGATATCAAAATGATGTTGGATAAATATAAGATGTATTAACTAGTAGTTAAAACTCATAAAATTATGAAATATAACTGATTTTAAGTTGTTGAAATATATAATTTTATATCTAGATTTCAGCTTGAAATGTTGAAATTCAGATTTGGTATGACTAGGTTTTTATAAGGTTTGATTACTAAAAATCTAATATTTCAAGGTTCAATATAACTGGAAATTGATTTTAATTTGACTAAATTTAGGGTTTTAATTGTCAGAAGTTTACGTTAGAATTTTTGAAATTTAGTGAGCAATACAAACAATGAAAAATGGGAAATTATGAATTATTCTTAGAGTTTAAGAATCACTCTTAAAAGAAAAAAAATTAACCTTTCAGTTGAAAATTTAAATTTATGAAAAAAAATTAAGATATGTTACTATTGAAGGGACCAATATACACATATTTCTACAAAAACAATCTTAGAACTCTTATTCCCCTAATAAATTTAAATCATAATTTAAAAGAAATTTGTGTGTAAATCCTAAACAATTTAAAGCTACTACTAAACATAAACATAATCTAAATTTTAGCTCCAATTGTCTTTGTTGTCAATTTTTATTTTTATCTCACCAAATTAAAACGGATGATTAACAATTGTTTTCTATTTTTACTTTTTTCATAGACTTTAGACTTTCAATTTTCTATTTCTTTTTATAAACTTTATTCTTGAACCAAAAAGCTTCGGATTAATTCATTTGGGACTTAGTATGGAATTTGTAAACAAAACTAAGCTAAAGAGAAGCATCAGTAGATACAGGGTTACACATCTCGAAATGTGTTTGATTGACATATACTTGTTCTAATATTCAGACGATAAACCTCCGGAATGAATTTCTTCTTGACCAGCCATACTGGAGTTTGTGATGACTTTAGAATCGGATTTACCCAAGTTACCCACATGAAAAGTTGTGCAATAAAGCGAAGATCTAAAAGGTGTCGAACAAACAACAATAATACAAGCGTCCAGCAATGGAATTAAGGGCATAGTTTTCCAATCTCATTTGCGTCCTTAGCATTGTCCGACCAAAAGAAAAAAAAGGTCCAAACGCAAAACTAACTGTAAGTAGAATAGGCGAACAAGATACATTGGATTGGAACTCAGGATGCCTCTGGAGCAGGTTGAGTTACACCAAACTTCACCAGTAACTTGTTAAGAGTATCAGGCGAGCAAACTTGGTACTTCACATTCCCAGAAGGTGAAAGCAAAACCTCAGCCAGTTCAAGCTTGTCTGAAGTAAGGCTAGTGCTGTCCATGGTTTTGCTAAGGACCTTGAGTGCAAGCTGAACAGCTTCTTCCCTGGAGATATCATCCTTGTAATCCTGTTTAAGCATGGACTGAGCTGCTTGATTGTTTGCACCAATTGCTGCAGCTTTCCAACCACCATAATTTCCACTAGGATCGCTCATGTAAAGCTGGAAACCATAGTTTTTGTCCCATCCTGCAAATAGAAATGAAACACCAAAGGGTCTAAGACCACCAAATTGTGTATACCCTTGTTTGGTATCACAAAGGGATTGAACTAGTTGCTCTACAGGCATTGGCTCCTGGTAAGCAAATGTGTAGCGTTGGGCTTGGACCCTAGCAGTGTTGATCAGAATGTTGGCATCTGACATTATTCCAGCCACGGCACAAGCAACATGATCATCAATCTTGTACATCTTCTCAGTGGAAGTTGACGTTTGCAAAAGTTTGGAAGTGACCTTCTTTTCTCCAACCAAGACAACGCCATCTTTTGCTAATATCCCAATTGCAGCTCCAGCATTCCCAATGGCCTCCATTGCATATTCAACTTGGTAAAGACGGCCTTCAGGGGAGAAGATTGTCGTACGGCTATCATATCTTCTAGACATGTTTTCTTATAACTGCAAGAAAAACCCCTTAACAAAATCAGTTTCCAGAATGAAATAACTCCTCTAGCCACCCTCTTTGTGCCCTTTTCTCCCCCAAAAATGAAGAAAATGAAGTTGAAGAAGTATATGAAAATTACACAGCATATCCAGAAAGCAAAATGACTAGCAAATATTACAATATCCCTTGGAAATACAAGAAATATAACAAGGTGTGAGAATTTCAGCACCATATATATGATTGACAAACATCCATGCAATAATGAGAAGATGCATAAAAGAGTCCAAAATATCATCATTTCCACCCAGTGAAAAAAGGGGAATACAGATCATGCTTAAAGAGGGGACCCTTTTTATCTATAATATGACTGCTGCATCAAAGCTAAGAATGGTTACAACTATCTGAAATTTCCCTTCTCCAGATCTTATTTCCAGTTGTTTCAAGTACTTGAAAGCTTTTCTCTCAGGAGTCAGTAACTTTTGGCAACAAATTTTACTTCAATTAGTCAATTCAAATCTCAAAGATAGGAGAAGAGAAGTTTATTATAGGGTATAAGCCTTAACGCTCTTAATACACTCACATTAAGGAAATTAAATGACCATCTCCCCCATGCATGATGTGTTACTCATGATAGCTAAAGAGATGATCCTATGAGCCCACTTCAAACTCTAGAAACATAAGTAAATGCAGCCATGCGATACAAATTCCCTGGAAATTTCATCATCCTTGCCTCTAAAGTAAAATACCAATTGCAGTAAAAGTAATTTTAAGCAACCAAGAAGCTGAATCGGGCCACTTTTATTAAAAGGTATCAAAAGAGAATCCCTAAAAAACAGCATTGCCCCCTATCCAAATTTGTTGAAAATCCTACCAGTTAAAAACCCAATAAGAAAAACAGAAACTTGAGAAACCTAAGAGGAGAATCCAAAGCGATTATAACTAGTCCCAATGGCCCTACACAAACCAAAAATTTTCAAAACCGGATTTTTTAAGAAAGAGGATTGATAACAGTATAAAATTAAACCACGCATAAGAATAAGCAGGACCTGTTCGCAAAAACCCAAAAGTTCCCTTCTTTACAAGGTTCGGATCTTAATTCAAGGATTTAACAACTGGGTTTGAATTGTAATGCACTAATTACAAATTCATCTACAAAAAACTGGATCAGATTTAAGGGAAAAAAAAGACAAATTTTCACAATAACAAATCAAAGAAACACGCAGCAACGACACGACACGACTAAAATGAAACAAAAACCCAAATCGATCGAGAGAGAGTAGACATGGTTACCTGCAAAAGCGAGTGAGAGATAGATCGCTTTCTTTTTTCTGGTAGTCTTCTTCTTCTTCGATTTCCTAAAGTACAAGTTCTAACTTACTCCTCAAGAAGGGACTACCCGACTTGGTAAAGACAAAATCAATAGGTTTAAGGTATGTAAGCCCTTGGGCCTAATTGATCTTGTCTGGCCCAAAAATACCAAATTTCCTAACTTTTAAGGCCCAAATATTAACTAAATTTGCATCCTCTCTTCTTTTACCTTCTCATGTTTTAGGCCAAGAAATCTATAATTAAAGGCATTTAAAGGAAAAGAATATATTTTACATAATATTTATATAAACATATATGAGAATCTTGAAGAGGCATTAATTGTAATATACAGGTAAAGATAAAGACAATATAAAAAAAAGTATAAAGTATAAATTGTGCACTAACTTTTTTTTTAAAAAAAATTAATCCCTACAGTTATTTATAATATCAAGTTATATATTAATATTTTCAAAATGGTACTCTAAATCTTATCTTAATTAAGATTTTAATAATTTTTAACACATGAATCATAAATTTAGCCTAGGTCATGTTATAACTAGATAATTTTGACTTATCGTGTAATTTTAAAAATAATGTATTTAAATACTTGCTAAAGATATTATTTTTACCTTCACGTTTCACAATTTGTTTAAATAAGGCCTTATTGTTATCAAAGTTACTAATTTTAGAATGTAATGAGTATACTTTTAGTAACGTTATGGTGCAAATTGGTATCAAAGATAATTCCTTAAACTTTTTGTGAAGCATTGAAATGCAAATCACACTTTTAACCAAAAAGAAAATACTTTTTGACTAATTATTGATAGTCATTTATGATTGACTTTACTATAACTAATAAGAAAGAGTATTTTTACGTTATAGATGACCACCAGTGATTGTTGGATTCAAAAAATTTTAAAAATTTACCCAAAAAATCTGAAATAATAATAACTCTCTTCAAATAAATTTTCAGCTCAAAAATAATTCACCAAAAATTTCAAAAATACTCGAAATGTACAAAAATTGCAAAATCACATTTAATACATTCCAATTAAACCCACCATTTCCATTTATAAATCAATTTATCCGGAAATGTCGATAAATGCATGTACAAATATATGAATGTGCGAAATAAATGTGTAAATAACAATCATGCATAAGTGTGAATTATGATTCCTAATTTCTCATTAATCTCTAATAAGTATCATTTTAAACTTAATTCAAGTAACAGGATGTTACACTAGTAAAATATACTTTTTCTAACCTAAAATTATGCCAAAATAGAGTTTCAATGTTACTATGCATATATGAAAAAAAAAGGTGTCAATAACCTTAAACTTCTATAGAAATAGAATATCAATGACCTTAGGATTTTACAATAATAAAGTTTTATTACAATTAGACTTCTTATAGGTAACTCTAATCTATAAATAGTTTGATAAGGGTTTAGTAAGTTGAGCGATAGTGGTGAGAGCATTTAGAGACAGTGACAGTCATAAGTTTAAGATAGGAGGGTCCAAATATTTAATTTTTTAAAATATTGGTGGCTCAATGTACTAATGGACTCCAAATAAT
>JANIHY010000003.1:6437168-6448769 GCA_027479065.1 Erythroxylum brevipes
GACAGGGGATCAGCCCCCAAGCCAACATGGGTATCCCACATGAGTGGATGGCTCAGATGCAATTTAGACAGGGTTGGACATGGGAAAATGGACAGGGGATCAGCCCCCAAGCCAACATGGGTATTTCGTCTAACAAAACTCCTTACTTTCTTTCAACCTAACAGAATTGGAATGTCTTGTAATACCTCCCAACTACTGTTCAGCATCTTTCAAGAGAATGCACCAACTCTCGCAATCAAATTCCTACATCAGGTTCCTTCGGTCTTAAGGCTCTGAAAAGATCGTCACTTGAGAAGGAAACGACAAAGAAAAAGGAGAACGAACAAACATGAGGAAGCTGATGTTAGTATTCGTGTTGGTATTAATGGTAGTTTTGACTGGAAGTTCACAAGTGACGATACTATAGGTTAACTGAACTTGGGAGTGGTAGATACTTGGGAAGATGTAGTCCAACCGCTTTTGTCTGTGCCTGTGGTGAATTGTAGTTCCACTTCCACTAGGTAGTTGGTACCCACGACCCCATAGGAGTGAGTACTTTCTAATATAGATCCTCCAAGCAGTTAACTAATGATATCCTACACATAGATCTATGAAGTTGTTGGGTTGGAACACCTGTGTTTCCCTTAAACTGTTTTAATCAACATTTAATTAGAAAATTTATAAAGAATATGAACTTATTCATAATCTAAATTTTAATTGTTAAAATAAAAAAACATATATCTTATTTTAAGAAAGAGTTTTAGGTGAATATAAAAATTTAAATTCAAAAACTGAAAATTTTAGTATGATATAATAAGAACAAATTTTGGTTTAACCTCCATTTTACTCAAAAGTCAGAAAGACTCCAACAAGTGACCTAAGTCCCTAACCCGACTTGCCTCATATAAGTTCAGGGAAGGAAGTTGCCTAGAAAGTGAGGAAACCTCCCCTTCACTCAAGAAAGCTACCCCTTTCTGTCTTCTGCTACACTGCTTTCTACTACGCCTTTCCCTTTTACTGTTATATACCGACTAAAGATTCTCCTTTTCTTGGTCAGGAAGTGATTGTCAGTGAAGTTGTTGGTTGCTAATCTCTTGCAATCTAACAATGGGCATAGCAAAAGTTCTGATGGCTCTGGCCATAGTTTCAGCCTGTCTCAGTGCTGACCGGGTTGGAGCTCAAGTGCAACATCTGGTCGGAGGTGATCGTGGTTGGGACCCTTTAAATAACTTCGCCTCTTGGTCGGCGAGCAGAGTTTTCCGGGTTGGAGACAAAATCTGTAAGCCTTAGCCTCTCTTTTCCTCTTGTTGAGCTCTTATAAAATGATGATACTAATTAGTAATTAGTAATTACTGCATGCTTAGTGTTTGCTTGCTGAGAAAAACTTCAAAGCAAGAGTCTTTCGGTCGTTTATGGTATGGTTCTTAGAGTTTGTGATGTTCATGCATGTTTTCCGACCCTTTCTCGGCAACCAAACGTCTGGAGATGATTTTTTTTCTTTTTCCAATTTGAATATTATTTTTTTTCTTGTTTATGTGAATGTGAGTGTTATTTAATTGCTATTTATCTTGGGTCACGTGGCTGTACGGACTTGATCGGAGGCAGGGTTCAGCTACTCTGCAGCTCACGGGAAGATCGTGGAGCTCAAGACCAAAGAAGAATACGAGTCGTGCAATGTGAGCAACCCGATCAGAATGTACACGGACGGCGTAAACAGCGTGCCGTTGGACGGGGAAGGGATCCGCTACTTTGCAAGCAGCAACACGGATAGTTGCAAAAACGGGTTGAAGCTACACGTGGAGGTGCAGCCTCAAGGCACCCTTGATAAACAAAAAGTCCACTCATCGGATGGTTCAGCCTTGGCTGCTGCTGGGCCAACCCCGTCTGATTCTACCCATCTCATTGCAAGCTTTGTGCTGTTGGTGGCTGGCCTTGGGCTTTGCTTTATGAGCATTTAATCCTTAGATATGCATCTTAATCTTTGTTTCCCTCTTCTCTTTCTTTTGTTGTGATATGGAAGTATTAGGGTTCGAAAGCCAGTCTTCTGACTTCTGTACTTTGGTTCACGAGCTTCAGTGCTTATCATAACCCACTTGCCAGTTAAATGAAGCCCATAGATTGTAGTGATGAGACAAGAAAATGGCATGTAATAGAAATTCAGGCTTTCCATTGCTTACAAAACTACTAACATGTATGCAATTACATTTAAATGTTTGTGTGCTGTAGGGTATTAATCAGCATGGGTTAGTTTGAACATCAAAAGCCCCTGCAAGATCAAGGCTCCATAGAGATAAAAAGTGTTCACTGGCTGATGCTTGTCTGGTTAAATATATGTTGTGCAAACTATCATTTGTCTCTCAATACAACATAACCGGATCCACTTGTCTTTTGAATCTTGGAAATCCTCCTCAGAATATCTGCAAACGCCTTCTTGTCCTGAAATAATGAGAGAAACAAAGGTTGTTGACCTGATATTTTGCAGAAACTGAAGCATAACTCTCGTTTAACACAAATTATGGCAACTATTGTTATAGCACTCGTCAAAGAGAAGCGTCGATGACTATATTTCAAAAAGTGCAACCCTCAATTCAGTTTATGATGTAGGGAAAATAAGCAAGTCTTTAAGCAGACATTTTAAAAATGAAGAGCAAAGCAATACCTCAGAGCTCCTTAACCGGGATTTGAACCTAGCAACAAGGTCTTGTGTCGTCACTGGCCCGTTCTGCAACAGAACAGCCCGAATCTCTTCTTCAGTAACGGGTCCAGTGGAGGATGTTGATCCTGTTTTTGATGAAATTGGCGTTCCTTTAGGAGTTGTACCATTTTTAGTAGCTGGTGTACTTTCTTCTTTCACAGCAGGTTTTGATTCCTGATGCCATGCAAGTCAGTCAGTGATTTCTGGACATTTAACTGTCACACAAATTGGTTATAAAATCCATCAAGAAGAGGAAACAAATACATTTTCTGTCTTCACTTTCTTTGGTGGTGGAACGCCTCTCGATGCCTTCAAATCATCACCATTTAATTTCCTTTTTCCCTTTGATGACTTGGAATTTGATGGAGTACCCTTAGCAGAACTAGGTGTAGGTTTCGATGGACTACTGTCAACAGGTTCCTCCTTAGGTGCATCTTTCTGCTTCGGAGCAAGTACTGGAGATAAATTGGTGTCATCATCTACCTGGACAAACATAAAAAGGTTCCTCATCAATTAAACCAGATAAATCTAAAAAATATTTTGAAACTACCACAGATCATACGATCTATCAAGCAATCCAAGTAACAAGTTAGTGGTTGAAACATGTCAAAATATTTAAAGAATTGCCCAGACAAGATTTAAACAAGTGGCCTAAACTTTCTCAGAAAATGTAAGGAAGCTCCAATCCATCAGAGGAAGGCTTTACACAGCGCATCAGGGAATATAAAATCATTATAGTAAATTACCAACATCCATCACAATGCAATCAGCGAGATCATAAGCTGTCAAGAAAGACTAGTAATTTAATTAGATATCAAAAACCACTTACTTCATCATCGTCTTCGTCGTCGTCGTCGTCTTCTGCATCGGAATCATTTAGTCCACCAGCTCTGCCCAGTAGCTCTTTCAACTCCTTCCCAGACTTGCTGAGTCCTCCTTCATCCTCATTTTCTTCATCCTCGTCTTCTTCATCCTATAAAATATTTAGATATCCAAACATTACCGAAACATTTCATTGTAAAGCTGAAATTGTAATAGCTTTATCTATTAGGCTAAAATAACAGCATTACAAATTCAGAAGCCTATCAACAACAAAGTCTAGATTCTAGAACTTAAATCAAAGTCTCTCTACAACAAGACTGCAAAAATTGTTAAAACTAGAGAATGTTCAACATCTTTCTATACATATAAAACAAATTTCTAATCAGATATCTCCCCATTTTCTATATCCATAACCATGCAGTACCTCTAACCAACTTCCTGAGGCATAACCATCCTCTAAAACAGTCTTTTAACTATCGTGCTTCACTACTCATACACAACAGGAGTAAGACACCAAATGTAAAAAAGTAAAAAAAGAAAAGAAAAGATGGGAAATGGGTATAGGGAAAACAATGATTTTAACAATTAATCATTGTCATCTGTCATATAGATCTTGCTATAGTAGCCTGAGCTTTAAGAAAGGGAAAAGAAAGAAAAGATAAAACACAGAATGCAAAACACAGACCTGCTTTATTTCTGGGGGAGCTGGAACCTCAGGAGCCAAATCTTCCCGCTCTTCAGGATCGTTACCAACAGCTTCATCATCATCAGTGAAAATTTCCTCATGTTCCCAATCATCACCTAGAAACAACAGAAAGATATCCGCTACAGAATTTAGCCTATCTGATTGATGTATTAAATACACCTTTTAACATTTAAGCACGAATGAAGTTCAGACCAAAAGAGAGGAAAGCAACAGATTAATAGAAAGAAGGGAATGCGATCATAAGCATGCAGTAAAAAGTATCTGTATACTCCACATAACGATGGTGAAAGAGGTAGAAATTAAGAATTTGGTATCAGCAATTGGGATTAAGAATACCGAAGTGTGAGGACAAACATGTACCTTTTTCTATATCATCATCGTCCATATCATGATCACCTCCCCTTCGCCCTTCTTCATCATCATCACCACTCCGTTTATTGAGTCCAAGCCTATTCTTCCTAGCTGCCTCTTCTTCTTCATCTTCTTCTGCCCTGTCAGAGACATTGCCTTCTTCCTCTTCGTCAGTAGTCTTTTTACGTCCTCTTCCACTAGTAACACCACTCTCCTTCTCATCAAATTTCTCCACTTCACCAAATGCTGCAGCTCCATTATTTGCAGCCTTCATCATCCATCTTTGATATCCATCAGCAGTCTTTCTCCTGTTCTTCATTTTCTCTTCTGCTTCCTCCAAAGTAAGTTGCTTATATTGTGCAACCTTGTTAAAGTTATACCTATTAAACATGCCAAACATGGAAGAAACAAGAGTGTTTAAGACACATCGTCAATATCAAGCAAATCTTAAGCAGAGACTTCTTGAATGAAACTCTCATGTTCCCTAGGAAAAAAAATTTCACAAGAAAAATGGATTACAAGGGAAAAACATAGACATGAATAAGACTTGGAAGTAAAAGAAGAGAAAGAACAAGTTTTGGTTTCATTTTTCCCGTATTTTGGGTTGAAAGTCAATTCCCTTTCCTAAATGGGAATCCAAATTCATTTTTTAGAGAAAATCACGTATTTTTGGACGTGAATAAGACTTGGAAGTAAACTCAACAAAGGAAGAAACTTAGACAGTCGTCTACTATATATTATTGAATGCTCCAAATCCTAATAAAAAAGCTTTGGGCCACAATTGCACAAAAAGTTTAAATCTCATACCAAGAACCAGCAGGGATAGCATTGAACTCTTTCCCTTGCATCATCAATAAGTAGTAGGTCGCTGATTGAGAACCTTCAAGATGACCCTGGTACTGAAACTGACCTGTTTCATCTTCCAACATCCAAGGCTTGTTCTTGTACTTCTCCTATGTGAGTGAAGGTTCAGAAAATATTTAACAAAAGAGCATTTCAGTAACTGACCAATATCCAGATGATTCTTAATCATTCAAGTTCAGTCTATACTGTCAATGATCCAGAATTTGACTGACATTTATATGCTGTAGCACATTTTATCTGTCTCTTTCTCTAATTTTGATTGAGTTTGACAAAGGCAGAATGAAGGTTACAATTCATTCTGACAATAATAGGAAAAGCCACATAAAAATTCTGATTCATCCATGACTTTCCATTTACAAAGGTCCCAAACTGAAAAGTTAAAATTCAGAAATAGAAGTTATTAAGAAGAGAGATGCATATACTATCATTCACATAATTATTAAGAAGAGAAATGCATATACTATCATTCACATAATTAACATAGATGGTATAATGAAGTTAAGAAGATAGAACTTAATTTCATGTTAACTAATCAAATCAATCCTCCACACAATGTCAAAATCTCAAAAAATAATCATGACCAACTATCACTATTTACGGTCTCAAAAGGTTTACGAAAGTACGTCAAGAATCTAAGAACAACTAATCTTCCAAGAAGAAGAGCAGCTCGATAGAAAGCGACATCGCATGTAAGCAAAGCAACAAGGGAAGAATATATACCCGCAATGCATCAGTAAGTTGGCGTCCTTGAAGTCCATCTTTATGTAGAGTCCATTTATTCTCTGCATTTTTCTTCCTCGAAAAAGTTGGTAGTCCATTCATAAATCTACCAATAAAGTAGTTCTTCTCACTGCTAGGACTAGCCCGAACATTATACTCCTACAATGCAAGCAACAGAAACATACCGAGAATTCAGCTTCCCAGAAATTCAAAACGGAAGTGAATTACTAAAGCCAGGAACTAGGGTACAACATCTTCCGACCCAAAACAGATTTTCTTGACACAATGAAATAATTCCCACTACCAGAACCCCTCAGGAATCGAAGTTTCCACCAATTTATAACACAAACAACGCTGTAGAATCAACAAGAACTAATTTTTGTGGTCCATTTTAACTTCTTCTGTGATTGCAATCAGTTTCTTTCGCTATTCTATTCTTGTTCAACTTTTTTTTTTTTTAAAGAACAGGTAAGAGACACATTGAATGAGGAAGAACAAGTGAGAGAGAGATTGAGAAGACAAACTCGAATCAAGCGAGAGACGGTCGCACCACAATCATAGCATTTGGCACGATTCTCAGCCATGGTTTTGCCACAGGTCAAGCAAAGCGTCATGTGCTTGCAATTGCTTCCATACAAATCCGTCGTCGACCCACACCCACTACACGACGACTTCAATAGCAAATCAAACGACATTTCCCTTCTAACTAACAGCAAGAGACCAAATTCCTCGTTAGGGTTTCAGAATCTAACCAAGTTTTGTTCTAACGAATGTATGAATTGGAAAAGAAATGAAAACAGAAAAATCCCGTAAAATTCTTCACAAAACAAAAACCTGTACACGACGACGGATAGGTCGGTTCTTTGAGAAACACTCCCAGCCCAAGCCCAATGTTGGAATGACGACAAAAAGTCCGAAAGAGCCACGTGAAGCAGAAGAGTGGAGACCTCGTGTGTATGCGTGTGGCTCTCGGTCACCTAACCCTGCAGCAATCATTTGGACCCATCTACCACCACCATAGCTTAGCTTCACTTCGCTTGTCTGTGTGAGTCCACCAAATTTTTTGGGTTGGAACAACCATACCCACGTTTTGGCACCAAAAGAGACTCATAGATATTATCTATCCAACCTTCAATCACCGTCTGTCACTCCACTCGCTCTCTCCTGACCTTTTCTTGTCTACTTCACCACTCTCCTCCATCAGCAACAAACCCCAACATGGCTTTGAAGTCCTTCATTGAAGTCCATTCCGACTCTCACTTCCCCATCCAGAACCTACCCTTCGGCGTCTTCAAGCCTCTTCCCACGTCTCCGCCTCGTCCCGGGGTCGCTATAGGCGACTATGTCCTCGACCTCTCCCAGATCGCTCTCGCCGGCCTTTTCAACGGCCCGGCTCTTAATGGCTCCGATTGCTTCCTTCAGGTCAGTATGGTTTTTATCTAGCTTAACGACGTCGTTTCTAGTGTGGACTATGTTTGTTACACACAGTCACTTCTTCATGTTTCATTTCAATATTATAGTTATCTGTGTATATGGTACCTTTTTTGAGTTTTTATGGTATTCTTGTTTGAATGCATTCTTGGTTTGGCAGCCTAACTTGAACAAGTTCTTGTCTTTGGGACGACCCGCGTGGAAAGAAGCTCGAGCGACCCTTCAAAAGTTGTTATCGTGTATGTTCTTCCACATATAGTACTCAAACTATCACACTATTGTTGTATTGGTCACGGGATTGTAACAAGAAGTTTGTGTCGTTTGATGCAGCTACTGAGCCCACATTGCGTGATAATGCTGATTTGAGAGAGAAATCGCTTGTTCCAATGGTAAGATGGTGATAAGTTCAGGAGCTTGTTGATCTTATCTGGGTTATTCTTTGATCAAAACTTGTTTCTGCAAATTCACAGAGCAAGGTCGAGATGGTACTTCCTGTTGTGATAGGGGACTACACTGACTTCTTTTCATCCATTTATCATACAAAGAATTGTGGGATTATATTTCGTGGACCTCAGACTCCAATTCGTGACAATTGGTATCTATAATTTTCTTTAAGTCGCGGGGTCTTCAGATAAATGTCTTGCCACATACATTTGAGTAGCAGTTTCAGATAAATTTCTTGCCACACACATTTGAATAGCAGTTTCACATAAATGTCTTGCCACATACATTTGAGTAGCAGTTTCAGATAAACGTCTTGCCACATACATTTGAATAGCAGTTTCAGATAAATGTCTTGCCACATACATTTGAGTAGCAGTTATGACCGTACAAACTCACTTGTGTTCAGGTTCCAACTTCCTGTTGCTTATCATGGACGTGCTTCCTCCATTATTGTATCCGGAACAGATGTTGTTCGACCAAGGTCCAACTTCCATTTTGTTTTTTTCCTATCATCAAACATTGATTCAGTTCTTCCTTTGACAACTTCTAATTTTTGGTTTATCATCAGTAAGCTTAAAAAAGATAAAAGGTTTTTTGGACGTGTTAGAATATAAGAGCTGAAGCATTTGATATGGTTTGATGTAGTGTTCATTTTCTTGCTTATATATAAAAATGTGTCTCATTCTTACGAGGAGGGACATTTGTAAACTTCTAGAAAAAATTTTATCCTTTTGATTAGCTAATTTATGAAGAAAATTATTAAGCAAAAAGGATGTAGAGCTGTATTTGGTGGACATTTGTTGATGTTTTGTATTTGAATGTTTCTTTTCTCATGCTACTTATCCAATCTTTACATGCATGAACGTTTCTTTTCATGTCAATAACGATTTCATGTGTTTCTAGAGGTCAAAGTGCTCCCACTGGCAGCCCACCGGTACAGTTTGGACCTTCAAAGAAGTTAGACTTTGAGCTAGAAATGGTTAGCCTTTCAGAACATAGCCATTAGTTAATTGACATTTTTCAAGAGATTTAGAATGCTTGTCCCAATTTGAACATATCCATGTGTTTGAAAGCATTTCATATTTTTTGTATTTTCTATTTTGGTTTGAATAGTTGATGCTATCCCAATTGATTCGTTCCCATGTTACCTTCAGGCTGCTGTTGTTGGCCCTGGAAATGAATTGGGAAAACCTATTGATATTAAAGAAGCAGCAGACCACATATTTGGTCTTGTACTAATGAATGATTGGAGTGGTAATGATTGTTTTTCTTGCTTCTTTGCCCCCCTTGCACCCAGTTCCTTCTGGTAAGAAAAAAAAAAGCCCTGTACTAAATCTGGGAAGCTAATTTGGACAGCTAGAGACATCCAAGCGTGGGAATCGTTTCCTCTTGGGCCTTTTCTTGGGAAAAGCTTCGGTGAGAATAAAAACTTTACTGTCATTTTCCTCTACACTATTTGGTGTATTACGTGCACTATTTTTGAAGATCAATTACTACTGGCTCGTTTAATCTATTGTCTGCCAGCTCTATTCTGGGGCCGTATTTATTCATAACCCATTTGTAGGTACTACAATATCCCCATGGATTGTGACACTTGATGCTCTAGAGCCATTTGCTTGTGATGCTCCTAAGCAGGTTCTGATTTTTGGAAAATGGAACATAATTTGAATTGATCTACTCTAATTTTTCTCTCAGTGGTCTCTTATTTAATCTGTCGTGTGCTGCAGGATCCCAAACCCTTGCCCTACCTCACTGAAAAGATATCAAAGAACTATGATGTTTCATTGGAGGTAAATCTGGCAGCATACCTGATCATTTACCTAAATATCTCATGAATTTTTTTACTGAAAATCGAAGCTATGTTCTTGGCTGTGAAGTATCATGATTGTTAATAACTATGAAACGCATATATTTCTCTATCACCATAGTAACAGATATGTTTCTTCCTGTTTAAGGTGCGAATTAAACCAGTCGGAGAACAAGATTCGCATGTCGTCTCTAGGAGTAACTTAAAACACTTGTAAGGACTTTCTGTATCTTTTTCCATCAACCACTGAATTCTGAGGATTTCCCACTGAAGTGTATTACAAGTACAAATACATGCACACAATCTGCATATTAGATGACTTAAGTTAAATCTTATCATTTCATTCATTATAAAACTTATTAACCAAGGGGGAGTATTGTAACTTTTCTTCTTCCGTTGCTCTGGCCTCTTCCATTCTCTTCCATTGAATGTACTTAACCCCTTTGATTTGGTTAACAGATATTGGACCCTGACTCAACAGCTTGCGCATCATACAGTGAATGGTTGCAATTTAAGACCAGGCGATCTACTTGGAACTGGGACAATAAGTGGACCTGTACGGCTTCAATCTTTTCCAACCTTTCTAGGATCATGCCTTAAGTTAATATTGCTCTACCATGTTGTTTTGAACAGGAACCGGATTCTCTTGGATGCCTGTTAGAGCTAACTTGGAACGGAACAAAGCCATTGTCGTTAAAAGGGACGGAGAGAAAATTCCTTGAAGACGGAGATGAAGTCATAATTAGTGGTTATTCTAAGGTCCATAATCCTTACTCGTATATCTATAGTCTGTATCTTTCTCATAATATTCCGTGTATCTCTCGCCATCGTTAGAATCTTGATTAACCATCTTAGAGCCCTTTTTCTTAGCTCACTACTTTGGGAAGGGCTAGGCGTTATCCTAATTAGGACTTTTGGTTTAAATGCTGCCTGTGTATATATGGTCCTGCTTGCTTCCTCTCAAGTGCCAACTACGTGAACTAGTAGATTTTGTATTTTCGAAGAGTTAAATTCTGAGGACGATCACCAAATCATATTGTTTCTTTAATCAAACTTTAATCAATGGCTGTGGGGCAATTAAAGTGTTCTTAAAAGAAACTTCACACGGCATGACAGGGAAGGTTTCTTTTTTCATGCAAGCAATCATCTCGTCACATGGATAGGGAAAATTGGAAACCTGGAAGTGCTTAAGTTGGTAGTTACTTGCATTAACTTACAATCCTATGAACTTTGGTTTTGACTGGTGTACTAATAAGTAGGGATTTGAATCCTGTGCAGGGAGAGGGATATGTTGTTGGCTTTGGTACATGCTGTGGGAAAATTCTTCCAGCACACCCTTGTTGAAGATTGAAGTTTCAGACTTTGATATGAATGTCTTCTTCTTTGTAATGTCTTATGTTTCCCTGGAGAGTGTACCTCAAGTCGTCGCTGAAACAGTTACAATAAATGTCATTTCAGCTTCCCTAGCCTTATAAACTGAAGTTTCTTTTCATGGTATGTTTCCAAATATAAAGATAGGCTCAATGTGTTCATTTTCCACCATTTTTGTGCTGAAAGAAGGCAAGCAAACGCACCATACTTCTTTTGTCCAAAACGAAAATTGTAGAGCCGTAGAAGGAAGCTCAAAGGAATTAAATATATAATATAGTTTAAAATTTACATATTTGAATTAAATCAATTAATTAATTTTAAAACTTAAAATAACAATTTTGATTTAAGTAATACTTAATATGTGAAAAAAATTAACAAACTAAAAAAAATATTATTTAAGAAATCTTTTAT
>JANIHY010000003.1:6488921-6506654 GCA_027479065.1 Erythroxylum brevipes
ATATTATATAAGATTAGTCTGCATGTATTCGTTTTTAATTTAATATTAATTTTTTAAAATTTTCATTCGAGTAACCAATCTTTTAAAAATTTTAATTTAGTGATTACTTTTTAAAATTTTTAAAATCAAAATTTTAATTAAATAATTAAATTTTTACAAATTTTTATTTCATATCATATTTAATAGACATGTCTAGGGAACTACAAAAGCATAGTATAGGTGAAGAGCAATGACTATTTTTTACGTCAAAACGGAGCGTTTTCAAAAATAAAAGAGTCTCTATAGAGAGATGAGAATCCAAGTAAACAGAGACTTCAGAGAGAGAGCGAGAGAGAGGTTTTAGCTGAGCAAAAGCAATGGCAGAAGATCTGGTGCTAGACACGGCGATTAGAGATTGGGTGCTTATACCACTCTCTGTGGTTATGGTTCTCATCGGGATCCTCCGTCACTTTGTCTCCAAGCTCATGCGCTCTTCCCAGGTGCCCGATCCCAAGATCGTCAAAGAAGGGTATGGTGTCTCCTAGTACAAATTGTCTTTATTTTCTAATTTTAATGGTTACGACGGAAGTTTCATTAATCGTTGATTGGTTTGATTCAGGCAAGTGATCGTTAGGGCTCGGAATTTGCGCGCCGGCGCTAATTTCATTCCTCCCAAGGCGTTTCGTGCTCGTAGGGTTTATTTTAGCAACGAGGTTTGCTTTAGGATTTTCTATTTTGTTCTTTTGTCCTTTTGGTAATTCCCGGGTCCGGGATTTGTGAATTGGAACTTGTGTGATTGTCAAATTTTCAAAATTCATGCCATTTAGAAGTTTTAGTGTGGATTAATTAAGAATGGGATCCTTTTGATTTGTTGAACTTGCTCGGGAGTTGGTTCAAACTTCAAAAACAACAGACTTGGTTAACTGAGTAGTGATTATTAGCTAGGACTGGATCCCAGATCGTAATTGGTTTGGTTAACTGAGTAGTGATTATTAGCTAGGACTGGATCCCAGATCGTAATTGGTTTGATTCAGGCAAGTGATCGATAGGGCTTGGAATTCGCGCGTGGCGCTAATTTCATTCCTCCCAAGGTGTTTCATGCCCGTAGGCTTTATTTTAGCAACGAGGTTTGCTTTAGGATTTTATCTTTTGTTCTCTTGTCTTTTTGGTAATTTCGGTTTGGGATTTGTGAATTGGAACTTGGGTGATTGTCAAAGTTTGCAAAATTCATACCATTTAGAAGTTTTAGTGGATTAACTAAAAATGGGATCCTTTTGATTTGTTGAACTTGCTTGGGAGTTGGTTCAAACTTCAGAAATCGCAAACTTGGTTAACTTAGTTGTGATTATTAGCGGGGACTGGATCTCAGATCGTAATTCAACATGAAGCTAATTTCTTGTGTGAGTAGAGAGTACCACTGAACAAGTTACTATTCTTTTCTCTATTTAGGCTAAAGAAGTTTGAAACAGCTGTATTCCTTATTAAAAATATGGCTAAGTAGTTTTCCTTGACAAATACTTGATAGTTTGCGGAGGGGTGGCATTGTAAGAGTGTAGTAGTTTCTTTATACTTAGGTCACCCATGGCTTGAGGAGATTTATGGGTTTCTTGTCCTTATGACTTAACAATCAGATGCTTTTTTTTCCACTGTTTCGCATCTTGGAAGCTTTATGAGTTCCATATTGTCTTAAGTTTTTAACCGTGAACTTGTTGGATTACTGCTATGTTAATGCCTTCTTTGGCTGTTTGTAGGAAAATGGACTCTTATTTGTTCCTAAGGGCCAGGCACAAAATGCTCAAGCACAAATGTTTTCTGATCCAAATATGGCCATGGATATGATGAAGAAAAACTTGTCTATGATCATACCCCAGGTATTGGAAGATGTGTTGATTTCAGTTGTTCTGTAGAATCTTTGTTCATACTAGCATAATTGACTTGGTGATTTGTATTGTCCTTGCTGGCCAGACTCTTACATTTGCATGGGTCAACTTTTTCTTCTCTGGATTTGTTGCAGGTTTGTTCATTAACATTGTGTTAGAACTTGCAGATTATTGATCTTTTGCATTAGTTATTTGATCTGTAATTTTGTTGTGCACTTTTTGTTTAACTTTAGATTAGCTCCTGAACTTACTGATATTGCAACTCTATTGGTTGCAGCCAAGATACCTTTTCCACTGACTCAGAGGTTCAGATCAATGTTGCAGAATGGTATTGACTTGAGCACTGTTGACGTCAGCTATGTCAGTAGTCGATCATGGTACTTGTCTACTCTTCTTAAGCAGGAAACTAATAAATGCACATTACTCTAAATTGTATAAAATTACTAGACACGCACTTACTTGTTTATCTGATGATCTGCAATTGCTTTATTTCTCCAGGTATTTCCTCAATTTGTTTGGACTAAGGGGCTTATTTAGTCTCATCTTGGGTGAAGAAAATGGTTAGTTATTTGTCGAATCCACAGTTGTGATATGTATTTTGACTCAGATCTGCTGGTTTCCTTTCCTTGCTATGTAGTTGATACTATAAGTTAAGACTTCAGCTTAGATTTGGGTAACTTGATGCATCTATTTACTATCACAAGATTTGTTTTTCTTTCTGCAGCTACTGATGATACACAACGTATGATGCAAATGAGTGGGTTTGGCTTTGATCCATCAAAGGTACAAAATTTAGTGGTTCTATTTTAGCATTTGGAGCTTGTTTTTGTATGTTTCATTGTCTGTTAGTTTGTGATTATTTTTCTTGAGCCATGCTTATGGTAAGCATCTAGTCATCACATTGAATGTGATTTGTTGATTAAATATCTGATATATCTCCTATCTTCTGCAATCTTTATTATTACTCTATACTTAAATTGAAGTCTTACCAACACTTGAAGTCGTAAATCTGCGTGTTAATAGTTGGTTTCTGTTTTCCATCTTGAAAGAAACAGGCTGAAAGTTATTATATCCTTGAGCTAAGATCTTGCTGTCATACTAGCCATGATCACATATAGTTTTTGTTTTTGAAACAGCTAATTCTTGATTATTAATCACATAGCAGCATGCAGGGATAGTATACTGGAAATAATGTCCTACAAATCTTCGTTTTTTGTCCGTTTTGATGATTTGGTTTACTAGTGAGATGGGCTCTGTTACTGTAGATCTCATAGGCAGCAAAATCGTTACTTTCTACATAAGTGTGGTATTTTATGTTCTTCCACTACAACTATGGTTAACTTGTTTAGATATGAAAGTTTGTCTCTTAGGAACTTCTGGTGTTTGGATGCACTTTGTCCGGGTGAAGGAACTCACTTTACTTTTTCTTGAAAAAACAGGGTCTCGTGGTGGAACGTTAATAACAAGTGAATTTTACAAATTGTTCTTGTAGGTAGAATGATCTGTGGGGTTTTTGGATAGAAATTGTACTTGTTGAAATTATTCATTGTAGGGTCAGGCTCCTTTAGATTGAATGATAGTGATCAATGGAGTGTTATTATGTCAGTGTTATTTTTTTATGCTACTTGCAACCATTGGATACCGACCAAGTATCATCAGGTCTTTTCATGGGGTGGTGTGGCTAGGACCCACTTAGAAGCTATGTACCTATTTTTTCTGGACTCCTAGGTGACCACTGGAATTGATGTTAGATATTCGGGTGCAGATTCTTTGCCTATGACCTGGTGGTTTTGAATATTGTGGAAAAGAATACCCATGATGAGAAAGCTGTCTCTTTGCGGGTCTGTTCCATCTATCATGTTGGCTCTATGCTGGTATTCCACAACTATTTTGGGTCCGATGTGACCCAATTATGTTCAGTGTCTACCGGGCCAGTTGCTTTTTAACTTTTAGAAAAAAAAAGCTTCCAGTTTTTGTTGCAGAAGCTTTTGATATAGCTCAATTTTTTGCTGAGAAGGAAGGAAAGGAACATAACTCTGGGTGTTACTATGCCAAGCTTTTTCCTATTATGGTATTTAAATGTCTGACATGAATGACTTACACTCTGTGGTTTCGTGGCAATGTGCACATAAACCTATATCAGGTGATCAATAGAGCATATGTGCCTCGTGTCAAGAATCTTTCCAATGGTTAAACATCAATTTTTTTCACACTTTTAGTATCAATGCCCGTTTTTAACTTGGATTTGGATTGGTCGATGGCAGAGTGGGCTGGTGCTTTATGATCTTTAGATGGGGAACTTATCCTATTTTCAGTTGGAACTGATTTCTACTTGATTTTATAAACTTGTGAATATTTTGGAGAATTCTCAACTAGCATTGCTGTCCTATAAGTTTTGTCTACTACGAACTTTGTAAGTTTGAAAAGGCAGTTTTGTTCCTCGAAAGCCTTAACCCCTCCTCCCTAATGCTGCAGATTTGTCGTTGTTTCCCCACCAACAAAAAAAAAGTGTATATATATTATGATGAAATAACTCTGAAACATATAGCCTATTGATCCCCGTCCTTTCTTGCGTATTGTCTAGATTTTATTTTTTGCAGCGTCAATGCTAATTTACTGCTTATGTTTTGGCCAGAGCTTGGGTGCTGAGAAGGATGGTCTTGACATAGTTCAGCATGAATGGGCCCTTCCCAAGTTTGAGAGACGTGCTGAAGCTGTGCTTAAACAGTTTGTGAGTTGATCATTGCTAGTTGCAGTCCGCTTCTTGAGTCAAACCACCAGTAGGGCTCAAAATTCTTCTTACCTAGCATTCTTGATGGTCCAGCTTGGAACCTTTCAAGAATTGGCGGATTCTTCCTTGTAGCATTCCAGTTAATATGAAACATTTTATAACACTGGAAAACTTTATTTAGGTGCCTCATGGCTGAGTCTGTTGACTCTCTGATCTTTTCTAGAATACTATCCTAATGTTGGCAATGAGATCGTGATTTTTGGACAAGGAAGTCAAATCGATAGTTTCATATAATTATAGATTAAAGGGATCAGTAATAAAGTTGTTGGCAAGAGTTTGTTGTTTAAGGATGCTTTTAAAAAAATCTTTACGTATTTTACTGCCTTTGCCCTGGTGATTCCACCTCCTATAGTGACTTTGCTAGGTGGGTTCGAAAAGTTGATGTTCATGATAAGGTGAAAGAACATGGCCGATCATGATTATTAGGTATAACGTTACAAATTAGATTCAGCTTAAAGTGTAACAGTGGAAGCTTCTGATACTCTGAACTGAAGCTTGGTAGAGATGGAGACTGACTGATGGCTTTCCCAGAACTTGCTCTCCTTAATTGCTGCTTTCGCGGTGGACCAGGTAAGGAGACAAAGGAAAAGTTAGGGAAAAGGAGATGTTAAAAGGAAAAGGTTTATGTGGATGCCAAACCTTAAAAGAAGAATAAAGTTAGGTTTGATAGCTATTAACAACATACTTAGACTGATGAAGTGAATGAATTCATTGTTGGAGATGACTAGGTAATTTACCGTTAGTAAACATACATGTTGGTATTATTCAACAAGCCATGTGTCCCTGATGTGAAAAGTTGTTAGGCCAAGACATCAACTTTCATGCAAAACTCTCATGATGACATGCACCTCCCCCTGCTTTTGGTCATTTCTATACCTGATTTGATGGAGAAAATTAGGATATTAATATCTTGATGATGATTAGCAGATCATAGAATTGAGAGATCACACTCCTTGACGATGATGATGATGATAGATAAGAGAACATGTTCCCACATGTTAACATCTTTTGGACTTAGATGATCCATTGGAGGTTCACATGGATGCCTGCCTCTTAAGACTATCTCTTGTATTTATTTGTTAAACACTTCTTTATCAACAATTGACAATGGATAAAAATTTATTTGGGAAATACAATTAGTTGAGGAAAGACACCAAATTCTATAGAACCAAATGTGATAGTGTTGACAAGTAGGAGTGGTTTGAGTGGTCAAAGCTTCTCATTTAAGGTCCTTTTTTTCAGAAAGTTTTGAGTTCGAGTCACGTCAAAGGAGGAGAAATGTGAATTATTCTTATTAATGATCCTCTAACTTCTTGAACAAAGCTTCTTGATCGGATCAATTACGGATATCTCGTTTCTAGCGGCAGTGTGAGAATTAGAGCTACTAAGGAACCTGGAGGCTGATGAGAACTTGATGTTGAGCAGGAGGAGGCCAGCGATCAATCATCAACTGAACAATCAAGTATGTGAAGATTCTTTGTGCACAGATGTGTACAGACTCCGTAGGAACATGAGGGATCTTGGGATTCCAGGTTTATCCCTTCTAAGACTCTTGAAGTAGGATATTAGGGGATTAGGATTAGTCTGACTAAATCAAAATACCTGATGTAAAAAAAAAAAAAAAGTGATGGTTTTGGTACATTACATCAAAGTCAAAGTGAGAAAACAAAAGGATGGATGGGGTATGAGCATACCATGTGTGCGGACATAAATAGACCAGACTGATGGCGTGGCAAAATCAGACGGCTGTGAGTGGACCCCAACGTCACGAGCGTGCTACCTGGAAAGCATGTCCGTTCACTTGAGCCTACCAGACCAGAGCCTCCAACTTTAGAAAGGGCGGTGGGCTTAAACTTAATCAAGGAAAAAAGCAAAAAAGAGAATGCAATCAATCATCCTTGTTTCAGGATCATCATCATTATCATTGGGTCACTCCCTTCTTTGAACGGCCCTGATCGTCGTTGGTGAATTAACTAAAAGCAGGTGGCAGTGGGACATCCCTTGTTTCTACGGTCCTGATGATACTTAGTTGGTGATCACTTTTATCCCACCGGCCTAGAGAGATTTGTTTGCTCAGTGCTGTCCATTCCTTTCTCCCATTTGGGTGTCTAATCGCCTGATGAGTGTCCATGGTGAAACAATAAAAACCGTAGGATTCAATCAAATAGGTTGGTGGGAGTGGTTCAGCACTCTCATCCCTTAATCAGAGATTTCGAGTTCGAGTCTTGAAAAAGAAAAAATCTGTTTAGCCAGCACTTTACCCCTTACGGGCTGACCCGATGTAAGCAGAGAATAATCTAAAAGTGGATGACTTAAAGACGTCTTCTCATAATTAGGACCCTCCTAGAATATCTCGTGGGCTAACAAAAAAAAAAACCTTAGGATTCGATTGGTATGAATATAAGGTTTATAATCAAATAAAATAGAAGATAGGAGATTCATATTAGGTTTTATTCTATTTTAAATAATAAAATAAAGAAATATTTGATTTGGAAGGTTTATGATATAATATAAAATGATAAACAATTTTTCATACATTAGAAATCTTTTTTTAAACAATATTTCGTTATATCACATTATAAACTCTTCCGTTTCTCTCAAACAATAATTTTCTAATATTACATTCATTTATATTTCATTCCATTATAAATCATTCTATTTCATAAAAAACCTTACATTTAATCAAACACTTGAATGATTTGATCACAATAGGCAAAACTTTTGTTAAACTTTTTTGTAAAAGAACTCATTTTTAAATTATAAAAAAAGAATAACAACAACTTAATAAAAATCACTGACAAACATTATTTAAAACACTCTCCATTTGTTCAAGTAACTCATCATATTTAGTCTGAAATTCTGTAATAAAGCAGAGTCTAAAAAGGTCTAATAGTACGCAATATTATCTCTTTATAATAGAGAGGCTATTTCCGGGATTCGTTAAAGTACCCACTGGAACTAAATAAAGCACTACACATACAAGAGATTGAGTTAACCTACATAGATCCAATGCTCTTTGATATTCTCAAATGACTAATATTATTTGCACTAATTGGAGCTCAACTGTATTGCCTAGCATGTGATTGTACTATAATCAATCTATTATTCTAATACAACTGCATTAAAAAATAATTAAACAACTAAAAAAAGTAAAGTGATTTCATGTAATTGGATCTATGACATTAATGATTTTTTTAATTTTAATAGTCTATTGAAATAAAAGCTATGGTTTTTGTTATATACTATTGTCTTGTACTATCAAAGTACAATGTGTGTAAATGCTAATATAAGAAATCTCATTTTGTTATTTTTTAATAAATTTAAAATATAAAAAATAATATATTTTTATTTCTTAGAACATGAAGGCATCATAAGACAGTCACCTTTCTTGCCCTACTGGACAAGAACACAGTTAAACCCACTCAAAGAGAAGACATGATGTTGCATGTGAAATGGCCTCCACCATATAAGATTTCTAACCTATTTTGTCCAATTTATCAATCAATTCCATTGATACAACAATACACATTAGAAAAATCCTTATCAAATTCACATTTACAACTAGACAAAGCTGGTGCAGTTAGAGAGTCATGAGGTGTCAAATTGCAAAGATTCTTCAAAGTGCTCTCACACTAAAGTATATTGTTCTCTTCTTCATTAGACAATCCTTCCATCTCTATAAATAGCTCCCACATTGATCTTCTCTTCACTTCATTCAATCTCCAATCCAACTCATAGAATATTATCTTCCAACCTCCTCTAGCTTAGTTTCCAGTTTCATTGAGATGGCCAGTGTTGAGGTACTTAATTACTATAATTAAGTTGCACTCTATTTTGGTCACTTCAACTTGTTATCATCATTTTGGTTTCTTATATGGTTTTGCAAATCGATGATGGATCTTCTCTAATTAATCCTTAAATCATCTTTGGATTTCCTTATGTTGTTATAAACTATGTTTATGTGATCCTTACTATTCGGAGAAGTTCCGATCATGGGGGAGCTATATCATGGTCCAGTTCAGTCTACTGCAACTTGTGGCTTTAACCAGCTTTAGCTTAAGGATTATATGATAGATCAAAACCATGAAGTTCAATACATGCGATTACTAGCTTATACATTTTTCAGTCAGCAATCCTCTCTATGATCCTTTTCAAAATCCATTGCCATGGTCATCGCAGAGTGTTCTTGCTGGATCAGGATTGTTTTCATTTGGATTATGAATATTTTTGTTTCAAACAATAATTACATGGTTTATTCAGGTTCAGGATGCAACATCGGTGTTGACAAAGACTGAAACCCCTGAGATCGCCAAGACAGAGGAGGTCACTCCCGACGAAACCACACCAGCTGCTGAGGCAGAGGGTGACTTGACAAATGAAGAAACAGCAACCGAGGTCCAGGCCGTGGAAGAGAAAACTCCTGTGACCGAAAAACCTGAAGATCCAGTAGTAGATGAAACCAAGGAGGAGGTCGTTGAACCAGAAGAAGAAAAAGCCGATGAAGTTCAGGCGCAAGTTGCAGCAGAAGAACCGTCAACAGAAGTGAAGCCTGTCGCTGATTCTGTAGTTGAGGAAGTGCCTGCAGCAAAGGTGGAAGAGACCGTCGATGAGAAACCAGCTGTTGAAGCACCGAAAGAAGCAGCTGAAGCCACCACGGAACCAACAGTAGTGAAAACTGACGAGGAATGAGTGATCGGCCTGTATTTGTAGCTGTTGTGATGGCTCTTTTTAGGTACTGAAGTTGGCTAAGTTATTTTCTGTTTCTTCTTTTGTTCTAAAATTTGGTTATATCAAATTTATGATATTATTATTAAAGCAGGAATTGGGTTGTCCTGAATCCACATGTCCCTATGAAATGGTGCAGATTTGTTATGCTATGTACATGGGGTGTTGGGTTACAGAATGTTGGTTCGAGCTTGAGATGGTGTGCTTTGATAAGGAATAATATTTACTCTTATTGAGTTTTGGTTCAATCAATGCGTCAATCCTTTATGCAAAATTTGCCATCTTTTCTCTTTTCTCTAAAAATATTTGAAGATGATGTTAATCAGACAATGAGGATCATGTACACACACAAAACACACACTTACCATGCTCAAGGGTAAGAAATACTGATCAATAATTCAACATAATCGACCGATGTTTCAAGAACTTGGTAAGGTTTATGACATACAGAAATGCAAAAAGCATATAAAAACATATGTACAAGAAGTTTGATAAAGGCCAAGCCGTGTCAAATGCATGAAACAACATTGGGAACACAAGGAAGAGCAACAGTGGTAGTTCGAACCTACCTCTTGATTTTCCTGGGGGTCCAAATATAATCAAGTAACCTTGACAGTTGACACAAGAACAGTGCATATGGATTAGCCAGTACAGACGTATGCATCAGCCAAGTCTTACAGAACCAGACAATTCTCTCTAGAAGATAGCTTAGACACATGATGAATGCACAATTATGCCATATAAAGTAGACCAATGGGCTGCACATTCAAATGGTAGGACAGTAATCTGAACATCCACTGAAAAGCATAATTTTGATTTAACTTTAGATTTATAGACAGCTGAGAGAGCAAGATTTAGGACAATCATAGCATTTGTATAGATATCGATGTCATTGCATAATCTCTGTAATTACATGTCATGAAGAGCAGTTGTTGTAACTGGTAAAGCATGTCCATGGAAGCAGAGAGATTCCTTTCCCTTCCTCCATCCACCATTATTTTACACTATACCTCTATATAATCCGTTTGCAAAAAGAGCAATAACATCGCGTTCTTCTCTAACATAGATATCTATGGTGCCTCCTTAAAAGTAAAAGATGGACACAATCTGGCACCTCCTTAAAATAGAAGATGGGCAGGATCCTATCTGTACAAGTTGAGTACAAATCTTTTGTATGTGCAGTTATAAACCCCAGCTATCCCCAAAACTGAACGCGGCTGAAATTTCACCAAGTACCAAAGCTGCAGCCAATATGCTCCTGGGTGATGAAATTTAGACGATCTCGCATTACATCAATTGAAGGATAAGGTGGGAAACACAGCCGGAAAAAGCAGGTATGAGATGAAGGCAGAAGGTCATGTGGCTCAGAGGTCTTGTAAATGGAAAGCTGACCTCCCAAACCACGGAAGCCTTCTACTGGCAGATATTTTATTGAAGTCCAAAAGAAGAGAAGAATCTTTCTCTGCTCAGAAGACATTTCAGCAACAATCTGCAGAATGGTCAAGAAAAAAATTATATAGTATAAAAGGCGACACCTGCATTATCTGTCTGGCAGGAAGATATATGCCATATCAACTGCATAAAAGGTCTATTTCTACCAATTTGTTCTTCCCACACACAAACTAATACATAACAAAAAACTGCCAACCAGGTCACCATCAACTTTAACAAGAGCTTTCTACAGCTGATATTTAATCTGGTTCATGATTCCCCTTCAGGACCTTTACAACATTGCTCAATTGTGAAAAGAAACTGAACAATACAAAAAGTGCAAAATGCATGTCTAAATTCTAGAGAATACAATTTATGGAGGACTTTCAGATTGTTATCACTAAGAACATAACTAACAGCACTATCAATCTGGCAACTTAATCCTTTGCCCAATGGGGGCTTCGCCAAAACACAATCACATACTGAAGTTTGGTTTTCAGCAATTGTGTGGCTCCTTATTCATAGTCATTAGCAGAATCAACAACTTCTTAATACTTAGTAGTGTCAGTCTGGCTATGGTTTCAAGACTGTAACAAGGTTATTCAATGTCCAGGAGAAGCCCCAACCTTTATGAGAATACACAAAACAGAAATGAAAAGGTGAAAAATGAAAAGAGAACTCCAACCATTTGGAGTCCTCATCATCCAGAATAATGTTGATGTTAAGCTTTCGGATTGTCATAAATAAGCATATAATTAATGTCCCATTTAGTGTAAAAAATGTAATGACTAAGAATGCCATAATCAGTTTTAATTATGAGAGGAACCCAGAGGCTAAGAGCTAAATAAAACAAAAGATTCCATTTGTTCTTTCCACATGATTATACTTGCCCTGGCCAAAGAACAGAGAGAATGTAAAGGGCTGGCCTCACCCCAAAGCAAGGGTTGCTCAAAACCTAAAAGCAAACTGAACCCACATATAGAAGAATGAAACATCCCCCAAATCCCAATTCCTCCAATTGCACTTTGACTACACAACAAAGAAAATTTAACGACTCCAGTGTCTGAACAAAAACATAACCAGATTACTCAAAATTCTCATCAACGGGACAACCACGACCATGGTAATCACCTTCTGCACTTGTCAATATTTTAATTTACAGTCAATGAAGTTATAATATCTAGATTCTATACTTAAGGACCCCCTAAAGAACTAGATATGCAGTTCAGGTTCTGCCCATCCCAGATCCTAAGGTTCACAGTTCAAATCAAGGGATTTTACGTTCATATGAAATGGCACTTTTGGGTCTCAAAAGAATCAAAAAGCTTCACTTATAACTACAACATGATGCCAGCAATCCCTTTTCCCCAAAAGACAAGAAAATAGTAGTTAAATCTTATGTCCAGGACTGATAATATTCCATTTTCTTCAAACAATGACTTACAGCAATTTCATCTATTATCTTTTGCCCAATAATTAATAAAAGTCATACAAACTCTTTTATAACATATAGCCCCATTTAGTACAAAGCGATTCAAATCTCTTTCATTTCACACTTTAGCTATATGTCAGTTATTAATTACAATCTTTAAGACTTGCTCTTCTGTTTAATTTTTCACCAGAAACAAAATAATGGGTTGACTTGTGTTGATCAAGGAAATCATCAATTTTAATCTTGTGTCATTTATGAGCCTACAAAATTTAGTTTCAAGATTGCTAAAGTGGAGCACTCTCACTTCAGATTCCTGAAAACATTGGAAAGTTTGGAGCCCCACCACATGTGATAACTGTTGATCAAGGGGATGTGGAGCAAGATATCTCCACTACAAGGTAACTGAAAGAATTTGCTCAAGAGGTGTCTTAAAATCATCCTGTTGGCAAAGAGCATTTGCAACTTTCCAACCAAAAACATCAAATAGCCACAATTCAAAGGGTTACCTACACTTGTAACATGGAACATAATGAATTGATTTTCCAAGGACAACTTAACTCTTTGAATGGTTGGTAGACAACATGGATGTAAGAAGTAGTGAGGACTTAGCCTTCCCAATTTAATCCTGCGGAAAAGTTTTAACCATATTGGTGTAGGACAAACAGAAGAAATATCAAACTAGTACTTAGAATCAACAAAACTTATAACATCTGGCTGTTGGAATTTCAGTTTTGAGATGAATGGAATTTTAAGTTTTTGGTTGCTGGAATTTTAGTGAGGAAACAAGCAAAAGAGGTACGGAACTAGGAATGAAGCTTGTGGTTGAGCGATTTGCTCTCTTCTATTTCTTTTACAAACTCTAAGCCCTTTGGCATCACATATCCTTCACGAGTTCCATGCAAAAGTTTCTCAAATGCTAAAGCTACCACCTATTGAAGTTCCCTCTACTCACCATCTATGTTTCAACTATAATTTCCTCATAGGGCTATTGACACCAAAGAGGAATTGCCTCATAATCATTTATGACTAGAATGTATGCTTATTCCAATATTGGATACAAACTCAAAACCAAAAAGCAATCTTGAAAGAGCTAAGCCTATCCACACCTGAAGGCATGGTCAGAGCACCTTAAATTCCTATAAAACATTGTCTTGAGAATCTGTCCCAACAGAATAACAAATATGAAATGAGCATAAAGCACTTTACAATTTTTTCACAAATAATGAAAAGTCAAGACAGCATGTTTCACAAGTTAAAGCTGTATCTAGTAGGAAAGGTAAAGATAAGGAATAAGAGTAAGATTTAAATTTCATAAAAAATGTGTCAGACATGATTGAAATACCTAATATCAATATAATCCTGTATTTGGTGGGTAACAATGGATTCTGTCAAACAACATTTATTCAAGAAGACAAATATATGGATAGGTCACCTAATATTGATATGCAAATACCTAGTAATGAAACCCTGTCTTCTATGGCATCCATCATACAAAGTAAGTTGTAAGACAAAATACGGAATCTGGTAGAAAAAGGAAAAGTACACTTGAGAGACAGTGATAACATGATAATTTAAGAGCGCACCTCCCAGAACCATGATATCAGAGGATCAGATTCTTTATAGCCATTGTACTCGGTATGTGACTTCCAATCATCAATACTGATAAGATTATCACTCCCACGTAGCATCCCATCAAGATCCTCAAGCTCTAAACTTTGGAAAAAGAGTTCCCGGAGCTTTGGATCACTAAGAATATCACTAAAACCTTTAGTAAAATGAGATACCTGTTGAGAAATGGATGTGACAAAGCGATTCCGAATAAGAAGGTTAACATATTCCCCTCTGTTATGGTTATTCACCACGATGTTTTTTCCATTGGGACAAAGCTCCACGACTTTTCTGCACCCTAACTCCTCCACTTCTCTAATAAATGTCAGTCCTAAAGCATCTGAATCTATAAACTCTGCATCCATCCCCAAAATCTGTTTGCAGCTACTATACAAGCACGGATCTGCATCTTTTATGTCTTCCAAACAAACATTTTTTCCAGCCAGTTGCAAGAAAAACACACGATCAAGGACAATACCTAATTGCACTCTGTGCATCAACGCTAAAGCAACCACTCGACCAGAGAAGGTAAAATAGTCAAGGTGCATAGGATCGACCTTAGATGCTGCAAATGTAATAGAAACATGCATCACTTAAAAACACGAAGAAAGTTACATATAACATTGCCAACATACAAAAAGAGGAAAAGGAAAACCATAACTTGGAGCATTGCAATTGAGAATGTGAAGTTTCTAACAAACGTAATAGATCGCCCACTTGTAAAAACTAAAACAGACAAATGAGATGATAGATTGATACAGCCCTGTCCTCGTGATTAAAAAGGCAGCAGATGGCTTCCAATTTCTAAGATTCATATTAGTAATATATAAATGAAGTTAAACAAATATAGCATGTATCTAAGAATGAAGGAGGTTCAACTCCTAAAAATTCATCATTGTCTATGGGAAAAACAGAGGAATTAAGCTATAAAGTACAGAAATTGGAAGGTAGGAATAGGTACTTAACCCTATCCATTTTTTGAATGTTCTGAAAGCAAGGGAAAATAGACTTTAAATCAAGCTTGCAGACACATTTTGAATTTTGTGGTCCAATAAAACCATTCATGAAAAGCAGCTTCCATATCTCTACCTTTCAAAAAATGTAAACAAGTGAGACATGTCTAACTTAATCTGACATATAAATTAATCTGACATATAAAATCCAAAGACAAGAAATGATTTTCACTGCCCGTAATTAATTTTACCAAATTAATGCCGAAACTAATCCAGTACATTACACTTTTAGAAGCAAATGGAATTTTTAAAACATTTAATATCATGAATAATGCAAGTTCTAAACCAATAGGAAAACAAAAAGTTAGCATAATCAAGAAAAATGATCATCATAATCGCCTCGTAAGGTTACCCGGATTAGGATAAAATCTTCTAAGGTCATTGGGGCATGACACGAAAAGGGCATTTTCTGGATTGAAAATAGCTTGCGCTACCAAAAAAAACCACTCTCGTAGTACCCCAGGACCAGTAGCTTCCTCATTTTTGAATTCCATAAATAGACCACTGTGTAGAGATTCACGCTCAGCACGAATTATATACTCGAATGACTCTGACAGCAACTGTGATCGGTCGATGAGCATCTCATGAAGTTCTTCATAATCTTCTTTCATCTCAGGAAACATCATCAGGGACAAGTGTCTCCTTGCCTCAAAGTTGGTGACATCCTTATGCTGTAGAAGCCAGTGATGATCATCAGCCCTTCTTGCAAATCTAACAATGAGCACACAAAGTGAGTGCTTTCTGTGTCTCAAAACTGTCCAAAATTTTTCCTCAGCACTCATATAAAGTTTTGTGATGCTATACAATTCCTTTAAAATCGCAAGATACTGATCACACCCTCTAAGAGTATTTGTTTCTCCATTTTGTCCCGAAAGCAATGTCTCTTCCATGTTAAGTAGGCATCTATCCATTTCCCTCAACATAAGAAGAAATATATCATGAAGCTGCTCAATCTCATGAAGATATTGGGGATGGTTCAATACACTGTACTTCAATGGCAAACAAATAGGACCTCGAAAAGCTAGCTGCTTCATAATCATGGCAAGCAACGGTTGCAAGAATGCTGAAAACTGAATAACATTACATGATGACGGCCCTAGGCTCATGTTGGATTCTACAGGCGTGACCAAATCCTCAATCAAACTACTGGCTAACTCGCTAACAAACGGGAAAATTTCTGGTATGGCAATCAATCCATTCAAATCCTCCCTAACACGACCACCACCCTTAGTCAAATGACTCAAATCAGGCGACTCCTCCACATCGTCCAACAATGTCCCCTCGACATCCTCTAGCAACGACCCAAGAGTCCTCCGACAACTCAAGTACAAAGAATCCTCATTACCACCAACCTTTCTAAGCAACTTACACAACTCTAACATTATAGGCCCACACTGCACATAAAATTCTTTAGGTATTGCAGCCTTACATGTAATCAAGAAATGCCTAATTGAAGCATCAGCACACTCCTTGTTACCTTTGATAGGTGAAACATAGAGCATCACCAAAGCCGCCGGCGCAGCAGACGCCATGAAGACCTCAAGATGCCCTCTTGGTTCCTCATTCTCGCCCTTTGTAGCTATTTGAAAGAACGCATCGATCAAGTCCCTGACCCGCTTCATGCAATCACCGAGAACCATCCTTGTTTTACAGAGCTCGCATATAAACGACACCATTTCGTCGACTAACTGACAAGTCTGAGGATGGTTGGTGCTCCTCATACGACCCACAAGGTGCAAACCGGCGTCGTTTTGTATCGCGCACTCCGCTAGCGACTGCTCCCACTGTAGCTGCCTCCCCCTGTAAATCAACCTCTGCTCGATAACCGGAATTCCGGTGATCGCCATAATCCTCTCGTGAACAGACTTCACTGTATCATCCTTATTCGCATGCACCACAATGTGCCTCCCCTCAGAAAGCAACCTAATAAAGAACTGGACCCTCCTCCCCGACCTGGAGCTGGAGGTCGACCACGTCGCCGTCGATTTCGAATCGGAGACGCGGGAGCTCTGAACAAGGCTCCAGCAGCGCGAAGAAGACGGCGGACTAACGGCGGCAGAGAAAGACTCTTCTTTCCGCATCCTGACGGCGGCGATTATCTCCGCGTCATCATAATCAGTACCGTAATCGTCCAACTTACGCTTAGCAGGCCCACAGAAAGCTTCGGCGTTATGATCAACGGCGGATGATTGGACGATAGACATTGGGTGATGCCCCAAGCAGCGATTACGCCGGGGCACCCACCAGAGAATCCTCTCCGATTTCCAAAGCACAAATTGAAGAAACCAAAAAGTAAAGTAAAAAAAACAGAGTGAATAAAGAACAAGAAATTGCTCTTGATTGCTCTTCAAGGACTGTGTGCGATTAGTGTTTTGGCGTGCGCGTGTCAGGTTCAGGGCAGCTTCAAAGCTACAAAGCAAAAGGTATTGTACTGCGGGTGAGGAGAAGGGGGATGATCAGGTGCGGACGCTTACATCTTCTTCTAACGCTTCGGCTTGCCTTTTGCTTTGCACGAGTTCATTGGGATTTTCTTGTTTTCGGTGTTTTAATTTCAAAGGGTTTTTTTGTTTTTGTCCGAATTGTTAGGTTTTTTTTTTTTTTTTGAAGGTGAGGTATTATATTATTGTCTTAATTTCATTATTATCCCAAATCGACTTTTGACTGTTTCAATTTCTTTTTCTAGTGATTCATTTTATTTATGTTATTTTGTTTTCTGATTTTTTTATTTTCTTCTTTTAATAATAAATTATTATTATTATGTAACTTTTAAGAGATTATGTTTTGTGTTAAATTTGATATACGAAGTTTTTTACTTTTGTTGTTGCTCACAAGATGATATAATAAGAGAGTTTTAATTATACGAAGGCATTTTTA
>JANIHY010000003.1:6507818-6521465 GCA_027479065.1 Erythroxylum brevipes
ACTTAAAATTTGCTATAAAACAAAATTTTAACAAATTTTTATTTCTTAACATTTTTAACAAACCAACCACTATCAATAGTAATGGTAATCATTCCTTCATCTTAACCAACCATCATAATTATAATGATTATATCCATTCTCATTCCTCACTATATTCATTCCTATTCCTATTCCCATTACCCTCCCCCAACCAAGCGCCTCCTTAATTTTTGATGCGGGTCAAACTGAAATCTTTGCAATCTTACTCCAAAATTGAACAGCCCACGTCTACCCAAAAGATAGCAACTACGTGAATGGAAAAAAAAAAAAAAGCAACAACAAACTAAAGTTTAAAATATAGATCCGTTGTTCTTGTTTTTTTTTTTTTGGATTAAAAAGTATAGAAAGCTAAACAATTGCATGATAGATCGCCGTTGTTTTTAACCAAGGTGAATTTGACACAAATTATAACATGTCCTGTTCCTACGCAAGATATTCAGTTAGGCAACTTCCCGAAGGGTGACCCATCTCCACCAGAAAATGTAGCCAATGCACCACGTGGCATAATCATGTGGATGCAATGCGAGTAAAAACACCAAAGGGCATGTCAAAGCCCTCACAGGATCCGATGGTCTGCCTGCCAAGAGGGTAAAGGCATTTTCACAGTCCAATGCACGGGCTTTGAGAATTGAAAGGCACACCTACTGCCAACTACGACACCAAGCCTAAAAGGAGTGCAGATGTGATGACTCTTCTTAGTCCTTTGCATTGAACAATTAAGAAAAATCAACCCTAGTGGCATTAGAACTATCTATTGTTGTTTTATCTGTAAAATTAACACAAAGCAAATACACATTTAACAACTTCACCAAATTCCTCATCAACACTGCAAAGGTTCGTACAAACAGGAGAGAGAGACTCAGATATCTGTGTTGTATTATTAGTCTGACATGTTTGGGCCCTTGGAGTCCATTTAAGTGGAAAGGACTCTGAACATTTGATCCAGTGCACGGGTAGAAAAGTGGAGACTACATATCTTGTGGTGATTATATGAACTGGAATTTCCATTCTTTTTTTCTTTCCTTTCAACTTTAAGAAGTCATCTATATTGAAGAAAGGAATTGGGTAAAAGTTGAGTCGAAGGTTCGCTAGTCAACTATTGTTGTCTTAATGAAGCATTAACAATCATCAATGTACGACGTACTAACTAATCTAAGCATTAAACAGATTACTTCTGTTTAAGCTGGAATATGACATTTATGAGTAAGTATCTCTTGTTCACAGTATTTAGAATTTGACCGTTGGTTGGACGAAGCACATATTACTCTTGTTGGTCAGAGAAACATACACAAAAATGACAGATATCTGTGCAAGGAATGGTTAAAGGACGGAAGCAGAACTCCTTTTTATCAGACCCGACAACTGCTTTGTGGAATGAGGATGCGGTAGAAAGAACTGAAAAGTTGTTAAAGATGCAGAATTCGTAGGATTTGCTTTCCACATTTTGGTCGCTTTTGGCATGGTATTTATATAATGTGCCTTTTCTTTTCTTTCTTTTCACTTGAAAGAAAAATCTTCTCAATGTAATCTTGTTGGGCCTTTGAAAACTTCTGTCAACCCGTAAGTTAAAGTCCACAAAGCTAAGACTGACTAAAGCAGCTGTCAGAAGGAGAACGATATAGTACAACCAAGGAATCATGTTCAAGAAGGGTTTTAAGAAGACTACACGAAGTTCCTATACGTTATTGCATTCAATTTTTCATGTCATGTGAGATTTCTTCATAAAGAAGACATATAATTATCTCAATGGTTTTCTAGTTGACGCTTTGCATTGTAATAGAAAAGTCTCCATTCATCAAAAGTATTTAGCTGGTTAAACATAGTGTCGGAGTAACATCATGAAGTGAGAGTAAGAACCAAAAGTAAACCAAGACCAAAAGCAGACTTAACGTGAGTGAACACTACATGTGCTTGCAACGAGGAAGTGGAAATCCACACAGGCCAGGATTATTCATGAATGCGGATGCAGGAATGGAGGTATTGTGCAATGGAATCATTCCACAGAGGTTGTTGTTAGACACGTTAAATTCTTTCAGATACTTCAGATTTAGTACCTCTGATGGTATAGAACCATTCAATTTGTTCCTCGAAAGTGTGATCACAGATAACTGTGAATGTCCAAGTTCCTTAGGTATTGCCCCAGATAGTCCATTATTATCCAACTTTAGTATATGTAATTTACTGAGGTTTCCTATGGCCTTTGGTATGGACCCTTCCAACTTGTTGCTTGATAGATCTAATATTGCAATGGATGACATAATAACCCTATTTGCAATATCATCACCAATTACACCGCTAAACATGTTGTCTGAAAGGTCAATAGAGCTGTAATACCCGATTGAGTCTCGTGATTGCTTGGAGAATACTGTGTTCATGTTGCCCGAGAACTTGTTGGAGTGCAGATCAAGATCTATCAGCAGTGAAAGGTTCCCAAATTCAACTGGGATAGTTGAGTGGAAACAATTGTTCAAAAAATTGAGGAAAGACAGGTTAGTCATGTTGCCGATCCATTGTGGTAACTTCCCTGACAATTCATTACATGACAAGTCAAGAGCAGATATGGAGGATGATGATAACCAGCTTGGAAGTTGGCCTGCAATTCCAGTCTTTGCCAACGAAAGCTGGAAAAGCTTAAATTCCTGTATCCATGTTGGTATGCTAACAAGACTCAGAGGATTAAATGAGAGGTCTAAATTCATTAAGTTTTGTAATTTAACTAGTTCAGGAGGAAGTCCGCCAGATAATTGGTTGCCAGACAAATACAGGGTTTGAAGATTGACTAAATTACCAAAACTTGAAGGAATTCTGCTGGTAAAATAGTTGTTGGAGAAGTTTATAAGAGTAAGATTCTTGAGATAGCCAATGCTTGCGGGTAGTTTTCCAGTTAGCTTGTTGTTTTCAAGGGATAGCCATTGAAGGTTTGAAAGCTGGCCGATTGATGATGGTAAAGTGCCTGTTAGCTTGTTGTCTGATAAGCGAAAGACTTGCACTGTAGCAAGTCCAGAAATCGAAGAAGGAATGCTTCTTGTGAGCTGGTTTCTGTCGAGAAATAACTCCTCTAAAGATGAAAGCCCACCAATGGATTGGGGAATCCTACCTGATATCTGATTCCCAGAGAGATCAAGATATTTAAGATCCTTAAGAAAGCCAATGCTTGTAGGAATGGTACCAGAGAAGTTGTTAGCATTGAGATCAAGTCTTGTCAACATAACCAATTGACCAATATCAGAAGGAATTGGCCCTGACAAATGGTTTCCCGATAGACCAAGTTCTGATAACGATTTCCAAGACCCAGCAGAGGGAACTCGACCAGATAGTGAATTATCATGGAGATATAGCTTCTTCAACTTAGATAAGTAGCTCAGAGTCATTGGAATTGAACCAGTAAGATTATTTGTATCAAGGAAGAGATAGTTGAGCTCTGACAACTTACCAAGTTCCGGTGGTATTGGTCCCGACAATTGCTTGAGATTGCTCAGGTCAAGAAATTGAAGACTTGACATGTTTCCGAAATAAGGTGAAAGAACTCCTTTCATGTAAGTAACGACAATGCCTTCCGGATCCGAAAAAAGACCTGGACGTGACACATTGACGACTCTGCCTGAGACACCACATGAAACACCTTCCCAGGAGTCGCAGCAATCTGAGGACGCTGTCCATGAACCCAACAGCTCCGAGGGGTCATATGTTATTTTGTCTTTGAAGTCAAGTAATGCTTCTTTGTCTATTTGGTTGCATGGTGTGGAGCTTAGTGGTGAGAAGAAGAGAATGAACATAAAGAAAACAATTTTGTTTTGTATAGAAGCGGCCATTGAAAGATCGTAGATTTGAGGGGGGAGGACAAATTCTCAATAAATAGAGGAGAAGAGCTGGTGGTCGTGTGACTGAGTTTCCTCAGGCATATCTATCAAGCCATCCGGGATTGTGATGCTGTCCTGCAATGACAAGATACTATAAATGCTTCAACCTCAATTTCATTTGAAAATTGAAACCTAGAAAAAGGGAAATGGACTGTTTTTAGTAAACAGCAAAGCGAAGAGAAATTAAACAACTTTGTCATGTGTTCGAATTGCCTTGAAAAATTGAAGCTTGTTTCCTCATTTCCTTGGTCCCATGTGATAGTGTGAAATAATGGGGAAAAAAACTAAAACTGTCTTAGGCCATCACCATCTTATGGCCAATAAAAGGCACCTTCTCATCTCCAGTAGTCTGCTTCCGCTTCGAAGCTGACGCAAACTTTCCTTCATTATATCTTTCATCCATTTGCAAAATGTTCAAAAGGATCAAAACTCTCTGCCTCTGTACCTTGCTAATTTCTGACCATTGATTTGACAGGAAATAAATATCCTATTCTAATTTGATGTTCTTTTGTCAAATGCCACTAATCTCATATCATTGATGAGGGTGCAGCCCCCGAGTCCTTTTTCATGTCTTGTTCACCTGACTAGTCTTTCTTACGACTAGTGGTAACATTATCAGGAATTTTGAGCCAAGTTGCGTACTGACAGTAGCGATGAAGTGGACCAAATTCAAAATACAATGCCTTGTATTAGGATATTAGGAAATTAGAACAAGGGTGGTGCCAGAATCTCGTAAAAAAGGGAAAAGTGAAGAGACAATGTTCATTATAGAAGGTATCTTCCCACTGCCCCCGCATACGAGTATCCGGTAAGTGTAACCCACAATTGTGATATGAGTAAGTCTAGATACAAGGAAGGCCAAGGGCGGGGATAGCTCAGTTGGGAGAGCGTCAGACTGAAGATCTGAAGGTCGCGTGTTCGATCCACGCTCACCGCAAATTGCTGCATTTTGTTCCTAAGAAATTCAACGACAAAACAGGCGGACTCATCTCATCCATCGCGATCCTTTTATAATATCTATTTAGCAATGACGGTTTCGGCCTTATCAATAGCAAGTGTTTCTGATAGAAAGTAAATGCTCTTTATTCTACAAGGAAAAAGAACAACAATATCAATTCAATATAAGGGTGTAACCTTACACATAAGTAATAGAGAGGGCTGTTTTCCAATCAACAATATAAGAATAAATAAAAGTACAATATAATTCAAAATAAGATTAGACGTAACATAATAATAATAATAATAATAATTTTAAAAGAAATTGTGTATTGTTTAAGGGCTCTTAAAAGTTAGAGTATATTTAAAGAAGGACACTAAGAAGGGGTTTAATCTTATTATAACTTCTTTTTCTTATAAATAGAGATAAATTCAGAAATTTTTTTAAGTGGGAGCAAAATTCTAATAAGATAAAAATTTTATTTTTAATGGGGTCAAATTTTAATGGGAGCAAAATTTTATTTTTTATAGGATTAAAACTTAAAATAACAAAAACTTTTATATGAAATTTTTTGGAGGCTACTTGCCCCCACTTGCTCCCAATGTGAATCCGTCCCTGCCTATAAACGTGCTTCTTTAAAGTTTAAACATTATTCTTGCCCCCAACGTGAATTCATCCCTTCACGTTGTAATAAAATAATATGTAAGAAAGTATCGATAGATGGAGATTACATGTATGGGGTTACTTTCGGTAAAATAAAACAACTTGGATTTGTCAAAGCATCGAGAGTCCAAGAGTACTGCTGTTCTTTTGTTAGAACATCACTAAGTAATTGAATTTTGTAACAGTTAAATCTTTGATGATTTTAGCTTCCAAGATTCTTGGAACAGTATGAAACCTCTCTTACACAGCTATTATGTGCCTTCCAACTACCCCATAATGATGTCAAAAACAACACATCCTAGATAAACTTGGACAACAGGTTTTTTGCACGAACAAAACTCATGTCTCCAAGTTAGATGAAAAGAAGTCTTCTTACAACACCACTGATAACAACGAACATCAATTTCTTCTTTTTTTGACGTACATCTGCGATAGAATTCAATTAGGGTAATCCTCACCTCTGACACTCGAGTGTTGGTTGAAACAATTCTACTCGAGATTTCAATTTAGCCAGAAAAATCCATTATCAAAGATGTTAAAGATTACATTGAGACATATTGTAATAGAATAATATGTAAGGAAGTATCAATAGATGGAGATTACATGCATGGGATTAGCTTCAGTAAAATAAAACAACTTGGATCTATCAAAGCATCGAGTGTCCAAGAGTACTACTATTCTTTTGTTAGAACATCACTAAGTAATTGAATTATGTAATAGTTAAATCTTTGATTATTTTAGCTTCCAAGATTCTTGGAACGGTATGAAATCCCTCATACACAGCTATTACGTGCCTTCCAACTACCCCACAATGATGCCAAAAATAACACATCCCAGATAAACTTGAACAATATGTTTCTTACACGAACAAAACCCATGTCTTCAGGTTGGATGAAAAAAAGTCCTCCTACAACTCCACCGATAACAACGAACATCAAATTTATCTTGTCTTGACGTACATTTGTGACAGAATTTGATTAGGGTAATCCTCTCCTCTGACACTTAAGTGTTGGCTGAAACAGTTCTACGAGCCCCTTACCAAAGATGCTAAAAATTATATTGAGACATATTGCAATAAAATAAGATGTAAGAACGTATCAATAGATGGATTTACATGCATGAGGTTAGCTTCGGCAAAATAAAACAACTTGGATTTGTCAAAGCATCGAGTGTCTAAGAGTACTACTGTTCTTTTATTAGAACATCACTAAAGTAAGTGAATTCTATAATAGTTAAATCTTTGATGATTTTAGATTCCAAGATTCTTAGGACAGTGTGAAACCCCTCGTACACAGCTATTATGTGCCTTCTAACTACCCTACAACGATGCCAAAAATAACACTTCGCAAGTAAACTTGGACAACAGGTTTTTTACAAGAACAAAACCTATGCCTCCAGGTATCGATAACAACGAACATCAAATTCTTCTTGTCTTGACGTACCTCTGTGATAGAATTCGATTAGGGTAATCCTCTCTTCTGACACTCGAGTGTTGGTTGAAACAGTTTTACCCGCGATCTCACTTAAGCCAAAAGAACCCCTTAGCAAAGATGCTAAAGATTACATTGAGGCATATTGTATTAAAATAATATGTAAGAACGTATCAATAGATGGAGATTACATGCTTGGGGTTAGCTTTGGTAAAATAAAACCACTTGGATCTGTCAAAGCATCGAGTGTCCAAGAGTACTATTGTTCTTTTGTTAGAACATCACTAAGCAATTGAATTCTGTAATAGTTAAATTTTTTATGATTTTAGCTTTCAAGATTCTTCGAACAGTATGAAACTCCTCATACACAACTATTACATGCCTTCCAACTACCCCACAATGATGTCAAAAACAACACATCCCAGATAAACTTGAACAACAGGTTTCTTACACGAACAAAACCCATGTCTCTAGGTCAGATGAAAAAAAATCCTCCTATAACACCACAAATAACAACGAACAACAAATTCTTTTTGTCTTGATGTACATATCTGACAGAATTCGGTTAGGGTAATCCTCTCCCCTAACACTCTAGTGTTGGTCAAAGTAGTTCTACCCATGATCTCACTTAAGCTTAAAAAGCCCCTTACCAAAGATGCTAAAGATTACGTTGACGCATTTGTAATAAAATAATATGTAAGAAAGTATCAATAGATGGATATTACATACATAGGGTTAGCTTTGGTAAAATAAAACAACTTAGATCTGTCAAAGCATCGAGTGTCCAAGAGTACTGTTGTTCTTTTGTTAGAACATCACTAAGTAATTGAATTATGTAATAGTTAAATCTTTGATGATTTTAGCTTCCAAGATTCTTGGAACAGTATGAAACCCCTAGTACACAGCTATTACGTGCCTTCCAACTGTCCCACAATGATGCCAAAAACAACACATCCCAGATAAACTTGGACAACAGGTTTCTTACACGAACAAAACTCATGTCTCCAGGTTAGATGAAAGAAGTCCTCCTTCAACTCCACCGATAACAACAAACATCAAATTCTTCTTATCTTGACGTACATCTGTGACAGAATTCAATTAGGGTAATCCTCTCCCCTGACACTTTGTTGGTTGAAACAGTTCTACCCGCGATCTCACTTAAGCCAAAAGAGCCCCATACCAAAGATGTTAATGATTGCATTGAGGTATATTGTAATAAAATAATTTGTAAGAAAGTATTAATAGATGGAGATTACATGCATGGGGTTAGCTTCGGTAAAATAAAACAACTTGGATCTGCCAAAGCATCGAGTGTCCAAGAGTACTATTGTTCTTTTGCTAGAGCATCACTAAGTAATTGAATTATGTAATAGTTAAATCTTTGATGATTTTAGCTTCCAAGATTCTTGAAATAGTATGCAACCCCTCGTACACAGCTATTACATGCCTTCCAACTACCCCACAATGATGGCAAAAACAAAACATCCTAGATAAACTTGGACAACAGGTTTCTTGCACGAACAAAACTCATGTCTCCAGGTCAGATGACAAGAAGTCCTCCTACAACTCTACCGATAACAACGAACATCAAATTCTTCTTGTATTGACGTACATATGTGACATAATTCGATTAGGGTAATTCTCTCCTCTGACACTCGAGTGTTGATTGAAATAGTTATACCCGCGATCTCACTTAAACCAAAAGGACCCCTTATCAAAGATGCTAAAGATTACGTTGAGGCATATTGTAATAAAATAATATGTAAGAAAGTATCGATAGATAGAAATTACATGCATTGGGTTAGCTTTGGTAAAATAAAACAACTTGGATCTGTCAAAGCATTGAGTATCCAAGAGTACTATTGTTCTTTTATTAAAACATCACTAAGTAATTGAATTTTGTAATAGTTAAATCTTTGATGATTTTAGCTTCCAAGATTCTTGAAACAGTATGAAACCTCTTGTACACATTTATTTCATCCCTTTCAACTACCCCACAATGATGCCAAAAACAACACATTCTAGATAAACTTGGATAACAAGTTTCTTGTACGAACAAAAACCCATGTCTTCAGGTCAGATGAAAAGAAGTCCTCCTACAACTCCACTGATAATAACGAACATCAAATTCTTCTTGTCTTGACGTTCATCTGTGACAGAATTCGATTAGGGTAATCCTCTCATCTGACACTCGAGTGTTGGTTGAAATAGTTCTATCGTCCATGTTAGAAACTAAATTATGAACCACTCGAGAAAAAGGTAGCTCCCATATCCACTACCAAGAAGCACTCAGTCGGGAGTTTGACAAGCTCTTTACCAGAAGTTTGGTTCCTTTATATGGCTCCGCAAGGCTTCGAGCACAAATATTTACTTTAAAAATGTCTCGAAGTAGGCAGGTTGAACAATTTTGTCATTTCTTATAATATTTTTTCCTTATAATATTAAACAACTATTTATTGTATTTTTTATTTTTTCATAATTTATCGATTAAGTTATATAATTTGATATAGAAGGTAATAAAGTAGCTCAATAAATGATCTAAATCAATGTGTCAAAGTTCGGGAAAAAGTAAATCTCAATTAGTGTACATCGGATCCATATCAGATTTGTAATAGAGAAGCTTGATATGGAAGTTATGTATAAAGATTAAGGTCTCCTGTAGTTGCTCATATCATTCGTAAGCGTACGGATCTTCTAATTCATTAAGAACACTTATATATTGAGAAAAATATAGAAAGATGTTAACCACGTGTCGGTGAATGTTGTCCATGAAAGTTCCAGGAGTTTAGAGCTTGTTTTGACCACGAAAACTGCTTCAAAAATTAAAATAAAACTAAAATCAGATATTCTGTATTTTTTATTTTTAACCCTTTTTTGGACATATAATAAAGTCTATCCTACTTAGTTTCAAGGTATTCACCCGTGTTACTGTTTGGATCGTATGAGAAATACTTGTCATTAGGTTTTCAATGCAATCTCACTTCGATTTCTTTGAGAACACTGCAACAATCCTTTCTATCACAGGATTTATAGACTCAGATATTGGCCTAACAATGCAACAAACTGCATCACATAATGCGTAAATTGTTATAGTAAAGAACTGGTCTCCGATGTAATGGTATATACAGCTCCGACATCAAAGAGTTTAGCCACAAAATTTCTGTCATACTGCCACAAGTACTCCATATTCTGCCTCAGTGCTTGATCTTGAAACTATTGCTTGTTTCTTATAAGATCAGGCCGCCAAATTTTGGTTTTTGGCCAAATCTGTTCGTCCTTTCCGATATTCCTCGTCCAATTCTTGCTTTTAGAGTTGATTGATGGCATAGAAATTGGCAGACAACTAGAAGAGTTGTTTCTTTCTCTCAGCGTTTGGAGGAGAAGGTTTGTGAACTTTGGAAGGAAAGTTTGGAGTTCTCGAAGAAGTTGGAGAGCAAAGCTCGAACCTTTGTTCTTCCATTCGCACCTCGAAATACGTGAAACAAATTCATCAATGGCTCTTGTAGCTTTCTCAGGCAGTGTCATTATCATTGCCAATTGGTCCTAATCACACCCTCATTTTATGTAAGCTATCCTCTGTTTCAACAACCTGGCCTCTTGACAGACCCTTACGAATCGTTTTCTAACCTTCTGGTACGATGATGTATATACCAGGTTCTGGGGCTAGGCTTGGAAGAGATAGATCATTTTCTCTTCCTTGCCAATATTTTAATTATTAAAATAGAAGATAACAGTAAAACAAAATCTATACTAGATATTGACCTTTAATGGGTAATCCAATTGACATAGATAAACAATGGACGAAGCTCTATTTGTTTTGTTCTTCTTCTTCTTCTCCTTCTTCTGATCGTCACCAAGAACTGAGATTGCATTAAATTTACCAGTCACCGGCGCATTGGTTTGATGACAAACGCTGGCAGTATAACCGTGATGTGCTTGATCAGGAACACCAATAATCTCAATATCTTCAGGCCTTTCAGTCTGTGGATAGTACCAAAAGAACTTGTTCCTGTTCAGTTCAAACAGAACAGCGTGAGTATTCTTTGACTTCTCGTTCATCACCCATATCTCAACACAGTTTTTGGTAGAGATACAGATGGAATTTATGCAGAGGCGATCTCCCAGAACACCCAATTCCTTGTCACCTTCAAAAGTAACACTCGTTAGTTCCTCAGGAACTGCAAAAGTGCCAAACTTTTCAGAGAACATATCGAGGGCAATGATTGAATCAACGTACTTCCCTCTGATTCTATCATTAATCAACCAGTGCCAACCATTAGAAACAACCGCTGAATTTTTGGTAAATCTGACTAAAGTGTGCAGGTGCATCAACTGGTGTCCATTCACCAGCCTGTAGTTCATGAATCCGGACTTCAGGATAGGAGGAGTCATTAGTAGGCCTGCGAGAGGAAGTTTTGCCACCTTTACGATAATTTTTGTTGATCCTTTTAGCAGAGCAAAGCAAAGCCAAAACTTTGAAGTCATCTTTCAAGGAATCATACCCAATAGCACAGTTGATTAAATTGTTCCCTACAGGTAACCCCTTTGTTGGTATAGAAGGTAAGGTGTGAAAAAGCTCGGTTGAGGGGTTCCAGAGTGAGATCATCGATATCTGAAAATCTGACAGGATTTCCATGGATCCTGGCGAACACAAAGCAAGCCATTACAAGACCCTCCTATGAAGCTGCTCACATAACCAAAAACATCAAACGGACCTGAAATCTGTTTGGCTTCGTTTGAGGTATGAAGGCCAACAGAGAAAGTCTGATTATCATGGCCCAAAATCAAGTGGAGATAGCATCGGACCATATTGAGTTTAGACCTTGTAAGACTCGAGTCCAACCCAAATTCAAGAAAAGGTTTGAACTTTGAACAAAGTTCAAGAAAAGGTTTGAACTTCATCTCAATTACCACATAGATGTGAACACAATCAACTCATCAATACTAAAATGGAAGGAATACTTTTTTTTTGCCTTTCTATTAATGGGATCAAACAAAAGGTACACGTTTCTTTACTTTGCACAAGGGATACTGCCGGCCATCCAAAGCAGGATTCGTATTCTGTTTGATAATGTTAAGCCGAGCTGTGTCACACTAAAACGGTGACACCGGAAAGCAAAAATGAAAAAGACAATGACAAAAAATCAGGACAAAAGGAGAAAAGAACAGTCACTTACCAACAACTGGTAAGAATTGTTCGCCACAAGTAAATAAATGAATGGTTTTTGTATTTGTGATTTGGTGAGTAGTACATTTAGAATATTGTGCCGAAAGTCCACACGAACAGCGTAAATGTCATTCTATCATTTTAAAAGGCGTGTCAATTACTACTTCCTCAGGACTATGATACAAATCCGATGAAAACAAGTGGACATGATCGAGAGACGATCATTGACAACAGAAAGTCAGGAACTCACTATTTCAACCACCACACCAAAGATGTCTCCCACATATCGAATTGTCTTCACGCTGGTTGAGAATCTCGCTCAAGGTTTTTACAGTAAAAACTAATGGAAAAGGCCAGGGCCAGAACCAGAACTGTCTGCAGGAAAGGCGGTGGTTAGCACTTAAGCATATATAACAGATGCTTTAGAAGTCATGAGATTGGTGATTGACACTTTTTACATATCAATTAGGAATGCCCGTATGTCTAAGAAAATGAAAATCTTTTGCAGATGCTTTCCCCTTTTGGTGGAATACATCTTGCAACACACTGTCACAGGCATTGAGTGCTCAGAAGTCTAACAAATTCAACAGTATATAACTTTATTTCCCTCTCAAAAGTGAGCTCCAGGGTATATCAGACTGGAGCTAAATCGTTATCGGTTAAAACAAAGTCTAAGCGCGGTATGAGAATTCAAACAGACAGAAGGAGGAAGGGGGATCCTTTTAGTCTTCTACTATTATGTTATATTGTCTTGGAGTTAAAGCTGGCCTGTAAAGCTGTACACTTCCAGTATCAACCTATGTAGAAAAAGAGGAACAGAAACATGAACATTTTTCAGGGGGAGAAATGGGGAATAGGAACTGATACTTCTAGATGTTAAGGACGCAATCTGCCAGTGTTCTACTTTCAAAACTTGGCATAGATGTTGCTAAAATAACTAAAAACTGGATTCTTGGCTGCATTGAGTGCCCGGGTCATCGTATGGTATAGTTCCCTGAATGCTTATCAAACGGAAAAAGAAAACACAAAAGATCATATTATCAAGTCAAATGAACAGAAGTTTAGGCTTACTGTTTTCCACTTTCCCATTTTCTTTTCGTTTTGTATCCTTCCAGACCGATTATAACTTCAATTTGAACCCTACAGAAAGGAAATCATCCCTGGCAGGAGCAAGGTACGTAAGGAACAGCACAAAGTAAATGGAAGACAACAATGGCATATTCATAACTCAATATAAATATCAGAAGAGAACAAGGATAAGCACATTGCCTTGTCCGTCATATTCAAATTTCATTTAATCATCAAATCCTTTCTTCAGCAATGAAATAACTAAAATGTGACTAGGACTGTCAAAACAGTGCAAAGCACAAACTTTAATTATTAGTATTTGAAGTTTAGATGATAACACAGTTGTTGGTATTTCAATGTCAAGCACAAACTTTAGGTGTTTGAAGTTTAGATGATAACATAGGTGTTGGTATTTCATAGTTACATAGTTGTTGGTATTTCAAAAGACAAAACATAGTTGTTGGTATTTTTTCAAATACCAAC
>JANIHY010000003.1:6693577-6704171 GCA_027479065.1 Erythroxylum brevipes
GATATGCCCTTCATTCGAAGATTATGCCGAGCCGCTTATTCCCGCAGCTCTTGGGCTTTCTTTGGAGGAGATCACGAGGAAAGTCGAGAGAGAACAGGGCGTGATGCGCGGCTTATCGTTCAATTAAAGAATTGATCCTCGGAAACCGGTCAAATAAATTCTCAATCTCGATTGTATTTCACCTAATTCTTCTGCAAGCAAATACCAACTCTCATGAAATTAAACATCTAAGAAGGAACAAAAAACACAAAGACTAAAGCTTCAAAACCATTCGCATTATGAGCACACATCCTTAAATTTCAAATCAAGCTCGACACAAATCATGAATGTAGGTATGAATAAACCGTCAAGCAGGATAGTAATGGCAACAATATATACCACAGGATACACACAAGGTTCTGCTGAGACGAGTCTCCAAATCGTATCTTCAGAGACACGCACATTAGCATGCATAAACAAAAAGAACCCGTAAATAGAAGAATCTACACCAACACCATAAATGCCAGCAAATCAACTGACCCTTATTGAAACATAATCAGAACTCACAAAACAAAAAACAACCCAAAATTTAAAAGATCAAATGGGAAATGGGATTGGTCAAAGAAAGCATTTTGAGAATGAGAAAGAAGATAAATACTCACCTTTTATGTTGAGGGTAGTAATCTGTAACAAGAGAACGAAAGAGCAATACAAACGTGAAACAGAAGCCCTTGTAATCCGATTTGAGCAGAGCTGGGTGAAGGGTCTGGGGGGTTAGTTGGTGAGCTAGACGCCATCTATCACTCGCTTTTTGCACAGTCAGCCCTGGAGCTCAAGGGAAACATGACGTTTTCGCACTTAGACGTCACGAAACGACATGTCGTTTTAAGATTTGAGAATTAAAACGTTGAAATCCAAGTAAGAGAAAAAGGAAATTATTAAGCAAAATAGACCATAATCTTGATTCAAAAAGGAAATTATTAAGCAAAATAGACCATAATCTTGATTCTTATTACTTCTTTGCCATGAATTTTTTTAGTAGATAATATCTAATAAATTGTTGCATAAATTAATCAAATTTTATCTCGATTAATTTCAAATAAAAATATCGACAGTGACCTTTTAAGGGATTAGGGTTTTTCAATTTCATCTGGTGATTGAGGCTTCTTAGTGGGCCGATGTTACTGTAGAATCCAGTCATCTCCAGTTGCTTACAAGACATAAGATAGCACGAAGCCTTTGCACCTGATGGAGATCTATCCGAGTGATTATCTTATTTAAAACTTCTAATACTTGGATTTACTGAACCAATTAACCGGAATTGAAGACTTCAATTAAACATTAGGAAACCAAAATTATTATAGAAGTCAGTTTCTTCATGCAGGAAAAGTTTGCATCTTTGGCCAATGCAGATTCTTGAGCAACAGGGTGTCCTTTTCAATTAAATTTTCACGAATAAATCTGAAATTTAGAATTTATGATTGGTCAAAATATTGGAGGTCCAGTGATGGCTTGTACAGTCTTTCCTCCTATTTTGTTTCTCCTCAATTCATATTTAGACTTTGTTAGTGGCTTATAGTTCATTTAGAGCACACCCTTTTCTTCCTAATACCAAGTTGGTGTCCAGAGTCTGCGGGAGTGATTACAAGAATATCACACTGGATTTCATGTTTTTACATGTCATTACCTGAACAAAAAGTAGCATTCTTAACAAATATGTAGGAGCTAGCTAAGAAACAGATTGAAGGAATCACAAGCTATTAGGTATTAACATTCAATAAACATTATAATTATTTGCCAATAACAAAAATTGAATCTCTACTCAAAAGATCAAAGTATCAATATGCATCCCAAACTGGTGGATTTGAGAAACTCATGCCATTAACCCTTTGTGCAAACAACCCACCAGCTCAAAGGGAAAAGAAATGACACACCAATTCCTGATGATGAGATTAAGCTCCTGTAGCATTTCCACCCTCATGCTTCAGAAAATTCATCTAACTTCGTCCGATCCAACATCCACGTTCTTCTTTCTGCAGAAGCATTCCTTACCTTTTCTTTGCTCTGCAATGAAATCCCATGGGACATATAGGGTGAAAATTAGCTTTTAATAAAGATTTGAAGTGCATGTGTGCATTTATCAACCGAGCCTTTTTAACACCGCTAAGGAGTTGAATACAAGTGAACTGTAGAGCAATCTCAATTTTATGCTTGTGATGTAACTTTACCTGCCTAGTAGGACTCTGCCAGTTTTACAATAGGAAAGCTATAAGACGTCACTAAATATACCAAGACAGTACAAAGATTTTGTACAAGCAGAAATATATCATTCGTCTACAGCTTGCAACACATATCCTCAGAAGTAAAACGTTTTCGACAACTTTTGATCATGTACACAGTTTGCATAAAGGATGCAGGTGCTAGGCTGGTCAAGTGACCGTGAACCATGTTCAATTGAAATTAAGGCCATAATTATTCATCATACATTCGTATAGACTGCTCAAATTCATGGTGAGTGAGCTCCACCACATACACTTCCATCTAAAGATTCATAAGTAGGTACAAAACAAAGACTTGGGGGCCGTTTTCATTGAAGTAATTTGATTGATATGAATTACTGTCAGCAGAAGGTACACCTAACATGTATACATTGAGGCATAGAGCAAAACTGTTCATGTTTGAGTGAGCAGAAACTAACTGTCACTGCACGACCCTCTTAACAGCCTTTCCAGAAGTGGCCTACTATTCACACGAAAAGCAAGTTTGTATTACTGTTCAAGTTAGTGACATTGATGCACAAAAATAGTAGGATCATGACTTACATATACTTCATTGAGAAACAATGAAAAGGAGTTAGATGAATTTCATTCCTTCTATGTGGCCTGCCAACAACGTTCTTTTCTTCAATAACCATGGAAAGAAGCCTGTTTAAAATAATTAACTGCAAATTCATTACTCTCCAACTTGTACTCCCTTGCAGATATTAATCAAAAGAGTATACATACTAGCAGTCATCACCAAGAAGGTGAAATCATTTATCTTCGCTTACATCAATGTTGGCAGAAAATGTTTTTGGTTCTTCAAGCATATTCTTCACAACTGGATTAAAAGAACCACACATAAGACAAACCAAAAGTAAAGACATCTACTCCTTGGATGCTTGATTGAATTGTACCTTCCGTTTTACTTTCATCACCTGCATCTTCAGTCTTTACTACCTCAGAATTTAGAGCCCGAGCAATGTGTTTGACATGATTCAACCGTAATTTCTTGGGTGGAATACCTGAACAGCATCTTAGATGAGTAAAATTTTAACAAAACAAACTACAATGAAATATACTACACCTATTAAAATCCATACCATCCATATAAAGGACAATCATCAACATGAAAGCAACATTATTTGAACTTACAATTGGAAGCTGCATTTCCTTGCAAAATCAATTCTGCAGCAATTGTGTGATTTGTAACAACATCCACTGGGTCATGAAGTGATCGTGCAAGATGTTTTATATGATTTAGTAACGGTCTCATAGGCAATTGAGAGAACTTATGAGCTGGAATTTCTAGGGCTACAAAAAAAAACCAAAAAGAAAAGATGATGGATATGTCATCGTTTTCATTTAGAATATAGTTTATAATTTTCATGTTGGATGCAGTGAAATCAACTACAACTCTTACCAACAGAATTTTTAAGATCTGCACTTAGCATTTGTTGCCTTTGATCTGTAGAAACTTGAGCAAGGCCATTGCATTGAATAGTAACACTGGGGCTAGAAATCATCTCACAGCACTCGTCAGTTGTGGGCATAAGAATTTCATCATTACTTGCAATACTTTGATTGGGTTGAAGGTCCAAATAAGTAACTTCAGCTTGTTGCCTCCGGAGCTGATAATTCCTACGCCTTCTAGCAAGATGTTTCTCCCTCTCTTCAACACTCATAGATTGTCTTCTTTGTCTGTCCCGCAGGCGCCGTCTTTCCCTTTCTTGCTCCTTATGCAAATTCCTCATCAATGCCTTTTCTGACTGATCCTCCATGTTTGTCCAGTCCTCTTCTAGTCAATAAACAAATTCACAATCTTGATTGTATTTCGACTAATTCTTCTGCAAGCAAATACCAACTATCATGAAAATAAACATCTAAGAAGGAACAAAAAACACAAAGACTAAAGCTTCAAAACCATTCACATAAAAGCGACCACAGATCCTTAAATTTCAAATCAAGCTCGACACAAATCATGAAAGTAGGTATGTATAAACGACCATGCAGGATAGTAATGGCAAAAATATATCCCACAGAATACACACAAGGTTCTCCTGAGACCAATCTCCAAACCGTATCTTCAGAGACACGCACATTAGCATGCATAAACAAAAAGAACCCGTAAATAGAAGAATCTACCATTACTCCATAAATCCCAGCAAATCAACTGACCCTTATTGAAACATAATCAGAACTCACAAAACAAAAAACAACCCAAATTTAAAAGATCAAATGGGAAATGGGATTGGTCAAAGAAAGCATGTTGAGAATGAGAAAGACGATAAAGACTCACCTTTTATGTTGAGGGTAGTAATCTGTAACAAAAGAACGAAAAAGCAATACAAAAGTGAAACAGGGGCCTTTATAATCCGATCTGATCGGAGCTCGGTGATGGGTCTGAGGGGTCAGTTGGTGACGGCCCTTCTTTGGCCGTTTTGTAGAAAAAAATTCGCCGATATCACGGAAATTGACGCCATTTATTTGGCCTTATCACTCGCTTTTTGCACATTCAGCCTTGGAGCTCTCAAGTTCTTGGGGAATATGACGTTTCGGTACTAGACGTCACTAAACGACAAGTCCTTTTAAGATTTGAGAATTAAATATTAAAACCAAAGTAAAAGATAATGCGAATACATTGTTGTGAATTCATGAAATCAAAGGAAAAAATAATTTTACAGAATAAAGAAAGCAAAAGAAAAAGGGAAATTATTAAGCAAAATAGACCATAATCTTGATTCTTGTTACTTCTTTGCTATGAGTTTTTTTAGTAAAAGGTATTTCATATCTAATTCATATTTTTAAATTTTACTTGACAAAGACACAGAGAATTAATTAATGTTATTTATTGATAATATTTAATAATTATTATACAAATTAGTTAAATTTTATCTCAAAATTAAATTTTAAGTAGGGTAAGCGCGATCTCGATCCCGATCCCGATTCCGATCCCAACTAGTTAATTCGAGCCTTGATTACTGATCAGATCCTATGCAAGTTGGTCCAAAGGGAGGAAATGCCTTGAATGAGATTGCATACCTATAAGTTGGAAAATATATTTGAATATAAGGAGGGGAGGGATGATCTTAACATGAAACATCATATGTTGAAGTAAACATTCAAAAAAAACCCGACTTCTGATTCATTTCGTGGTGGGTGTGTACAATGAATTTTGAAACTGTCAAATAGTTGTCTTAAACTAGAATCTCAATCCTATAAGAGCACAGAACATTACTACCGTGTCTGATCTATGTAAAGCAGTAAACCTGGCAATACGAAATTTACAGGTGTCAGGAAAAATATCAAGAATATGGTCTTCACCTCCATGCAGAAGAGGTTACCATTGGCCTGTTCTTCCACCAAAGGTAAAGAGATCCATCCCTCTCTTCAAGTCCGTAGTTCTTGTCATATTCCTTCAGCAAGTCCCTAATAGCAACACTAGCGGAGGAACTCAATGGACATTGTGTAAAACCAGCCATTGAAAATCTTACCCTCCACTTTCCCAGAAGTTCATGTCGTTCAACTCTCTCATCATTCTCACAGGCAATCATGTTCACAATATCCCTGGCCACACAGTGCTGCTCTGCATTAATCCGCTGCTTGTCATCCCTAGCACAAGCAACATCAATTGATTCAAACATAGCTGTATAATAATCCAACGTCTCGATGAATCTCGGATAAAATGGCTTGGTATTGGTGTTGGACTCTTGCTCGGTAAGTGTCACAATACACGGATTCAAGCTCTTGACTAGTCTCAACAGCTGGTCTCTATGATTCGTGGTGTTCACACTCTCATCAGGCATGTGGTGCAATACATATGGAAAGTTCACTACCACAGCTTCACCAGCCAGGATTCTAAGGTCTTCTCGCCGGACCTCACAGCATGTCATTGCCGTATCGTGGAACTCAAATGGCACATTGTATTGTCGAGCAACATCCGAAAGTCTTTGGCCTACAACATGCAATCCTCCACCACGAGCATGAAAGGATTGGGAATCGTCTACACCAGTTATGCGAATCACCGGTGACCCACCCTGCCGATTTGCAAGTGTTTGAATTAGTGGAATCCACTGGTTGCCTTGTGCAATCTGGAAGTCGATGATGTGGATTACAGGTTCATGTGTCGCAGTTTCTTGAATTGCAGCGTTAGCTGACAAGTATGCAAACCTCCAATAAGGGCAGATCTGATATAATATACCCATGTAAGTCATCAGATCTGAGCCCACTGGTGCTTCACAATTCAAAGCTTTGTAAATTACACTACCTGAAAATTCTAGCCTAGCTCTAAGCCCTTCCAACATGTAAGCACCCACTCGTTGTATTGGATCTCCGGCGACTGAAACCATTCGATCCAACACTTGCATTAAACTTGCAGCTCTCTGTATATCTTTGTCCGATACTGCTTGAGCACAGGCAATAAGCACATCTTTGAGATTTAACCTAGGGATCATTTCCACCATTTTGTTCAGATTTGAACATGCTTCTGGATTTGCATGATGGATCCCATTCAGGAAGCAGAAGTCATAGCTGTTTGTCACATCAGACTCAGGCTCCATCAAGAAGACTTCTAATTCCTTCATTTTCTGGTTCAGTACACTGTTGTCATCAGCAGAAGATGAACCACTTACTGGGGTTCCATATACATTGTCAGGGGAATGGTGATGATCTGAGGGGCAAGAATGTAAAACTTGAGGTGAAAAGGGACTTCTGTTGGAAGAGATGCTTGCAGCAGGAGAATCATATACAACAAAACCATTGGTTGCTGTAGATGATTCAAGGGTAAAGTATTCTTCCTTGAAGGTCTCAAAAGAGATACTAGTTCCTTGACTGCCAGAATCTGATAACACATTACTGTTCACGAGTTGGAAATGAGAAAAACCATATGGATCAATATGTTGCCCAGTTTGATGGCCAAACCCTTGGATACTGGATGAAGTGTGACGTTTCTGGGAAGTTTGCATCTAGTTCCAACTGATTGATTTAGCAAATAATGGAGCAGTTCTATCTGATCTTTTTCAGCGACTTTCCAAAAAGGTAACTGAATGCTAGCTATTCAGCAGCCATCATTAGGCAGTAAGGTACTAACGAGTTCCGAACACAATTCTCTGCACTGCTATGAATTTTTGTAGTCGACCTGTCAGTCCTTTATCAATGTACCTGCCAGAAAGAAAATGCAATTAGAGTTTACAAAAACAATACATCTGTTGAAAATAAATAAACACTACTGAGAAAAGAGAATGCTATAGTTGAAGGAACCTGAGTAGGCAGGAATAAAAGAAAAGAGAGCAGTAAGCAGACCATAAAGATCAAGATTCCATACACAAAAAACTGGGCTACCTAAACAGTAACAGTAAATATGTTTCAGTAGCTAAGGCATTTAGTCATCAACAAGGTACACACAAGGAGCAGGCAGTTACCAAAAACACAATCATATTATCAACATATAAGCAACTGGCCGAGCTAAACTGTAATGGTAAATATGTTCCTGCAGCTAAGGCACTTCTCATCATCAAAAGGCAGGCACAAGAAGCAGCGAAATGAAACATCTGAGAAGGCATAAACTCGCCCCCATACTATTTCATGAAGAAACTTGATTGTCAGCAACGAATTGAATACGCAGGAGCCAGTAACGTATATACACTCATCCCATCTTTGGTCAGATTCAAAAAGAAGTCAATGAGCAGTAGTGATGGTTACCATAGGCTGAGGAGCAAAAGGAGGAATCCATCCAAGAAGGAGCTTGCGTCTAATTAGCTAGTTGGTGAGGCCAGGCAATGAATTAACCTAGAGCCGTATTGTGTCACCAAGCACAGAAGTTCAGAAGAGAAAATCTAATGCCAGACGCAGAAATTTTTTTTCAGAAAAAACAATTTTCATTTTGACCATTCAATTAAGACAATCTGTCATTGAAAAGAACCTGAAAATTGCAAAACACCAGAAGCAGAAGTAGGCATATCTGCCCGCAGAAAGAGACAAACTGTGAAGAAGAATTGAAATTGAGAAGATAATGAAAGCAAAAATTGACTTAAAAACTTGTAACAAAACAAAGTTTGACATTTTCTACTTTAGAAGATCACAAATTGGAAATAAAAAGGTGAAAAGTCTTTATCTTAAAAAGATAATATGGTCAGAGGGTTAGATCTCCAACTCTGACGCAGCTTCCAGCGTCTAACAGCAAGTAATCCTCTGTTGCAACTTTTTTTCCAAAAGGAATCACGAGAGAAATACACGGTTGAAACAGGCAGACTTAGATTGGCAACAAAAGAAACCTCGTTAAGGTTAAGCTACATTTGCAAACTGGTTGCACGTCAACTGATTATCCGAAACGAGAAAAGTGAAGCGGACAAGTAGATAGAAAGTCAACCTCTATCATCAACCATCCAAAGTCCAAACACCATTCTGAGAATTAGAATCTATGCCATTAATCCTAGAGAAATTCTAAGTCGCCCTAAAATTTATAACACCAGAACCTTATGCTCATTAACCTCTTCATCAAGAAAAAAGGCATTCAGGCCACGGAAAGGCAAAATCAGAAGGAAAAAAAAATGAGAGAAAGAGGTAAAAGCAGAGAGATAAACGAAGGGACTAGTCGTTAAACTTAATACCCACAAGAGTTCATGAAATAAGTCTCAAATCTAACTTCTAAGTTCTATCCAATACAAACAAAATATATCCATCAATGAAGGACAACATCAGTAAACGAGAACGATAGGTACCATAAATAAGCGAATACATGATGTAGTTTTTGGAAAAAAGGAAGTAAAACTCCATACTTTCATTGAGATTTAAAAAGAAAAAGGCATGAGCGCGTAGTTATAAGTTATAACATTAACCGGACAAAATGAAAACAGCTAAAGATTTAGACTTTCTTCTTTAACAACTTAACCAAGGCAAGAAATGACGCTTCAATGAAAACTTAACACTTACCCATGTTCTAAAACTGATTAATTCCTGAAAATGCTAGCAGACAAGCATTAAACATAATACAAATCATGCCCCAGACCAACCAACAAAAACCAGAAACACATAGTTTATGCAAAACCCACGTCAGACTAAAACTTGTTCATTACAGAAGAGATTAATCTAGCAGAATTCAGCCCTTGTTTACCTTAAACTCTCCAAAAATGACTCTTTGTTGTTTTAGATGTTCTCTGAGATCCTCTTCCTTTCTAACCGAGAGACATCTTATATGAGAGAAAAAAAAATGTTACAAGATATTATTAAAAAATGTTACAAGATATCATTACGCTGTCGTCATCTTTTATTCGTGAACCTTCTGAAAAGGTACCCCTAAAGTTTCATCTATTTACACGGAAGTGCCAGACAGACGTGCGTAGAAGATACTCCTCCATTGTGGTCGGCGGAATCTCCAATCTCCAGTGAAACATTGACTTTTGTAGGGACCAATGGACTACTCGAGTATAGGGAAAAAAAAAAAGTTGCCGACAATGTATTCTTCAGCTTTGGAACCCGGCTAGAGTGCTAGTAGCTAGTTTATGAATATGGAAAAGGAGAATCTGTGTTATTCATCCACGTCAATTCAGACCAAGTCTGTGCAATTTAAAAGCGAAGCACTTAATGGAGGATGGTAGGGTGGTTTTGATTACTTGAGAGTTGATCAGACTCTTCAATGGAGCTCATCAGACTAACTTGTTTTGTTAAGCAAGAAATGTTATTCAAGCTATGCACATACTCGTTCATAAATCATTTGTCCTCACTGGAAAAAGATTCCGAGCAGACACATGGCTTATGTCACCCCTGCTGGTTTTCCATGACATGAGAGTGAAGGATGGCTGAAACAAGTTGATATTATTTAAGGCCTTAAATCTGCCAGATTGTCCGCTTGTCCTGCCTAGAGCATGGCACATTCACTTTTTTAGAGTTCAGATATTTGTTTAATGTTACAGTATTTTATTGTGTCCAATAAATTTTAACGGTTTATTTATGTAAATTTTGTATAGATCCCGAGTGAATTTGCGTAGTTCTCATGAAATAAATAGTTAAGATTTTATTATACAAAATAAAATAGAGTAATACTTGACAGAAGATCTTGGTTCACTTCTTTAAGCCTCTTCCGTATCATCCAGTTGTTTGAGCTGCGGTGAAAGACAAGTGTATGGTTTCTGAAAAGAGATTGGTTACTCGTCAAAAACTGTTACCTGATAATAAAATATGTAGTTTATAAATTATTTTTAATAAATAGAGATAATATTAACAATAGGCTAAATTTGATCGTTCAATTAATTTGTCAAATAATTAATAAATAAAGATAATAACTAATGTGTCGTTGTTTATACTAGTGAATCAAAAAAGTGTCCTTCCGTTGTGACTCTTTGATTCGTGAAATATTTTAC
>JANIHY010000003.1:6712151-6722644 GCA_027479065.1 Erythroxylum brevipes
TGAAGGATTTATGATGAAATTTAAAATGATAAATAACATTTTATCATATTATATTATGAACCCTTCATCCAAACAATATTTTATTATATTACATTATGCACTTTTTCATCCCTCCTAAATAATAATTTTTTAATATTACATTTATTTACATTCTATTTTATTGTAAACTATTTCATTCTATTATAAACTTTACGTCCATCTAAAAATAGCCTAAGCTTAACGTGCAACCATCTTTACCTTCCAAGCATGAACAAATTAACACTAGTGGGCTACCACTGTTCACCTCATTTTCAGCATATGCCTTCCAATACTTTATTCCAAAGCAAAATGGTCACCCTACCTTGAAATAGAAATATGAATTTTAATTGCACGCTTTGTCTAAAATTAAGCTCAACTTTATCTATTTTCATCTCCTCGATCTACTAACCCCTCCAAAAGCTTCCAAGTTCCAAAACAGAACCATTCAATTCCGGTCCTTAACCTAATAAAATAGCATTCACAGCCTATGGTTTATGCATGCCATACCAAGCCAACAAAACCAAGACAAGTTAGTATGTTGTGAGAGAAAGAAATGTTTAGGAACCTAACTTTTTGTTCTTGTCTTTATCCATTATTGTCCGATGAAGGACATTATGAGATCCCTCTATGATCACTTCCTACCTATACCCCTATTACACAACTCACCCTTGTTGTTTCACCAATTTCCCTCCCAACCATGAACAACATCTTACTTAGAGTTCAGATCTCCTGTCTAATATTATGGTATTTTATTGTATCCAATAAATCTCAGCCGTTTATTTATGTGAGTTATGTGTAGATCCCATGTAAATCCCACATGTGTCTCACAAAATAAATGATTGAGATTTCATGAGATAGAATAATACTAGATAAAGGATCTTGGTTCATCTTACGTGAAGAGCAAAAACTCGTCTTTTGAGCAACAACGCAACAATTGTTTCTGCGATGTTTAAATTTTGTTCTGGTTGTGTTTGATATTGGACGATCATATCCACCTCAAGCATCTTTTAATCGGAAGTTCACAATCCGGCAGTGTATTGTTCTTGAGATCCATCGAATCCCATTTCAAATAATGGAATTTTGCAAGGTTCAAGGTATAATGATGGTGAAAAGGAAATTATAGGACAAAAGGACACTCAGCTTCATGTGAAAACTCAATATACAATATAATCTTAATGGTGAAAATGTCAAAAGCTTACTATAAAGAACATGATAGATCAAAAATCATTTCATGAATTTTAGTAAATTTAAAATATTATGTACCCTTTTGAAAAACAAATCAAATCTATATGTCAACAAAACCATGAAAAGACTTCACAAAATTTCAAAGTATTTGCCTTTCCATTATATCATATAGACAATTTGACATTAGAAAAGTTGATTCAGAAAAAAACTACCTACTGCATATATAGAAAGACAAGGGAAAAGAAGCCCTCTCACAATGTCATCAAAAGGGCAAAAACAAAAGGTTGAGGAATTTGAGTATCTGCCATTTGATCGTTATTTGATAAAAAGCCTCAAAAAAAGGCATCTAAAGAAAGTGGCAATGGCATTGGAGCCAAAGTCGACAGAACATACATAATATATTCCTCCAAACAGATCCTTCCATTTGCTAATTTCAACGTTGTTTTGGACTCTTCTTTCGACCCTTTTCTACTCACTGCAGTTCTTCTGCCTCTTTCCTCATGCACTCTCAACCAAGAAACCTCTAAGATTGCCCTGTCAACTTCTTCTCTTTGGACTTTGATTCACTTGCCGATTCTCGTTGGAATTATATTGGGACAATAACATCCTATATATACTCACTACGCTCTTCAACGCTCCTTATAACATAGACATTTCACGTCCATCCTACGTACCATCACTTTACCATTCCACAAACCTAAAAGATTATCACGTTTTCAGAATGTGTTCTCAAATGGGTAGGGAAGTTATTACCGAACGCGCCATTGTCATCCCCTCCTCCATAGCCTTGTTGCAGGAAAGATTCAGGCAGCTGCAGAGAGCTAAAGAGATTAGAGAAGAAAGAGAGTTTCTGAAAATGGCTGCTTACACTGAGAACAGGCTCGGTCATTCACAGCAACGAGAATCTGCGGGCAGGCTGTTTTTCCAACATGAGTTGATCATTCACAAACCAAGTTCGCCACCTCATTTGTCGCTCTCTCTTTGGCCAGAATCGCAGTTGCAGAGCCAACAAGGTGATTTTCAGTTTGTAGAAAGTCCACGATCGTTGAGCTTTCCTTCTTCTCAGGAAACACATGCTAAGAACAGTCCTACAATGTGGGAGTGGGACAAGCGTGACGAGTGTGTGTCTGATGACATTGACACTTCTCTCCACCTGTAAACATGTTTCCGTACTGGTTTCGGTATTAATATAAGAACTGGTAGTTACAATACACTATTGACAATGTGACAGCTATTCAAGATGTTAGATCCTTCGATATCTTTCCATGTTACAAATCTTTCAAAATTTGTTCTACTTGTCAACACATTCAAATGTATTTAAATTAGTCTTGTCACAAATCTTTCAAAACCTGTGATATTTGTCAACACATTCAAATGTATTTGAATTAGCCTTAATTGTTACAAGATTTGGAGCAAAGATTTTAAAAATTAGTTTTTCCTTGTAAAGCTATATAGAACAAGATGTATACATAATCAACTGTACTTTTTAACTGGATCTAAAACTCTATTATGGTATCAGAGATCTTTCTTTCTAATTGATCCTGTCAGATTTTCTTCCTTCCTCGAATACTTACATCTCACTTCTTACCCTTGTTGTCTTTATTTTTTTCACCAACATGAACACCTCATCCAACAATATTAGTAAAACACAGTCCATAGCACTAATGACCACACAGGACATTGATAAGCATCAACGTTGCAGCTCAAACTTCATTAAACCTCACCTCATCCAACTATATCTCATGGAAGCTTCAATTTCGTACTTGTTGATAATACCCACACGTGAGTGTCCCATATTAGAAAAAGAAGGGAAAGAAGACTAACATCTAAACCTAGTGGGTTATTCCACCTATTATCAATTGTTTTAAGAATAAAACTTTACTTAAATTTGTGTGTGATCTAATTTTTTTTTCTCATGTAGACCTGTAGGCTCATTGTAAACTTTACATAATATCAGAACAGGTTTGTTCCAGATTATTAATTTCCCAGTTATCCATCTGGATGTTAGTCTCAACAGCTGGTCCGGTTATCATTGTGTTTATTTCAAATGATAACTAGATGTCCAATCTCAGTTGCACTTGAAAAAGAGTATTGATAATACCCACATGTGAGTGTCCCATATTAGAAAAAGAGGGAAAAGAATACTAACATATAAACCTAGCGGACCACTCCACCTATTGCCAATTGGTTTTAGAATGGAACTTCACTTGAGCTTATGTGTAACCTAACTTTCCCTCTCGTATGAACCCGTAGGCCTATTGCAAATTTCACAACACTCTGTGAAGTCACTACACCAAATTAGGATTACATCATGTGGACAAGACAAGATCAGCTCATCCTTAGTGCCATCATTGGCTCCATCTCACCACAAATCATTCCATTCATAGCCACTGCAAAAACCTCCAAAGAAGCATGGGCCACTCTAGCCAACATTTATGGCAAACCATCAAGAGGAAGAATAAAACATATCAAGAATTAACTCAAAAATATCAATAAAGGTACCATGTCCATCATAGAATTTCTACAAACAATCAAAATTAGGGCTAATGAATTGGCTAGCCTTGGTGCACCATTATCTGAAGAAGATCTCACCAATAAGATTCTTGATGCCCTTGACGAAGATTATAAAGAATTAGTTCATGTAGTTCAAACAAGAGACAACCACATATCATTTGATGAATTACATGAAAAGTTTCTTCATTTTGAAGCTTCTAGTGTCAACAGTAAAATAGAACCATCCCACTTTCCAGCCTTTGCAAACTATGTTAGTCGAAACTTCAATGGAAAAAGAAATAACTTTGCTCCTCTCAACCATTCAAATAGTTGAAACTCAAATAATTCAACCTAGTGTAACAATAATCAAAACCACAATTCCAACTAGAATCCACGTCCGTACTATCAGAGTGCATAATCCAAGATCATACAGCTAGAAATTGTCCCTCATGCCAAGCGATTCCAATTATAAATGGAAATTTAACCGCAAGTTCCACATCTTAGTCTTAACCCTAAGCCCACTGTGCTACAACAAACAAAAGTGGCTAATGGACAGTGTTGCAACTCATTATGTTACTTCTGACTTAAGCAACTTATCTATTCATGCACTATATGAAGCCTCTTATGACATTTTGATTGGAGATGGCACAAGTCTTCACATAACACACACTGGTTTCACTTTTTTAAACACCTCCAATTTTAAGCTTGCATTAGATAATGTTCTTTGTGTGCCAAGCTTGAAATACAATCTAATTTCCATCTATCAATTTTGCAATTCTAACAATGTTTCTGTTGAACTCTTACCTTCTTGTTTTCTTATGAAGGACCTCCACACAAGGACAACGATGGAGTTTATGAGTGGGCAAATACTTCACCCATATTTGCCTTCTCCACAGTCAAAGCCACATCATCTGAGTGGTACTCAAGATTAGGTCACCTTACATTTTCAATTCTTAAACACATTGTGTCATCACAAAAATTAGAATTATCATCATCCATCGAGTCATCTTGTAATGCATATTGTTGCAATAAAAGTCATTAATTATCATTTTCCAAATCATCCTTTATTTCTTATAATCCACTTGAAATCATTTTCACAGATGTATGGACATCTCCAATCACTTCCCGTGATGGCTTTAAGTATTATGTCATATTTGTTGATCATTACACCAAATATATCTGGTTCTATCCTATAAAACAAAAATAAGAAGTCAAAGATATATTCATAAGATTTAAAGTCATAGTCGAAAAGTACTTCGATCTTCACATCCAAACCTTATATATTATGACAATGGAGGTGAATTCCTTGCCTTATCACAATTCTTAGTTTTAATGTTGTTTCTCATCTTACAACTCTGCCTTATAAACCAGAACACAATGGTTTTATTGAAAGAAGACATCTCCACTTTGTTGAAACAGGTTTAACCTTGTTAACTCACGCAACAATTCCTACCATACACTGGCCATAAGCTTTTGTCACTACTATCTATTTAATTAATAGAATGCTTACATTAACTATAGATCTTCTTTCACCATATGAGAATTTTTTTGGTACAACACCAAATTATACCAATCTCAAAATACTTGGATGTCTCTGTTATCTTTGGCTTTGTCCCTATACCAATCACAAGCTTGAAGAACGATCAAAACCATGTGTATTTTTTGGATACTCATTAACACAAAGTGCTTACCTTTGCTTTAATCCATCTTCTAACAAGACATACACATCCAGACATGTCAAATTTGTTGAGTTAGTTTTTCCCTTCAAAACCTTAGGTTCCACTTCACCAACGCATGATTTTGTTCCCTTATCAACTTGGATTCCTCCACCTTTACATATTAAAATAAATCAACCAGCCATTCAACCACTCATTACTCCATCTACTGGTCTAACCTCAAATAAGTCTCAATCTTAATATGAGAACTCAGCTCCAATTACCTAGTCAACATCCTCATCTAAAACCATTTCCACTAACTCATCTCATCCTATGCAAACAAGAGCCAAAAATAACATTCACAAACCTATCCAACGTTTGAACCTTATCACTTGCTTGCAAACTTCTGATTATCTTGAACCAACTAGTGTCATTCAAGCCATTAAAGATCCAAAGTGGTGTCAAGCAATGTCTAAAGAAAATGATGCTTTGGTTAGAAACGGGACATGAGAGTTAGTTCCAAATAACTAATCACAATGTAATTGGCTGTAAATGGATTTTTGGCACTAAATATAATTTTGATGGATCAATTGACAAGTTCAAAGCATGTCTAGTTGCAAAAGGCTTTCATCAACAATTAGGAGTTTATTAACATGATAAATTCAACCCTGTTGTCAAACCGACAACAATATATCTTATGCTTAGCTTTGCAATCAGTCATGGATGGAAGCTACAACACCTAAATGTAAATAATGCCTTCTTATAAGGTAATATTTATGAAACTGTTTACATGAGTCAACCTCCTATATTCATAGATCAAGATCACCCACATCATGTTTGTAAACTACAAAAAGCAATTTATGGGCTAAAGCAAGCGCCCGGAGCTTGTTATCATGAGTTAAAGCAATTCCTACTCAAGTTTGGATTTCATAATTCTCATTCTGATATCTCACTTTTTATCTACAATTGTCATGGTCAACATCTATACTTATTGGTCTACATTGATGACATAGTAATTACTGGGAGCAGCACTAAGCTCTTGAATCAATTTGTCCAGTCCTCAGCAAAAAAATTCTCCCTAAAAAATCTTGATCCACTATTATATTTTCTAGGCGTAGAGGCTATTCCCAATAGAAAAGGAATACTCCTATCTCAAAGAAAATACATCATTGATCTACTTGCAAGAACCAACATGATTGCCTCTAAGCCTGTCTAAACTCCTATGTGCTCCACGGCAAAACCATCTCTCAATTCTAGAGATCCTTTACCAGATGCATCTGAATATCGAGCAGTTGTGGGAAGTCTACAATACTTATTACTCACCCGACCAGATATAAGTTTTACTGTTAATAAGCTCTCTCAATATATGCACAAATCAACTATAGAACACTGGTCTCTGGTCAAGCGACTTCTAAGGTATCTTTGTGAAACAGTGACTCAATGCCTTCAAATTCATTGCCAATCTCTAGTTTCATTACATACCTTTTCCAATGTTGATTGGGGAGAGACAAGAACACTTATCAATCTAATAGTGCATATATTATTTTTCTGGGGCTGCAACGCAATTTCGTGGAACTCTAAAAGCAAAGAATTGTTGCAAGATCATTTACGGAAGCTGAATATAGATTCGTTGCTAATACCACTGCTGAAATTAATTGGATCACCTCATTGTTGTCTGAACTTGATATTCAACTACCTTCTTGTCCGGTCATATAGAGTGATAATGTTGGTGCCAATCAATTATGTTCCAACCCAGTTTTTCAATCTCGGATGAAACATGTTGCCATAGATTTTCGTTTTATGAGAGATCAAGTTCATAATGGGAAACTCAGAGTTGCTCATATCTCAACCGATGATTAGTTAACTGATATTCTAATAAAGCCACTATCCAGATCTCGATTTCTTCATCTTACAAACAAGATTGAACTCCCAAATTGAGTTCCATCTAGAGGGGGCATGTAACAACTATTCAAGATCTCAGATCTTTCAAGATTTTTTTATATCACAGATCTTTCAAAATCTGTTGTAGCTATCAACACATTCAAATGTATTTGAATTAGTCTTAGTTGTTACAAGATTTGGGGCAAAGATTTTAGGAACTAGTTTTTTCTTGTAAAGCTATATAAACCAACGAAGTATACATTATCAATTGTACATTTTTACTAAATCCAAAACTCTATTAGATACTAGCTCGTGATACTATTTCATTTTGTATGAATTCTCAAATTTCCATCCACCTATTTCTTACCACTTCCACATGTTTGTTGTCATTAATAAGAAGCTTAAGGTTGGACAATGCAATATCATATGTCTATTATCTTCCTCCATACATTTTCATTAGACTATCATATGTCATTATGAGTTAATAATTGTTTGTTTAAGTTAGTAACGATTGTAAATAAAGATAATAAGTTTATAATTATCTAATTTTTAAAAAATTAATTAAATATCTAAGTTTGAATTTGTTCTTTACAAAGGTGAAGAGTCTACTTTTGACATTCACAAAGAGTAACAAAAAGAGTCCTTATTTTGTCTCTTTTATTGTTTATGATCTCAATTTTGACTCTAATAAAAAACAAAAAGAGACAACTATTTTGCCTTTTTTTTTTACCTTACTCAAATCCTATAAAATGTCAGGAACATGACTTGTTTACTTATTCAAATGTAAGAGAAAATGTAAAACAATAATTAAATTCGATTATTTAAGAAAAAGAAGAACTCTATGTAGTAGATCCCACCCTCCTCGAGCAACCTGATGAGGTGAAGTGAAAGTGGCTTAAGAACATCAAACTTTGGTTTTTTTATATACATCCAGCTGGTTGTATGGAAACAAAAGACAGAACTTTAGATACGTTTGAAGTAAAGGAAGAAGACAAGATTCTAAATACTACATCACATTAAACTGTCCATTTTGTTTTAAGCACCTTTGAATAGGTTTCCTCCTCCGTTAAGATTGTGTCCACAAGCTTTTACTGATTGGAATTGTCGAATCCCCAGCCGATTGAATTCTCACTCTTTTCTGTTGGTAAGAGTAATATTGAAATTAAATTGATAATTCTCGGAGTTTGATTTTTTAAATAATTATATGAATCGAATTTGTGATTATTACATAACTCATAAGTTATTAAAAATTAATTATTATAAGTTTTGTTATTAAAAAAGGAAAATTTCTTTTTTTCTAATTAAATAATATTTTTAATGAGTCTAAAAAGTATTATAATAATAAGCGAGCCGTGAGATCACTGAGTTTGAGAATACAGACAAGAACGACCATCCAACTTTCGTTCTGATTCTTAAAATGTCGATGATTTAAGATCTTTTATAGAAGATAACTTCTGCTGTTTGATGTTTATCCAATTCAGAAGCTCTTTTACAAAAGAAAATACCTTCTTTAAGGTAAAGATAGTATGATATAATATCAGGAACTCTTCAAATCTAACATGTAAAGTTTAGAAAGCTACCAGTTCAACTTAAGAAGCATGTACTTTGTCACTAAAAGTTCAGCACTTTTACAGTGGCAATACAGAAGAAACTTTTAGTTCACACCACTTCTCGTGCCCGAAACTTGGAGATGATGAGTGCATTATTGGCCTTATCGTGGGTATGGAACTTGGCAAGTATAAACTCAAGTCCATGTACTGGTTCAATAATAATTCTTCTTGGAAAATAGTTTTTTGAAAGTTGATTAATAATTTTTTTAGTTATAAATAATTTTATTCGTTCTTTTAATATCATATTTGATATCAATTTTAAGTGGAATGTCATAATTTTCCTCTTTTAAATTTTTGTGTGCATGTTAATGTTTAATTGAATTTAGATTTTCCTCTTAACATAATATTTCACGTAGACAAAGAATTCAAATTCTATATTAAAAAAAGAAAGGAGCAAAATAATTTATAAGTTCATATAAAATAATATTATCCAACTCCTAATTAACTATGTTCCAAAAGAACGAGAAATAACAATGTTTTACAAATTAAAATAAAAGTTAAACCGGTAAGATAAGATTGAAATATGATTGAAGAAGATTGTCATTATCTGTCGAAAAATTTGAAATTTAATTTTAAAAAATTATTAAATAAAAATTAATTAAAAAACAAGAGCACTCTTAGCCCTAATTCACATCCTAGAATGAGGCAATTAGTGTATCCATTCATCATAATTCAAGTGGAGAATGGGGAGAATGCTTAGTTTTGTTTTGATCATTGAACTAGCGAAAGCCTTTTATATTTAAGGGATGATTTTCAGCTAGAATACTAGTTCATGCTTGGGTCAAAAAGGCTATTTCTTATAATTCTTAACATTTCTGTGAAAGAGGGCTAATAGGTCCTGATTTACTATCCGGCTACTTGCCTAACATTACATGAATGGATAATCCTATATGGATCCTTAACAGCAATAGTTTTTTTACTAATTCCACTTGTGCTAAAGCTATCAGACCTCACAATCCTCACATTCCTTGGTTGGAATCATGATTCCTAAAGCCTCTTCCACTACTTAGTTGACTATAAGGAGAAGGTTGAAATCAAAAGTCAGGATCATTGGCTCTAATGATCTTCTATGCAAACTATGCTACTAGGTTGAATCTATTGATCATCTTTTCTTCAAATGTAATTATACTAGAATGCAATACAATGAATCTTACATGTTCAAAGACCGATTGACATAATATTCTGATTTGAGCAAACAAATAATTTCTAAATTTGGGGAAAAAATCAAATATATCTTTGCCTCTTTACTATATAAGGGTAAGGCTGCGTACTATCGGACCTTTTCAGATTCTGCTTCATTGCAAGATTTCAGATTGGGTGATGATGATGAATATATAAAACTTAGATGGAAATAAATCAAAGACTTCTCCACAAAAAGAAAACTGAAAAGTATGTTCTAGGATACAAAATTTAACGACGGATTAGAAAAATTCTAGAAGTTCATCAATAGATAGGAGAACTAAGTCTTTCTGCAAGGAGAAGATGGAAACTTTAATTTGTCATGTTTCTAGCTTTACCCGATAGTATGATTTTGTGGTTTTGTTGTATAATTTCAAACGTTTGGGCATTACCTTGTAATGCCTTTTATAACTCTTAATGAATTTATTATTTTGCCAAAAAAATTAATTAATTTATAAAATTGACTTTTTAA
>JANIHY010000003.1:6747095-6760991 GCA_027479065.1 Erythroxylum brevipes
AAAAATTATAAACATGTATACAAAGTAAAAAATGACACTTATTTTGAATAATTAAAATGTATCTAAAACGACACTTATTATGAATCAGATGGAGTACTATATATATCTAAATATTTATTGATTATAATAGTTCTAAAATCTAAATCCTCTTTAGATTTTATAAAATGAGCTGGAGTTTCACAAGAAAATATAACAAGAAAAATATAAGTAAAATGTTAATGATAAATTAATGTATGCACTAATACAAATGATTAAACTTTTCAATAATATGGTAATTACAATTACAATCACAACTTGTAATTGAAAGTAGATTAAAAATTATAACCCTAAAAAAATTGGAAAAAATGCCTCCCATATGTATAAATTATGTGTAGTTGAAGCAAGCTGCATATATAGATATGTATCATCAATAATTTCATGTCTCTTCGATGGCCATGAGTGTTGGGAAAGTGATGGAAAGAGAATAAAAGGTTAAGAGAGGAGTGGGAGGATGACAATGATGATGACAAGACAAGTCAAACGTCAAATCGAGGGTCTTAAAATCATAAGACAGTCAGTGGACGTATTGTCAATCAATAGGATTTTGTGTGTTATATTTTTTTTCTATATTTATTTACAATTTCTGATTTTCTTAGGGAGGCAAACCCCTTTACTAGGGAAAACAACAGCTTCTTTCTTTAGATCCTATGTCAACAACATCTATTTTCACATGCCAAAGTCTAGGTTTTTCACTTGTTTTCTTTGACCCCACTCACCTAATCCCATGTTTTAAAATTAATTAAACAATTGATTTTATTGATTTTAAATATATAAAATATCTTTAAAATTCAGTCCGACCATTGAACCCAAAGATCAAGTTGACACGATTCCCAAGAATCTCAAATATTAACCTCTCCACTTTTCTCTTCTTTCTTATCTATCCATCTAACGCGAAATGCACACTTCAATTATTTCCACTCATTTTCAGAGCTTCATTTTGATGTTTCTCATTTAAGGAGAGTGTCTTTCACCAATACTTTAACTTACCCTTTAGAGCTTTTACTTTGATTTGACCATCCATGTTCATTGTTTGTGTATACTACTCTTTCTCCATGTGTAGAAGTTAGGTTAAAGGTGATGTGATGCTATTGCTATGCACAAAGGCTATGGTATGTCGGGTTTTTTTTTTTTTTTTGGGTAGAAAGAGGTAGCTAAACTCACAAATCAAAAATTATCATAAATACATAACACCAATTAAATCATGATGAAGCCAAGAAATCACCTTATAAGGAATGCTCAGAAGAGAATAAAATCCAGGAGCATGATCATGAGCCTTTCATATTAAGAAGACCATAAAATCTTGTTACTGCCTTAAACTCGCATTTAAAATAGAAAAATGACTTCTAAAAGGTAACCCTATTCATATATAACTAAAATTTGATTATTTTACTCGGAATATCTAATAAATAAGCTTTAAATTCCCAACTTCTTTGGCTTCTACTATTAAAAATGGGAATTTAGAAAAAATTGTGAAAGCAAATATGGACAAAGGGACAATTTTCTATAAGCTGTCAAGCTAACCTAAAACTAAGTGACAAAAACTTTCTTAAACGTGATGACAAGATTCGAGGCAATGAATTCTGCCAATAGCTCCAACCGAAGCCTTCCATTTCTTTTTGTTCACTGTGTTTCAGATTTGTCGACACTTTTAGTTTATTACATGACATGTCTACGATGGTCCAATGTTTTTTTTTCTTTTATTGTACAAGCATTGACATATACATATATACATATATATATATATAATATTATACGCCTATGCTCTCATATTCTCATAGGGGTCACTACTTGCCAATCTGATTCTATATATTTGGAGTTATTTTTTTTGTTTTTTTTGGTGAGAAGGAAAGAAAACCAAAAAGGCCTATGGCCTTAAGACAGCAATAGAAGCAGCATCATTAAGAAGAAACTGACGAAGTCCTGACCCTGGAGCCTCCCAAATAGTCAGAAGCTGAGGATTAGAAGACCCCTGCTTAGCTAGAAAATCCGCACACTGATTACCTTCTCTATAAGTATGCACAATAGAACACTCCCAATCACATTGAATCAAATGCCTGATGTCCTCAATAACATGGAAGTAAAAGGGTGAGAGGGAGGACAAGGTCCCGCAACTAAATTAATAGCATCAAGAGAATCGGACTCCAAGATAATTCGTCTGAAATCACAATCCCAGGCTAAGAGGAGGTCATGATACATCGCTTGAAGTTCAGCTAACATATTAGTAGCATGACCAATGAACCCCGAGAAACCCACAATCCAAACTCCTTTAACATCCCGCATCAGACCACCAAATCCAGCAAGACCCGGATTACCAATCGAGCTACCATCTACATTAAGCTTAATGTATCCAGGAGTCGGAGCTTTCCAAGACACCCATCTGTCCAGCTTCACATGTGGAGAAGTAGGAGATGCAAAAGCACGATGACACTCATCAAACAGCTTCATGACCCAGAGACGTTGCCCAAATAAAGATATGACCTCATGTTGAATACACTCCTTGTTTCTAGCACACCAAATCACCCAAGCCACGACGACAAAACGAAGGGTATAATCAAAAGTGCGCGAGGAATCTAAAACATGGTGAGAAATCCAATCATCAATAGTTAGCATGAAAAAGGAGTCCTCGACATGCCCAATAATAGATAGCCAGACCTGTTTTGCCCAAAAACAATCACGAAGAGCATGAAGATTGCTCTCCCATCGAGTACCACAACGATGACAAAAGGGAGACGAGGCTATGCCCCAATTATATCTCACCTCGTTCGTCGATAATCGGTGCCACCGTATCTGCCAAAGAAAGAAACGGAACTTCTGTGGAATATTGAGTTGCAATATCCTCCTCCAATGTTTACTGGGGTTAGGGGGATAAGGCAAACGAGTAATAAACTCAAATCCAGATTTCACCGAGTATTGACCAGATGCATTCTCTCCCCATATCAGAGTATCGGCACCCACCTTTGTCCGAGAAAGTGGGATAGCAAGAATGTTATGTCTCACTTCTATGTCCATGGCCGTGCGCAGGCAAGATAAATTCCATGTGCCTTGATCATTCAAAATGTCACTCAACCTTAAGTGGTGATCCTGAGTATCTACTCTATCAACTCTTCTGCGCAGAGGAAGATCTCCGACCCATCTATCATCCCAAAGCTTAATATTGTCCCCATTACCGACTCGCCAAGTGAAACCTTCTTTCAGAAAAAGACTAGCTTTGGAAATAACTTTCCAGCCAGGGGAAGCAGTCGACGAAGCCTTGCAATTAAGAATAGAAACTTGGCGTAAGTATTTACGCTGCAATACTTCTGCCCAAAATTTTGGACTATGTTGAGAGAGATCCCAAATTAACTTGCCTAGCATGGCAATATTATTATCCCGAGCTCGACGATGACCTAACCCGCCCACCGCTGTCGGACTACAAACCATCTCCCAATTCAGAAGATGCAACCCCTTGTTTTCATTAGACTTTCAAAGGAAATCACGACAAGATTTATCAAGGATGTCACACGTTCCTGCTGGCAGCCAGCAAGTTTGCATGGTATATAAAGGGATAGTGGATAGCGTGGATTTCACCAATGTCAATCGACCTGCTTTATTTAGGAGCTTGGCTTTCCATCCTTGAAGCCTAATACTAATCTTATCAAAAAGAGCTTTGAAGTCACCTTTCTTATTAGCACCATTGAGGGGAACACCAAGATAATTACCCAAGTCCATAGTAAAATGCAGTTGAAGTTGCTGCCGAAAATTGTTCTTATGATGCCTATTAATGTGAGGAGATATAAAAGTTTTTGACTTCTGGTCATTGATTTGCATCCCAGAAGAAGAACAAAACTGTCGTACAGTATCCAAGACCACCTTACATCCTCTAAGAGACGCATGAGAGAAAAGAAGCACGTCATCAGCAAATAACAAATGCGAGATAGGAGGCCCAGTACCTGAGACATGAATAGGCTTCCACTGATTGGATTGCACTCGACTATCGATAAGCATAGATAATTTCTACATGCAAAGCACAAACAGATAAGGAGATAATGGGTCCCCTTGGCGTAGCCCACGCTTAGGTTCAAACGCTGGTAACCGACAACCATTCCATAGAATGGAGAGACGAGAATTCGATACACAGGACATAATGAGAGAGATGATAAGCGGGGGAAATCCAAAGTCAAGAAGAGTCTGTTGTAAAAATTGCCAGTCCACTCTATCATAAGCTTTCGCCAGATCAATCTTCATAGCCAAAAAGCCATCTCGTTTCTTAGATTTTCGAATAGTATGAACCACTTCCTTAGCAAGAATGATATGCTCTGCAGCTGTTCTACCGGGTATAAAGGCCCCTTGCATGGGTAAAATAAGGTCACCCAGGATAGGACGGAGACGTTGGACGAGGACCTTAGTGAGAATTTTATAACTCACATTACAGAGACTAATGGGTCGAAACTGAGTCATAGAAATCGGCTGGGAGTCCTTTGGGATTAAGACTACCAGAGTTTCAGTGATTTCCTTAGGACATGTACCAGAATCAAACGCATCCTTCACCATATTGAAAACACAATCCCCAACAAGATGCCAATACTTTTTATAGAAAACCGGTTGAAATCCATCCGGACCTGGAGCTTTATAAGACTTCATGGAGTGTAAAGCCGCAAGGACCTCCTCCTTAGTGATAGGTTTCATAAGAGAAATAGCATCTTCATCAGTAAGCATAGCATGATTTGGAATCGAGGGGAAAGGCATAGCAATCTCAACAGTAGAGCAAAATAAGTCCTTAAAGAATTTTAAGACCTCATGTTGGAGAGCTGATTGATCAGTTATCCAAGAGCCATCTGTGCATCGCAAACGCTCAATCCTGTTGCGCTTACGACGCGAAAGGGTCATAGCATGAAAAAATTTGGTGTTTTTATCGCCATGCTGTAACCATTGGACACGTGACTTCTGATACCAAAACACTTCTTCCTGCCGAAGAATATCATTATATACAGTGATGAGGTCGTGCTCTAAGGATATGAGTGAATCAGATGGATGATGAGCTAACTCACGCTGCACTCCTGCCAATCGGGCAAGAACCCTTCTCTTCCGTTGGAAAATGTTTCCAAACGTGTCCCTGTTAAACAAAAGAGTCGCTTCAGTGACGTTGGTGAGAGCTTCAGGCAGAGAGGAATGGTTCTTGTGCCAAGCTGTTTGAAGAATAGGAAAAAACTCTGGATGAAGAGTCCATGCATCTTGAAATCTGAAAGGACGAGAGCACACCGGGGGTATGTAACCATAGAGCTTCAAAACAATCGGATTATGATCAGAATGTGTACGTGGGAGGTGATGAACCGAAGCCTCTGGAAATAGCAACCTCCAGGATTCAGTACAAATGGCCCTATCAAGACGGACAAAAGTGGAAAAAGTGCCATTGAGTCGCTGTCGGTAAGTGAAAGGGGATCCTTTATACCCAAGATCCATAAGATAGCAAGCATCCATATTCTGTTGAAAACGAATTGCACGCTTCATAGCAAAATTACCACCACGCTTCTCTGAGGTGCACGAATAATCATTAAAATCTCCAATCAAGACCCAAGGAAGAGTAATAATAGTATTGAGGCGATACAGCTCTCTCCAAAGACAAACACGCCCTGAAGGATGAGGACTAGCATATACTGCAGTCAAGAACCAGGTCTGAAGATAACGATCTTGAACAAGAAAGTGAATGAATTGCTTATGAGTAACTAACACTTCAAGGTGAATAAAAGAAGAGTTCCATAAACACCAAATGCCACCCGAGAAACCAGAGGCTTCCACACGAACAATATTTTCAAAACCGAGAGAGCTAGAAATTCGATCAGCTCTAGGTCCTGAAATATGAGGTTCCAAGATAATAAGAACATCTACCTTATTACTTCTGACAAGTTCCTGCACACAAGTTTTAAAATCTGCATGAGCCGCTCCCCGACAATTCCAAGATAAGATATTAAGATTATTAATCATGAAAAATGAAAGAAGAGAAAGAAAGGAGGCACGCTATTAGGCAATACTGCTTGGAACCATTTCAACATCCACACCGTCAATAGTGGGATTAATCTCGACACAGTCCTTGTCACATTGTGATATAAGCACGTTGTCAGTAGGAACCGTAACAGAATCTTGAATATGTTCTCTACCAGGATCAGGAGGCTCGTGGCCATGTACGACTAGCATTTGACCCTGATTGATTCCATCCTGGAGAAGAGCGGAAGAATGAGGAGGAGGAATGGACTGCTAGAATGCTTGCCGAAACTGGGATGCAATGTTGAGAACAAGATTGGGATCTAGAGTAGGAAGCGAATGTGTAAGACTACGAGCATCGCTGCTGGAATTTCTAGGACGAGGCATTGTCAATTTAGCATTCGATTGATGTTGAATCTCATCCTCAGGTACGTGAATAGGAGACTTACTCGTCATGTTCAGTTCAGGGCCAATAGGACCCATGGGCCTGCTACTCACCTCCTGTCTTCTAAAAGGCTTACCAGGCTGTTTAGTTCCACTACTAGACCCGACATCAAAAGTAAACCCGGCCTGCTTCTCCTGTGCATTTCCCGAAACAGCGAAAGGGGGCAACTCATTGTCCACATACGCACCCTCATTCAAAACCATGTATCGATTAGAAAGATGGCGCTGAGTTTTTGGCGGGAGATCGACTGATTTGAGCCGCGGAGATCGCTTAGATCTTTTCTCTACCACCATCCACGATCCTATCCCAAGATTCTCGCCGATAAGATTGCCAACTAGACTAGCGTCGTTAATCGGCCTATCTCCAGCCATCGTCTGCTTCGCCTCAACGACAAGCTCCGCTTGAAGATTATTTTCCAGTGCACCTGAAGCTGCTAGAGTAATTGGACAAGTATGATCCTTATGGCCAAACTTCCCACACTTGAAACAGATGGTGTGGAGCCCCTCGTACTCAACATAATAGGTTTTGCCATCTAAATCCAGTTGCCCGACTAGAGGTTTATCCAACTCAATCTCTACACAAACTCGAGCAAACCGACCACGATTGGCCAACGTGGTATTTTTGTCAACCTTGACTGGGCGACCAATACCTGTTGCCAAAGTGAGCAATAGGTCCTCATCATAATACTGAACTGAGACCTCAGGAAAGCGAACCCATACCAGAGAAGAATCCACCGTTGCATGTGCAGCCGAGAAATCTGGTGTCCATTGGCGGATGGTAAGATAATGGTCAAAAATCAGCCATGGTCCTTGCTCCATAGCGACCTCAAAATCAGCACCATGATCAAATTTAACAAGATAATAATCATGTCCAATATCCAACAAGTCGAATCCTCCCACAGGTTTCCATAGCTGTTCAATTTTAGAGTATAGCACTCGAAAAGATATAGATCTGCCCAAGAGTTTCACAACAACAGATTGTCTCCAGGGAGCCTCCAATCGCTCCATGTATGTAGGATTAACATGGAAAACTAGAAAACTATGATTACCATCCTTGAATTCCCGCGTGACGATCCCTTTCTCAATAAGATCAACTGGGATTTTCGCCTGTGCATCGTATGCTAGTTCCTTGCTTTTCTCACGATTTAAAACCTTATCTTTCCAAGACAACTATTTCGAACCATTATAGCCATTACCTGGAGGTTCGCGATGCTCGGAGAAACGTTGATGAGTTGCGCCCGGAGGGGGATCTGGTGGTTTAGTCCTTTTCGATGGACGAGGGTCATTAGGCGAGAGACGATTTCGGGAGGCCATAGTGACTTCCGTTCCTCACGCTAGAGGCGGCTGCAAGGAGCGGAGAAACGGCAGCCCAGATCTGAAAAGATCTCCCCCACCGGAGGAGAAGAAACCGAGAGAGAGACTGACAATACGGCGAAGCGGAGGGTGGGGAATTCATTTGACGTTGCGTATATTATTAATACATGTCGTTTTATATCGTGTTGAGCCGAATTTTAAGTCAGATTTCAAATACAGACTTCGAGCTAAAAGACTAAACTAATTTTTAATATTAAACTCGAGCTCAATAAAATTGAATGATTTGTTGATTTTGAGTCAATTTCAAATATATCATATCTAATTATTGTCTCTTTATCGACTTAAAATTAATGAGATAAATTAAATTTAAATATTTAAATTTGATTAAGTTCAGATTTGAACAATTTTGTCAGTTTAATTTTAGAAAAAATTGAGAATTTAAAACTCAATCTCATTTTTATTAATATATGGCTAGAAATTGATTGCAAATCTTTTTTAAAGCAGCAAGGTCAATATGACCATACTAGAATAGAAACAAAAATAAGCAATTGAAAGTTCTCCATTTCCTAACAAGTAACTTCCTATCCATTTCTTCAAATTAACATTAAAATCTTGTCTCTTTTGCATCTACATTTAACTCCAAGCTTGCAAAAGCAGAAAGCAAATCTGGGTCATTTTTTAAATCCTCTCTTACAAAACCAACCACTTGCATGTTTAGACACTTGGCCAAAACAAAACTGAGTACTGGCACAGCATTCCAAGTCTCAATTTTGAGATTAGCTAGCAGAACTAAAGTTCAAACTCAACTCATTTTCCTTCAAGAAAAAGCTACACAAGACACAAAAGGGGGTAAAGGAGAGAATGGTAAGCAATTCTTATGTTCTGATTCGCATAATGTTTCAGATTCAATTTAATTTTGTTGATTACTTGAAGGATCTTTATACTGATTACTTCTATGTATTACCTTGAACTTATGATGCTGTTGTTCTGATTGATCACCTTGCATGTTGATTTATGAACTGTCGCTGATCTATCAAACAGTGGATATTTGTACTCTGGATATTCATAAAAAAGCCTTAAATGGCAGCAAAAATGTGGATTCTCACATGCCCACCGAACACAAGAAATGAAAGCCATTTATTAAGATGGCTTCTTTTGTGTATTCTAGAATTTATCTCATGCGTACCGAAAGGATTGCGACTCTGGTTTCAGTTATCGAAAAGTAAAAATAAAAAAGATGGCTTCTTTTTTCATTGGAAATGTCCAAGTATGTGCATAAATCTCACCATATGTATTTAACAAGATTTGGGGTACTCTTCGCTCCCCAGTTTAAATTTAGTAGTTTGCATTTGGAATGTCACAATCTGTCATCCTCATGTTACTACCAAAAGAATTTTGTGATCCTGAAGTGTGAAGATGTTAATTTGATTTCCTCTTTCTTTTTCTGGTCTGATAATAGCAAACTATATCATCTGATCATTATTGTAACATCAGACCTAACCTGGTTTTGAGTATAGACAACTTCAAAGCGAGTTGCAGAAAGGAAAGTTGCAAAGTTCGAAAAGAACATTACAAAGAGAGGATTGAACCATGGTAACTCCAAAGGATTTAACCTCCCAGTGGGAAAAATCTTACTTGGTATTTTTCTCTTTGTAGGAATTGGATCAGGTAAATTCCTCTGATCAAGTTCACATCTGAAATATCTATGATTGTTAGTAGTCCTGCAAACTATTCGTTAACTAGGAATTACTTTGGTTATCTTAAGACAATAGGTTCTACAATATGTTGCATACTAGGACATAATTTCTTGTGGTGTTCTGTAACTGGTCAGGAACCATTCTATCCTTATTTAAGCTCAATCTACCTTCAGATGTATAGATTCCACATATATATTTGCAGATAAGTTATATTCCTCAGTTTTTCGTATCCTTCTTTCTTGACAGTATTGCTTCTAATAATAAGGAAGGCTACTAAAGGTGGGTCTTCCTAAGCATAGGGAAAATGGAAGTGCAAAAGGAAAGCTCCTCAACTATGCAGTGTCTTATTTATCAACTTGATTAAACTAAACAGATTGTGTTCTTCAAACCATTTTGAACTAGTTTTTGGTTATATTTGTACTTGTGACTTTGACCAAATGAATGAATTATCCTAAAAGTTGGGTTTAAGAATGGGAATCTTATAGTTGTTGACCCTATTACAATCTCAAGAACTTACATGGTGTAAATTTTTAACATGTCAATATGTACCAAGATTTCCATATATATGGTGTCACCCCATGAATTCTTCTCCATTTTCTGTGAAGAGGGGAGACAAAGGAGTAAAATCTAATTCTCCGTAGGAGGATCCTCCTTATATTTTGCATTTCTCATCGAACAAATTAAGTCAAAATGTACTGAGATTGGTTATGATGGTAATTCACCTGGAAAAAGCCTTGTAACTAATTTTTGTTTCTGTTCTTTTGGTTGAGTTTTTAGTGAAGGTCCTGTTAATCTAATGAAAAGTCAGAAAATACTTAAAGATTGAAAATATGGTAAAAAAAATAACTAGTTGGCATTACTCTTCAAAGGAACTAAATGTTGGAAATTGAGGGCTTCAAGATTAGTAGAACACTTAACTAGTACATGATATAGCAGTACTTGGCACATCTGGATTCTGAAGACTCTTTTATAGTTTTTCTATAGCTTTACATCCATTATTCCGAGTGCTTTTGCCTCACTTTGTACAGCCATGAGATATTCCCCGAACTCCATTTCTGGTTTCAGTAACCACATCTATGATCATTGGCATAAGCAGCAACAAAAGACAGTGACATGAAGATACCTTGTGGATCCTCGACAAGCTAGAGAAATCTTTCTCCGTATATGTGTGTTGCCTTTCCATAAGTTCCTTTGCTTTCATTTGATCTCCTAGATGATCTGGGCATCCTGTTGTTGGGTTTGGTACCCTGATAACAATCAGAACTTTTGGACACCTTCCTAAGACGAGGATCAAAACTTAAGTCGTTGGTCATATCTGTGTTGCTCTTGGATAAATTGTGATCAACTGAAGAATCATAACCTATTGCCTCAAATTCCTGCTCAGAACACAGTCATTTTAAGAATTAACAGAAAGTAGATGCAGCAAATACTTGTACGGGCACTTTGGAGTTGTATGATGAAAAGGGGAAGTGTTCATGCTGACCTTAGACTTTGTCTTGGCACAATAGGGTGTTAGACATGGATTGAGGTCCTTGAGAAACAAGTCATCTGGACTGCCGGGTGTTGCAGCACCTGAGGAGCTGAATTCCTGAACAAAAACATAATAATTTGTAATCAAGTGATTCTCATCAGATTGAACAGGGGATCTTAGTCTAGCAATAAGGAACGATCCATCTCATTTTTGTACTTACTAAAGAATTTGTAGCTTCTTCGTAATCATAAGTTGGTGTCATTGGTGAGCTGCCATAACGTGGGATGACTGGTCTCCCATATTTATCTGCCTTCACCTGTTTGACCCAAAGAAATGTAAAAAATTAACATCAACTTTAGAATGCCAGTAGTTTCAGAAACCTGAAGGGAAGAGATCTCCCTTACGGGAAATTAACTTGGTTAGATATTAAATATATCGAAAGTCACTAGTCCAAAGTAAAAACTCAATTAGCAACTTCTGATAACAGAGGCCTATCATTGAAAGCTTTTCTACATGCTTATATATTTATCAAGCCACATTTTAAAGAACTCCAAGACAAACTTAATGCCATCGACCCCTTTAAACAACTTACGAATCAGGAATCGTTTTCAAGTTCAAATGAATGATAATTGATCGAAAAACCCAAAATAACTCAGATATGGAAAACCTAGGGTGATTAATTAGAATGCTGAACAAGGATGAGTTGCTTGTAGTACCTCAGCAAGATCGTCGGCTAGGCATTTCAACTGGCCTGTAAGAGAAGTGACCTGTTTCTGGAGTGTTGGAATGAGCTGTTTTGCTTGCTTCAACTCTGAACCTTGTTGCTCCAATAGATCTTGAAGCTGAGAATTCATTGCGTCAGGGAACAAGATTGCATTTTTTAGTGACTTGATATCTTCCCTTTGTTTCAGGCACAAGTCCTTCAATTTCTCAAGCTGCAATATTCATAGGGAAATCATCGACCAATAAAGAGATCAATACAAATATGAATTTCCAATGTCTAATTCTACTTGAAATTTGCTAGTATACCTCAAATGTCGAATACAAAACCAAAAACTGAAAAGTTCAAAAGCAACACTACAAGATGCAGTTGAAACCATACTTAAAAAACAAATTTTTCAATAAAAGAGTTCGAATTTAAGCTCAACAATCAAGTTTAAGCTCACTTCTCTGTTCTTGTCTTCCATCTTCAACTTGAGTTCAGCAATCTCCGTTTCTAACTCTTTATTAGCAGTTAAAAGCTCTCTCTCGCTCCTCAAAACCATCGCTAAAGTCCTCGTATTCCCATTACTACCGCCCCCTTTCACTTCCGTTAACGCTTTAACCTCTCTCTTTTTCTCCTTTTCCTTGCCAAACAACTTCTTCTGCAACCCAACGAAGCTCGTGCCTTTCCTGGCCGTCTTCTTCAAATCCTCGGCGATAACATCAGCCGGAATCACCAACCCCACCGGATTCTTCGACGACCCTTTTGTCGTCCCGGATAAAGTCCCCCTCTTGCTCATGAATTTCTTCATCATAGCAGTCAGATTGTTGTGATCCCCATTGCCGTTGCTCTTAACCTTGTTGAGTTTAGACAACTCCGAGGGCTTGGACTTTACGAGGGCTCGTGAAGCTGCGGAGGTTAGCTCGGTGGAAGAGGAAGGGTCGGAGAAATTAGAAGAGGCTTTGGAGGATCGCGAATCGAAAGAATTGTAGCGAGAAGCCATTGTTGTTGCTTGCCCGGGAGGTGTACAGAGAGTGACAGCGGAACAAAGAACAAGCTGTGAGAAACTGAGGAGGTAGCGCAATGGAAGGGAGTGAGGGACACGACACGAAGCAGATAAAAGTTGGGTTTCTTCGGCGCTGTTTGAATTCAAATTCTCGGACAGTTGTCTTGGGCGCGCGATCTACGTTTCCCCTTTTTGTCGGATTCAGAAATTGTTGGAGAGCCGCATTGACAATGACACCTGCGGAAAATGGGTATGGCTCCAGGAGTGGAAGTAGAAGAGGCCCAAATTACAATAGCACACGTTGATCCGTACCCAATCGTCCACGTGAACAGGAGCTTGATAGAATTCAAATTATATGTTTAATATTATGATGTCTTATTGTATGCAATAAATTTCAACCATTTATTTATGTAGATCCCGTATGAGTTTTACGTGAATCCCGCAAAATAAATAGTTAAGATTCTATAAGACATAATAAGACAAAGTAATATTAGACAGAAAATCTTTTCTCCGTTTGATGACTCCCTCCGAGGCCTAGCCCTACCTTCTTCACCACTCCTATCGATTGTTACAACATTAAATCACTAATCAACGCAAACACATATATGCAAGCTCTGTTTTCTTTATAACAGGAACTCTTTTCCTTTTAGGTCTCAATCAAGTTAGACCTACCAGAACTGCAAGAATTAACTAATTATATGTTTGTAATTTGAAGTTTAAGGGTTATGATTGAATCTGTCAATTTTTAAATTAAGATTAAATTTAAAACTTAAAATAAATCGAATTAACCTAAGCTGATTTAATCAAAACGATCGAACTTTAAATCATCTTCAAATAGTAAAATATCAATCCTAACTTGAGTCATTGTTATTATCTTATGGTTGTATACAATCTTTATATTCTCTCATGTCCCATCATGTTTCAAAGTCTAAAATGGAAAAAAATTTGGTCAACGTGTTAAATCATAATAGCTATGATTTATCCTGTCTAAATGTTTTAGACTTTTAGGAATATTCTTCTTGTTGTTGGCGTACTCTTTCAATTGCTTTAATGCCTCACCCTCACATCCTTCCCATATCAGTCTCCTCAGGATTAAGCATGTAAGCTGGAGCCCAATACCCTCAAGGTCAAATTGTTACTTATTATTATTATTATTATGCATTAATTATTTGATCTAGTTTTTAATGATCAAATAATCCATATCTTATGTTTTTTTTATAACATCTCATCGCTTAAATTGAATAAAAATTTGAATGTAAAAATT
>JANIHY010000003.1:6835725-6848034 GCA_027479065.1 Erythroxylum brevipes
CTTGCACCCAACAAAACCCTGAGGTCACAGGTTCGACTCCCCACGAGGACGAGGGAGGGGCTAAATCTAGAACCCGATATGACCAAAGGGGACAAAAACCAATGGTGCGGGCCCACCCAAACCAGCACCAAACTTTTTTTTTACAAATATATACAGATGAATCACACGCATGTCTTTGGTACAAGGTAGCAATCCAAATTTAAAATAGAAATAGAATGAAAAACATAAATAGAAAGAGTTTGAATGAAATCATAAGAATATATATGTTGTATACTCTATTTCATTTTTCTAGGATTATAATTCAATTGCCCAGAGCATCACCCTGTCAAGGTGAAAGCTGCGAGTTTGAGCCCGGTCAATCTCGATAAATCCAAATCTAATAATCCAATTAAAAAGATATTAATTCATCTCTCAAATTTTTATGAATGGGCGACAACTAATCAAATTTTATTTGACTACCAAATTTTTTTCTTACAAATAAATATTTAAACGGTCACCAAAACTTTTTCTTATATATATACATACTTGGCAACAACAAAAATTTCTAACATGCCCACAGATTTTTTTCATGTATATAAATGCACCTGGCAACAAAACGTTTTCCTATACATATACACGTACATGGACACCGAACTTTTTTACTAATATATGCACATATACGGGACCACCAAACACGTTTCCTGTGTACATATAGAAACGTAAATTTTTTTGGATATGTATATATACGTAGAAACCAAACTCTTTTTCTAGATACATATGGAAACGAGACGACCAAATTTTTTTCCAATTTATATTCAGGAAGACGGCAACCTTTTTTTTTCATATATGCACAGATGGTACAAAATATTTTCCAACATATATATGCATATCCCAAAAAAAAAATCAATATATATACACTTATGACCATAAATTTTATTTCCTATATATATACGCTCATAATTACTTAAATATTTTAAACATGTGGAAACAAAAATTTGTTCCTATATATGTATATATATATACACACATATGGACACCAAATTTTTTCCAGTAAATATATATACACACTTGATCACAAATTTATATACATATACATACACATATTTCCCAAAAATCTTTTTTCTTATATTTATATACACACATAATGTGGGTAAAGGCTACAATGTATGAATTTGAAACTTTTGCCAAGATTTTGTAATTTAAAAAAAAAAACTAAAAGACAATAGCACTTATAGGTTCCTCGTGAATCCACAAGAAAAACCTTTTTTTTTAATACATAAAGGGAAAAGGAAACAACGAAGCTAAATGAGTCGGGGAAATCAGATCCCCGACATATCCTCTATGAGAAGTCTATGGCACCCTAAAGGTGATACATCAAAATAAGTGACACCAATGTTGACCAGACCGGTCGAGGCGACGAGCCAGTACGCATATCTGTTGCTCTCTTGGAAGATATGGTGATGAACAACAGTCCAGTTCCGGTGGAGGAGCTCCCGGATACCCATGACCAGAGGGATGCTCGACTGAGAACGGGAGGGCTCAGAGGACAAGAGCTAGTGCACCTCCATCGAGTCCACTTCCAGCTCAATCCGACGGAAGCCCAATCTCCAAGCTAAGGAGAGACCTGTGTAGACTGCTTCCGCTACCTACACTGAGCACCAACCAATGAACTGGGAGAATCTACCTCGCCATCTTCCATCACTGTCGCGTATAAGACCGCATGCTGAAGCCGTGAGAAGAGTAGTATTACAGGCCCCATCCGTGTTGAGCTTGACCCAGCCAGCCTGAGGACGACTCCAACCAACCCGTTGAACCCGACGTGACGAGAGCAAGTGGGGCTCAGTCTGTACTGGGCATTGGCCTGCTGAACCTGAGCTGCAAAAGACAAGATAAGAAACAAGGGTGTTCTATAAGAAGAAAAGAAAAGTAGCTAAGGTCATCGGGGAACGGGGGAGGAAAAACTAACGAAGCCGCAGTTACAAAGTCCTTTTAGTCCCTCAAGTTTGGCTTAATTATATTTTAGTCCCTCAATTTTGTCATAATTTACATTTTAGTCCCTCACGTTTGAAATAATTACATTTTGGTCCTTAAGTTTGAAATAATTACATTTTAATTTTGCCATAATTACATTTTGGTCCCTTAAGTTTGACATAATCATATTTTAGTCCCTTAAATCTTTCATTATTACATTTTAGTCCCTCAATTTTGCCATAATTACATTTTATCCTCAAAATTTGCACAATTACATTTTTGTCTCTCAAGTTTGCCATAATTATATTTTGGTCCCTCAATTTTACATAATTATATTTTAATCCCTCAATTTTGCATAATTACATTTTAGTACCTCAATTTTGTCATTATTACATTTTAGTCCCTCAATTTTGTCATTATTACATTTTAGTCCCTCAATTTTGCCATAATTATATTTTGTCCCTCAAATTTTGCATAATTACATTTTAGTCTCTCAAGTTTACTATAATTATATTTTGGTCCCTTAAGTTTACATAATTACATTTTAATCCCTCAATTTTGCACAATTACATTTTAATTCCTCAATTTGGCAATAATTACATTTTGTTCCCTCAGGTTTGACGTATTTATATTTCAGTCCCTCAATTTTGTCATTATTACATTTTAGTCCCTCAAAATTGTCATTATTACATTTTAGTCCCTCAAGTTCTTACCATAATATTTCACTTCCTATTATATTAGCTATTATATTCGTATCCCTGATACAAGTCAGATCCTAAATGTAGAAATATCCAAATTTTACTCGGATCTTATACGTAAAAATATCCAAATTTTAGTCAGAATTTAAATGTAGAAATATCCTAATTTTACCTTCTGTATTAAAAAAATGATATTAGCATGAATATAGTACATAAAAAGTTAAACAAATTAACCTGGTGTGGATGCAATCATGATAACTAATCAATTACAATAAATTGGATAGGATTTTGTAGTTTTACTTCTACGGTAGCTTGACATGACATGAACCAACAATTACTTTGCTTGAATTTTCATAACCCTGTTATGCAAAAATGGGATACACATCATAATTACATTTTAGTCCCTCAATTTTTCCATTATTATATTTTGGTCCCTCAAGTTTGACATAATTATATTTTAATCCCTTAAGTTTGCCACAATTACATTTTACTCCCTCAAGGTTGTTATAATTACATTTGAATCCCTCAAGGTTGTTATAATTACAATTTAATGCCTCAATTTTGTCATAATTATATTTTAGTACATTTTAGTCCCTCAATTTTGCCATAATTACATTTTGGTCCCTCAAGTTTGACACAATTATGTTTTAGTCCCTTAATTTTTTATTATTACATTTTAGTCCCTCAAGTTCTTGCCATAATATTTCACTTCCTATTATATTCGTATCGTTGATATAAGTCAGATCCTAGATGTAAAAATATCCAAAATTTGCCTTCTCCATAAATAATGATATTAGCGTAGATATAATACGTAAATAATTAACCAAATTTACGCGGTGTAGAGGCAATCATGTTAACTAATCGAATGTGATAAATTGGACCGGATTTTGCATTTTTTCCTTCTACAGTACCTGGAAATGACATGAACCACCAATTGCTTCACATGGATTTTCATAACCCTACTCAGTAAAAATGGGATACGCATCATAATTACATTTTAATCCCTCAATTTTGCCATAATTATATTTTGGTCCCTCAAGTTTGACAAAATTACGTTTTAATCCCTCAAGTTTGCCACAATTACATTTTTATCCTTCAAGTTTACCATAATTACATTTTAATCCTTTAAAATTGTTATAATTATATTTTAATTCCTCAATTTTCATAATTATATTTTAGTCCCTCAATTTTTCCATAATTACATTTGTTCCCTCAAGTTTGACATAATTATATTTTAGTCCCTTAAATTTTATCATTATTACATTTTAGTCCCTTAAGTTTGTCATTATTACATTTTAGTCCATCAAGTTCTTGCCATAATATTTCACTTCCTATTATACTCGTATCGCTGATACAAGTCAAACCCTAGATATAGAAATATCCAAAATTTGTCTTCTCTGTAAAAAATGATATTAACATAGATACAATATATAAAGAATTAACAAAATTTGTGCGATGTAAAGTCAATCATGTTAACTAATCGATTACGATAAATTGGATTGAATTTTGCATTTTTTCCTTTTACACAATAACTCGACATGACTTGAGCCACTAGTTGTTACACGTGGTTTTTCGTAACCTTACTACACAAAATGGGATACGCATCATAATTACATTTTAGTCCCTCAATTTTGACATAATTGCATTTTATTCCCTCAAGTTTAGTCCCTCAAGTTTGTCATAATTATATTTTAGTTCCTCAATTTTATAATTGCATTTTAGTCCCTCAAGTTTTCCTTAATTACATTTTAATCCCTCAAGATTTTTATAATTACATTTTAGTCCCTCAGTTTTGTCATAATTATATTTTAGTACATTTTAGTCCCTTAATTTTACTATAATTACATTTTGGTCCCTTGAGTTTCTAATAATAACATTTCAGTTCCTCTAACTTTCTCGTGTTCTCATGTATGACCACAAATATTTTTTTCTTATATATACACACATACACACGTGACAATAAAATTATTTCCCTTCAAATATATGCTCACATGGATGTCTAATTTTTTTTCATAGACACATATACACAAATATGGCAAATAAGCTTTTTTCCATCTTTGCAAACCCTTCAATTTTAAATGTTTGTTTAAGACCAAGAAGAACACTCAAGCCATAGTTGAGTAGTTTACGGCTCGGTTGGTTGCTAGAAGGTTCACTCAGAGAGAAAAGATAGACTTTAATGTTACCTTTTCTCTTGTGTCCTCTAAGGATGAATTTAGAGTCATTATGACAATAGTAACTCATTATGGAGCTACATTAGATGAAACTTAAAAATGTTTTTCTGAATGTTGACCTTTATAAAGAGGTCTATATGAAACAACTTGAAGGATTTCAGGATCAAGAAAAGACTAATAAGGTTTACAAATTTAGAAAATCGATATACAGTTTAAAACAAGTTTCTAGACTGTGGTACCTTAAGTTTAATGAGGTTTTAACCTCTTTTATAGCTTCTTGGAAAACAAAGTTGAAAGATACTTGTACTATAAGATAAGGGGGAGCAAAGTTATCTTCCTATTGTTGTATGTGGATGATATATTACTCGCATCAAATGACTTGACCATGTTGCATAAGGTTAAGCAACTTTTGGCTAAGCATTTTGACATGAAGGATCTTGGTGAAGTATCTTTTGTCCTAGGTAGTGAATAGATCTCAATACTCTTTAAGCCTCTAACAGAGTGCATATATTGAGTGTGTATTACAAAGGTTTAGTATGACTGCTTCTAAACCTATTGTAGCACTTATTTTTCATAGTGAGAGATTATCTTTGGCATAGTATCCAAAGAATGAAGTAGAGAGAGAAGTTACGAGAAATGTCCCTTATTTTAGTATTGTTGGTAGCTTGATGTATGCCTAGGTGTGCACTAAGTCGGACATTGCATTTGCTATTGAACTACTAGATCAGTATCTGGCTAACCCGGGTATACACCACCGGAATGCAATTAAATGAGTGTTGAGATATTTTAAAGGAACCAAGGATTATATGTTGACATATAGAGAATACAACAATCTAAACCTCATAAGGTATACAAATTATGGTTTTGCTATGTGTCCCAATTATAGAAAATACACTTAAGGTTACATTTTTTATGTTAGCAAATGGTGTAGTATCATGGAAGAGTATCAAGCAAACATTAGTGACTTTCTTAACTATGTATATAGAGTTTGTAGCATATTACGGGCTATTTCACAGGCCGTTTGGCTCAAGAACGTGATTTCTGAGTTATCTGTAGATAATTCGGTGGCCGGACACATCGGTTGTATTGTGATAATCTTGCTACTATGTTGTTTAGTAACAACAATAAGAATATCACAGGGCCTCAGTATTTGGAGGTCAAATACTTGACCATAAAGGAGTTCATATAGAAAGGTGATATTAAGGTGGAACATTTAAGGACTAAGGGAATTTGAGTTGATCATTTAACTAAAGGACTTCACCCACTTGTATTTGAAAGACATGTATATAGTATGGTTGTATTGAAGTCATTAGACGCTATTATTAGGGGTCATTATGTTTGTTACTTGTACGTTTGTACATTATGATGTATTATGATAGTATGGTTGTTAATCAATAAAGATGATCATCGTTTATCCTCAGTCATATCTATTATTATACTTTGGCATAATACAAATGAAAATATTAATATTTATTTCGATTGTAAGCATTTTTAAAGGTCATTGGGTATATGTACAGGTTAGTCTTGAGGCTATTTCATAAGGACACATATAGTTTAATACGTATATCCATGGATATGACATGACATAGGGGATATAATTTTTTTAATCCCATAAAGGAGTTCTCTAATGCACTTTAGTATTTCGGTGAGAGAAAATAAGATTTCTCTTATGCAGTTTAGCATTCAGTGAGAGAAAACAAGATTTTTATAACGCAGTTTAGCATTTGGTTAGAAAAAAACAAGATTTCTCTTATACAGTTTAGCATATACAATTTAGCATAAAATTTAGAGAAATCGAGACTTACAAATAGAAAGATGATATATATTAGATCATATACGTGTCATCCTTGTTTGCCACACTCAATTTTCTTATTCATGTTAGTAAGGTATTAGATATGCGTGATTATATTAGACCTGTGTCACACATGACACATGTGTTTGATATTTTTCGGTATTGAAAGCCTTGTAGGATAGAATAATGGACTTTTATTATCTTTGGATCAAACTTAGTACTAATATGGTAATGTGACTTAATTATATTTTTAAATTGGTTTTACTCTTGAGTCAATAACACAATTAATTATTGTCTAAGGGGGAGAATGTTGGATATTTTCCCATTTGGTAGAGCACGATTAATTTTATTTTATCAGTTTTCTAATAACTTATTAATTAAGTTACATAATTTGATCCGGATAAAGATAATAAAATGACCCAATAAAGGATTTGGGTTAATGGATCGAAGTCTAGGAGGAAAATGGACCCCAATCATTATGGATCGGACTTATTTTAAGCTCGTGATTAGGAGACCCGATATGAATGCTATAAATAGAAGGTTAATGTCTCCCGTAGCTACTATAGCAAATTATGAACATAAGAATACTCAGACCTATTCAAAGGTTTACGTATACAAAAAGCTACAAAATGTCTTTTACATGTTACGGTAAGCAACTCTAGTAAAAGTCTTAGTAGATTTGCACTTATTGCCTCCGAAAGCTCCTCTGAAAGTTATAAAACCAAAATAAAGTATTTTTCACATTTCTTCATTATGTCCCTTTTATGTTCGATCCGGGATACATAACTAAGGCTCATATTATGTGTTACAAGATGTTAGTAAGAATAAGAGATGTGTTTTACAGAAAGGATATCTAATAATGTGCCTTTTTAATTGAATGTCCAAATCATGCATGTAAAATGGTAAAATTTGACACTATATACGAGAGAACATAATCAGTTAGTTTCTATACTTCTTTCACACAGCCTAATCAAGATCCATTCTACAATATATTTCTTATGCACCTACATTATTTCATTAAATTGTAGAGTTTGGTAAATGATGATATATAGTCACCTGCAGATTGGCAACTCCCTCCACATCCATCAAGTCATCATACTGAACTTTCAGACATTTTGCAAATGCCAGCAAAACCTTACACCTAAACCAACACCCTCAGATTCCACTATCTTGACATAGTAGCTCTATCTTCTTATCCACCTTGAAAGGCAAAAGACATTGGGATTGGGGTGCTACAGACTAAACTCCTTATATCTTTCTCAACAACCCTATGTTCAGTTTTGGGTAAGCTGGTTCATGGTTAGCAGTTTGGTTTTCAAGGACTGAATCTCTGGGACCTGAACAGAATCCAACCCCATCATCTCCATCAGTACTTCTAAGTCTCTTGCCCTATGCTCTCATATAATCATTGTAGTTCAATTCTTCTTTCTCTTCTCTTTGTTTAGGGACTAAAGTTCCAGCCAACAAAGAAAGGAGTGGTCGATTAGAGTAACCACTCCATTCATTAAGAGCAAAAGGTTGTACCTTATTTTTCTTAAATTGCCTACAACCTATGTCAACGTCCGAGTTAGAAGTGTGTGGACCAATAGCTTCCACTATAAGAAAATTGTTTTTTAGCAACAGAAATTACTAATGGAAAATGTTTGGATTCTGTCAGTAATATAAATTAGCAACAGAATCAACTGACAAACAAAGGCACCATTAAAACGGCCATAGGTAAATTTACCAATGGATATTTTATATAACCATTGGTTGTGATCGTCAGTAAATTTACCTACTGACTTTTCCTTTCCATTGGAATATTTGCTGACGATATTGGTTACTCCATTGGTAAATTTCCCATTTGTTATGATCGACCGTTGGTGAGTATACTGACTGTTCAGCAAATCCTGACGGTAAAGTTAGTGACGACTGTCAATATTACCGACGGTTACTCTTTGTTTCGTCGGTAAATAGCTTACATTTTACCGACGGTGTGTGGTGTTCTGTCGGTAATTATAATGAATTTTACCAAGGTACATGTATTTTTCGTTGGCAAATAATTTTTTAAAAAAATTTTAAAATCCCGACATTAAATTTTATTTCATGATCTTATGATTAATACATAATTTCAACAATTATGAATTATATGTGCATAATATTTTAATTTGTTTAAACAGAAAGTTGATTGATGATATAAAGTTAAAATTATCTTAATTGATAATAAAAACATTATAGTGTATATAATAAGTCTGTGTAGTTCAAAGCAAATGACTACAACAATCCTATTGTCCTGGTGACCGAGAATGCTTTGAGGTGCTACCCCTCCCCTCCAACTCATCCACCTCATGTCTTAGCTGAGCTATGTACTATATCAATGTCTGCACTGTGGTCAGAAGCTCATTGATTTCATTGGTTGTCGACCGTCTACTAGATGTTGTACTGGATATGGAGGATTGCGAATAACATGTGTTCACAAATGAACCTAACCTAACAATCCTTCTACGACGGTCCCTACCACCTACTAAATCAAGATATGTTTGACTCTCATCAATAGCTTGTTCATGCTGAGACTATCATTGAATGCTTTCTTGTATTTGATCGTATTAGAAGGCAATATTTATATTAATAAGTGATAATTATTAAAAATTAATATTAAAGCATAAATTTCACATACATTAAATTCTCTACATCAGGTGTTGATGATGTCACACCGTCATGCTTCTTAATGTGAGTGTGCAAAAAAAGTTGACGGGGTGTAGGCTCATGTTTATAGACTTTTCCTACGTAAGAATAAAATGTTATAAGTGAACTAGAATTTATAAAAATTTTGTTAGAGTTTCCTCTATTTTTATGATATTTACCCCCTGTTGAACAAAGAAAATAACTTAACATAGCTATATATGGCACCAGACATTTATACCATTATCAATATCCATAATACACATATTTTTATTCCAAAATTTACACATCAATTTAAATTGAAATACAACAAAGTAAAACCATTAGAATATAAGTGTAAAGTTTAGATACTTACAAGTATCTTTGCATACTTATGGTGGGTAATAGATCCTCCTATATGTACAGGAAGACTCTCTCCCCCCAGTTCTCTATGTCTGTTGGTCGAGTTATACTCTGAAATGGACATTGCCTAAAGTGATGTCCAATACTGTTGTCAACAACTCCATATTTGCTCAGAAATATAAGGTGATTGTACACTAGCCTTGTGTGTCGCACCAATAAAGTCATGATAATATGTACGTGCCCGTATCTCCCATACTTTATGTATGGCCGCGTCAAATTTAAAATCTCAAAAAAATTCTTTCTAAAATAAAAGGAACAATTCGATAAATAGTTATAATGTAATAATATTTATCTGATTAATGTATACAAATTAATTTAAAAAGAAAATAATTTTTTATTCTACCTTAAATTCCTGAAAGTAAAATGTCTTTGTGGCCTGAGAGATATTCTTCCATACATAAGCCTCAATATCAATCTTCTCATTAAATTTAGATGTAATGTTTCTAGAGCACGGTCCAGATGGAATCAGCCTAATATAAAATAGATAACTTTATACGATTTTCAAAAATTTAAAACTATAACTTAATTATAAGCATACAACGTTTCATGTAATTTCACTTACAGATTATTGTTAATTGTTATGTAAGTTCTTCCATCAGGTTCTTCGGCTCTAGGGTAGCGGTCGTCTCCTTCATCTGCTATAGGTGTAATGGATGATGTAGGAGTGGTGGATGGTGTAGCATCAGGAACATCAAGTGATGCGTCATCTACAACTATAGTAGTTGGAGGGGGAGTAGGTGATTCAGTTGCAGCTGTAGAATGTGATGGTTCACCTTGACAGTAAATATCTCTGAATCGTTGTCTAAACTTGGGATGCATTACATCACGTTGTCTCTTTGGTGGCATATTTCAGCCTGAAATTTATTTTTTATTGAATTTTCTAAAAATATAAGAATTTGAATTCAATATTTTACACAATATATTGAAAAGGAAATATGACGATTTGTTGAATATAATATTCAAGTACAAACTTTGAATTAGAAGGTTAACCATTTTTACAATCATAGAACAAGAACAATAATAATAATAGTCCACACTCAATAGTACGCAACTTGACCCCTAACTAGTAGAGAGGTTGTTTGACAAATTCTTACAGATACAACAATAAATCAACTTTAAAGCTGAGTCCAGTTTATTGCATCGATAAATGACAATGAAATAATTATTTTCTAGGATTCCAAGTGACATGAGAGTCGGTAAAAGAAAATGAGTTCCCGATGTCTAGATTCTCGAGAAGGGTCCTTATATGTTCAAAGACACCAATTGAAACAGTGATAGTTCTTTCCTTAGATATATGGTTTTTAACACCTTCTATCACAGATACGAATTTCATACCGTACCAGCTGGAAACTGGTATCGGTACGGGTGTAGATGGTATCGGTGCCAAATTTCAGTCGGTATTGGCCGTTTTCAGTTGGTACCGGTCGGTACCGGTCGTTTTTGGTTGGTACCGGCCAGTACCGAAGATACCGGAAACTTCTGAGCAATTCCATTACATCTAAAATCTCCAGGGACCATTTTGCAAAAAAAAAATCTAACCCTAAAAATTTAACCCCCCCCCCCCCACCCGACTGCCTTCAACCGCCTCTCACTCTCTTCTATCTTCTCTCTGTCAGTCTTTCGTGCTCTTGGAGTCCGCCCTCTGTCGCCTGCTTCTCACCATTTGTCTCTCTCATGCCGCTTTGCCGCCCCTCCCTGATTTCCTCAACTCCTCCTCTTCTCCTCTGTCGTGGAATCGTGGTCTCCTGCTCGCGGCTTGCCTCGCGTCTTCATCAGCTCAGGTCATCTTCAACCTTCATTCATGCGGCCCGAAGATGTCGCCGCCTCCCTTTGTCGCAACACTGCCAGCCCACCGATCCACCAGTCACACCACCGAAGGCTTTTTCTGGGTTTGTGTTTTATCATTTCTGTTATTTATCGTGTTTTCCACTTGTTTCCACTTGATTTAACATTTTATTGTGTTGGATGATGAATTTGTTTGTTGACTACCGATGGTTGTATAACACCAGTGAATTTCTAAATTGGTTTATTTCTCGTGTTGAGTCGAAGTTGAAGGCTTGAAGCCTTGTTTCAGTTATATTTGTATTTTCTACTGGTGTTAGTTGAAAATTGAAGTTGAAATTGGAGGTCGTATGCTTGCTGCTTTGCTGACCTAAATGAAAATTGAAGTTGAAGCCTAGTTGAAGTTGAAGCAACTACTTGAAGGGTTTGTCTTTTGTGTTGTGATTGATGAAGAGTTGAAGTTGATTTTATTATGCCGAAGGTGTATTGAACATTTGACTATTCAGCAATGTTGAAGAATTAATGTTGAAATTACATTTCTGTAATTGTTATTTGGAAATTGGGTAGATTGGTTGGTAATCTGGTATAGTAATATAGATATTAGATATAGTATAGTTGTTGTTGATTGTGGAAAATTGAAAATTGAAAATGAAAATATGTTGTTTTGTAAGTTGTGTTTGGTACTTTGGATTTGGATTTGGATTTTGGACAATTTTTATCAATTGAAAAGTTTAAGTTATAATTATAAATAATTATCTTGTTAGAAGTTAGAACTTTAGAAGTTAAATTCAATTGGTATATGCAAAATTAAAATATATAAAATCAATGGTATAATTAATAAAACATAATG
>JANIHY010000003.1:7105502-7119101 GCA_027479065.1 Erythroxylum brevipes
CCCAACTCATGCATGTTTGCCAGGAAAACATTCGCATCTTTTTGCATTCCTTTCGCCATGCTAGCCATTTCCCAAAATCCATCATATCTTTCACAATATTTTACCAAGCCAATAATAACTTAGGGACAAGATTTTTTTGTGAAATTTTATAATATCTTATTATATTTAATAAATTTTAATTATTTATTTATACAAAATATGCTTTTATTTATGCAAGATTTACATAAAACTTACATAAATAATAACTAAGATTTACTAAATACAATAAAACATCATAAAATTAGATAAAAATTTGAACTTCACAACTTAAGCTAGGAACGGATAAAAACTTGCAACAAACCAAAGTCTTTCCTAAGCAACAACTAATTGTCCTTCGTCGTCGTCTCTCATTTCATTTTTTGAGAGGCAAACAAGATGTATGTGAAGGAATCATTCATTTTATTCCAAGAGTCAAAATTTAATACGTTCAGTACATGAAGCAATACAACACTCACAAGTTCTCTCGCTGCTTGAAGATCGAGAACATCAAAAGTCAATTACAAACTTGATTCAATAACGTTCTCTAACTTAACAGGCAGCAATAACACCAAAAAATTTATACCCAAGACTGATGATATACATATACGACTCGTTTAGAATCATATATATATATATATTTACGTCTCAATTTTCTTTCCTTTAGACCGTGATCTTTTCTTGTTCTCACCCTCTACATCAGGAGCTCATTAACCCATCCAAGATCAAGATCAGAAGAAGCCATTGGGTCCTCAATCAATGCCCTGTTCGAACAATTTCCTTTGAAAAGCTTTCCAGAACCAGAGTGATCTGCCGTAGTTGTTGCAGGCGTAAGAATGAGCTGTTGCTGGTGGTCTCCCGTGAGAGAAGAATCATTAATCCAAGGAATGTTAAAATTTGTTCTGTTGTTAGCAGACAATGACACAGGTGAGGAAGCAGCTTCACTGAAATTCATGGCCTCTAGAGATGTCACAAGTTCGTTGAGCACATCTTCGTAGTTAATAACTCGGGAGCCTAATTTGCTCACGCGATCACTGTAACGAGAGATTGTGGACAACCCACTAAAAGATCGGTGTTTGACAGGGGATAACGGCGGAGATAGGGACGGAGACATTGGCGGCGACATATGGGACATGCCCATCAAAGTTGAAGTCGGAGAGGAAGCAAGTGAATGACAGACCAAACAACAACAGTGAGCGTGATTGAAAGAAGAACATGGAGACAAGGTCTTATCGTATTTTCTTGTCCCGCATGAAACCTCAGGAAGAATACGAAGTTGTTGAGGAGAGTGAGCAAAGAAGCAGACTTTTCTGTTACAATTCTTGCCATCTTTACAGGCCTGTGTTCGATAACGAGAAGGATGAAGCCAACACTCAAACACCCCATGAGAAAACTCACAGTTGTCGCCGCGACTGCATGTACCGCGTCTGAATTGGGGACACACAGTCCCCGAGTAGTGATAGCGTCTAGGATCCCTCCGGCGAGCCTTTTCACCGGGGTGGGCAAAAGGGCAGTCAGTCCAGTCATGACTGCGACTGCGAGTGCAGCGACGGACCTTGAACTCGTACATGCGGAAATGATCAGAGGAGTATGGATCCAACAGGTCGTTTGCATCTTTGTCAAAGTTGTCGCAGCTGCAGTCATTGCAAGGAAGGTAGTTGTGGAGATTGGAGTGGAAGGAAGACATTGTGTCAAAGCCTTCATGGTGCGATTTCTTTGTAAAGAGTTTTCTTGGTGGGATTTCAAGGTCCTTAAAGGGTTTCATATGGTGGGACTGGGAGGGATAGTGTTTGAGTTGCTCAGCACAAATGGTGGTCATTTAGTGCTTAATTTATTGAGGAAAGGCTGGAGTTGTAGATGGTGTGAAGAAATTTGGAGAAAAAGGGGTAGGTGTTTGAGTTGGGAACAAAGCGCGGTTTGAGATATATAGGTAGTTGTAAATTTTGAGAGAAGCATGACAAGGATGGGGATGTGGTATGGGTAGAAAGGGTGCGTGGCGGCATAGCATTTGGCATAATCATGCAAAATTGTATAGGTGGCAGGCTCTCGTAATTCACACCACTCCCAAGGCATTGTTGAGCTGTCAGATTTCTTATTTATTTTACCAGTAAATTATTTAAACGGCTGTACGTAATTTATCTGTCTATTTATTTTTCTATTAATATTTTAAAAGAATTTGTCGTTTTCGTAACAAAGAAAAGCGACAAAAGTCCCTTCACTTGTCGCTTTTCTTTGACATATCATTTCCTATCGCCCTTGGGCCAAGTGATCGCCTTAGGACACAAGAAGGTTTTATATAAAATTTATATAAATAAATGATTGAAATTTATTAAATATAATAAAATATTATAATATTTAGATGAAAAATTTAGACTCATCATTCTTTTTAAGTCATCAATTAATTTGATTTCATTCATTACATAAAGATTTAAGATTGTCGCAAGAGTCCAAATTGTCTTTTCTTTTATTTTGGTTCAGCACTCTCGTGCTTTAATAACTTCTCCAAACTTAGAATTCTAAAACACACGTCTTCTCGTATCAATTTAATTTGTGTCATTAATGATTCAAATCTATTTACTTTTTTCTTTTAATTCCTTTTATTAAAAATGAGGTGAATAAAGAGAGAGTTGAAATAATTGAGAAGTTGTCACCGTTTACTCCGATGAAGGTAATTAGAAATATTTTGGGACATATTGAATATTATAATCGATTCGTACATAATTTTTTCAAACTATTTCAAGCCTTGACCAACTTATTTCATAATGACGTGTTCTTTTAACTTTTTTGAACTTGTTTAGATCCGTTATAAATAATTATTTGATTATTTTTTTATACTCATATTTAATATATTTTACTTGCTATTTAATAATTTTATAATATTTTTGGTACTTAATTCACTTCAAGTATGTTTGTAGGTAATAATTGTGTTTTATAAATTAAAAAGAGAAGAATTCGTGACATGGAGCGAAGATTTATAGCAAGTGAAGACCTACACGATTATATAAAGTAGGGATGGCGATTGTACCCGAACCCGATGGGTACCCGATAAAATTACCCGAACGAGGACGAATATGGGAAGCAAATTTTTACCCGTGGCGCGAGTATAGGGGGTTAGCAAAAATACCCGTCGGATATCGGGACGGGTATGGGGATACCACCTCCCATACCCGTTTACCCGTTATATAGTAATTACAATTTTGCCTTTATATATATATACATACAAACCTAACAATTAAATAAAGATAAGCTTATTTAAATTTAGTATGCATGTATGAATGTAGCATGAAAATTTAAAAGAAAAACAAATAGTCCATTCATATTAAATAAGCTTATCTTTATAAAAAAAAAGGCGGGTAAACGGGTACCCGATGGGGTCAAACCCCCAACGGGTGCGGGTAAACGGGTACCCGATGGGGTCAAACCCCCAACGGGTACGGGTATAGAGGTGCCAAAAAAATCCCTGACGGGGATGGGGGCGGGTACGGGAGATGGCATACCCGCCCCATACTTTCCCCGTTGCCATCCTTAGTCAATTACAAGCATTTATAACAGAATACTGAACGAGCGTACTGGCGGAACTTGGACGCGTGGCAAAATCTAAGCCGTGCGAATTAGGGTTATCATGTGCCCCAATCGGCGCAACGGATGAAAGGTCGTTCATAACAGTTGCGCAGCAGTTAAAAAGACATCTCGTTTTAAATTTTGAAAACATGTCAAAGGACACATGCTGTTAGTAATGATTAAACCAAATGCCTTCATGCGCTAGGCGTCGATGTTCAATCGACCAATCCTGGCACAAGCTGTCATGCATTAAGCGTTGATGCCCAACCGATCGGGCCTATCACGAGTTGTCCTACAGACGAGTTGCACGATCTTTATGTACTCCTTCGACCCTTCTCCTTTGTCAGACTCGAGGAGTAGGGGGCTTGAGCATCGGAGATTAACTTGAGCATCGGAGGGGTCTACCGGCAGTAAACCCCGGTGTGCCTTTATTGTTTTGCAGGTATCTTTGAGCCAAAGTGAACCAGTCTCATGGATCCCAGCAGCAATGCCCAACCCCATCAGAATTAGACAGAACCAATATTAATCAAATAAAATAATATTTTTATTAATCATATTAAATTATTTTTAAATTTAATTCAAAATTCTATAATTAGTTTCAATTTGAACGGAGACAAATTCAAAATTTAACTATCATTTATAGTTAAAATTAGCTATAAATAGAGAATGTTGAGACCTTTATTTATCTAGTATAGAAAGTAAACTAGCATGCATGATTTGTTCAACAATTACTAGTTCTAATTTAGCTGTCAAGCTTTATATGATTGTGCAAGTTGTGAGATTTTCTTCATAGATGTAATTAGAGCAGTTACTCACAAACTCTCTGGCATCCACTGCCCCAGCTGTCATACACTGTCCTTCCATAGCTACTGCAATAAGAGTTATAACACGGTGGTGGCAGCCTATAGTGGCCCTGATAACATGGTCCCCACCCATAACCTTCATTGCATTCTCCACAACAATCCCTTGGTGGGTAAGCCGAAACCAGTTCAGAAGGAGGTGGAGTTGGAGGAGCTGATTGAGTCTTTGACAGTGGTGGTTTTGAAGGTGGGGTCGGCAGAGCTGGATTAGGCTTTGGCGGTGGTGGTTTTTGAATCGATTTAGGTTGTTCCGATGGCTTCATAATAGCCGGTTCAGGCAATTTTGGAGTCGGTTTAGGTTTTATCGGTGGCTTTAGGATCCTAATTCCCATAATTATATCACCACCTTTGCAACATATCTTTTACTTAATCTTCTCCGGAATGCAACAAACCACAGTAATAATTACCACGTTGTTCTTTTCATTGTACACCTAATTCTCAATTTCTCTTGTTCACAAATCAAGTATCGCAAACGAATAAAACTAAGTTACTGTATCCATCTTTGTGTTCGTATTGAATTTAGACGCAATTGGAGATTGAAAAAGAAAAAGAGACTCACGAGGAATTTTGCACAGTACTTTCTTGATCTTCTTGTTGCGTTTCTTGCATGTCATATCAACCTTATGTTGGACAATTTTGTCCATTCCCATAAAGTTAGACAACTATTAATTGCATTTTTTAGTTTCTAAATAAATTATTGGTTAAGTTATGTAATTTTATCCAAATAAAGATAATAAAGTAGCCCATTAAATGATCTAGATTAATGGGTCAAATTCTGGGTAGAAAATGGGTCCCTCTCTGTCTGGATTTGATCCATATCGGCCTTGTGATGGGAAGCCCGATATGGAAACTATTTAAAGATTAAGGTCTCCTACAATTGCTGATATCAATCGAAAGCATAAGGAAACTCTAACCCACGTGTCCAGAAGCACTTTCTGTAAAGGTCATGGGTGATTCGAGGTCGTTTGGAGCTCGGAATCGGTATCAGAATCAAAGATGAAACCAAATCAAGTATTCTGCATTACCTTCATTTTTAATCCTTTCATGCTTGATCCAGGGTACGTAATTAGGCATGTGCTACGTATTACACGTGGTATCAGAGCGGTTACGTGATCGGATTGCCGGAAATGAAGGTTTTTCAGTTTTTCATCTCATTTGGTTTTCTTTGATTTTTGATTCGTTTTTTAGTTTTTTTACATATATAATTACGTAAAAGTAGTATACATAAGGCTAGCTACGAAAAATAGTTCAAAAATAGGTCAAACGGACCGAAAAATTGACTTCTGGGATGTCGAAAATCATCATTGGCATTGGAGTGGTGTTGCTATAGTAGCGTGGAGAGAGTGCCATGGGTTGTCACATGCAACGGCAACATGTCGCACCATGTAGTGATGGATGCGTGTCATGTGTGGGACACGCACCAACAAGCACGGGACTGTAGACACGTGCAAGGCACGCACCTATCCAGATTGTCCACGTTGCGCTCACGTGGCAAGCAGGATGTCCGACACGTGTCTGCGCGTGTAAGGTATGTGCCATATAGTAGGCGCATGTCTACTCGTGGGGGCACGTGACGCTCACACGCTAGACATATTTGGCACGTGTATGGCTACTACACATACGGTTCGCGTGAACATGCACTGACGTCAGCGTACGGTCAGCTACAATAAATTCAAAGAAAACCAAAAATTCCATATTTTTTGTAAGGGTGTCCTGGGGTGTTTTGGGTCAATTTTCGGGTCCGAGATATTTATAAAGTGCGTTTTTCCCTTTTTTTGGATTTATTACATTAGTAATAAATTAAAGTTTAACTCTAGAAAAAGGAATTAAGGCATTCTGGATCCGATTCCAAGTAAATTTTCACGCTTCGGACATCGTATAAGGGAGATACAAGAGGTTCTTGTATCTCGGGTCAGATGTTCGATGTTCAAGATTGCATGATAGTCGATCAAAAAAGGAACTAAGACATTCTGAAGCTATTTTGAGTGAATTTTCATGCAACGAACTTATCATAAGGGAGATACATAAGGTTCACGTGTCTCGGGTGGTCAATTCAATATCCGGTGATGCACGATAGTCACTCTACTGAGATTTTTCTTTTACGAAAGTCTCAAATAAAGTTTTCAAAGAATGTTTCAGCACGAGTATGTGACAATGAGACTATGCATTTGGTGTTTTGCATTTATTAATGTCACATTGTCACATACCATATGCCTATCAAGAATGTAAGGATAACATAAAGATGTATCCCTTGTGTTTGCGGACTTTTTGGCTGCTGATGAGGATGTAGTTACCACAGTAGCCTTTTGAGTTAGTATTTTGAATTGTTCTACTTATATGTTGGGGGTTGTCTTTGGTCTCATGTTTGGTTTTGCCTACAGATGTTGGCCTTACATGAGATTTTGAGATGTGCATAAAGACGTTAAATAGAGGAAAGTCGTCACTTGAATGATCTATTCGCCCACAGGTGGTAGTGTAATGAGAGTTGATGATTTGTATTCTGATCGCTTTTATATGTGGAGGCCTAATTGCATATATTATGTATTCAACCCACAGGAATTTCATAATATGTGTGACTAGATTTTTAGTAAAGATACTATTTAATGGCTTGAGTATCGCTGTTGTCCTACATTTGTGCTGATTTAAAAATTGTCATCTTGAAGTTACCTTTCAGTCAACAAAATCAATGTCACTATTGAAATCCTGACCGGTTTCAATACAAAGAAATGGACAGATGATGTATTAAATGCTATGGAGATAGTTGTGGTTGATATGACCATACGGGCGGATATGTCATCTCCATTTACATCCATGACAATGAAAACTCATAAAACATCCTATAAATCCTGGGATCGGTCTGACAGATTATGTCTGTGACCATTAAGAGATCCATTCCTAACCTTCTGCAAAGTAAACTTCCGGACACAGACATAGCAAAGAAGTTTTTTTATAATGTCTCTCAGAGGTACATAGTCTCATCTAGTGTCAAGACAAGTGCCTTAATTAAAGAATTATTCTCCATGAAGTATACAGGAGAAAAGGGGAGTAATGGAGTACATACCAAGAATTATTCATCTTCACAGTAAATTGAAGATGCTGGGACTTCAATGCTTTGATAGCCTATTTCGTTGATGAGGAGCAGAAACTCAAGTTTGCTATTCCTATAGGCCTCGAAGCAGCTTAAAGGAAGATAAAGATGAAGCCCGCAAAGTTCAAAGGTAGACAAACTTCAAATCTTTTCCACATGCTGAAGTTGGTCAAATTAGCGTTGATAAAGGTCTTAGAGACATAAAGAAACCAGTAGTATGAGGTTTAAAAGGAGACTGAGAACATCAGGTTACTTTTTAACTTGTCAATTATGAATCTAATTTGCGATAGTCGCATTAAGCACATGGTGGCTATTTAGTGGAACATCTGATCAAGGTGCTTCCAGAATGCAGTGGTTTACATCCAAGATAAAGCCAAATAAAGAAAAGTAGGAACTGATGACTTACAACACTAAAGAAGTGGAAGTACTGTCTATAGGGGGATGTATATATTGAACCTTTTGTAAGGTTCATTTGGGTTTTAGACGACACATTTTATATATGATCTTTTGATCAATTTTTGGACAAAGAAGGTTGACATTTTGCATTTAATGCTTTTGTTGTACAGTTGCTTAATGCAAAACATAATAGTATAACTTTCTTGTCATATAGTTTGTATAGAAACCATTTCTCAATTCTAGATTACGATGATCTAGGAACATGTGCTGATTGTTATAGGGGTGAGTTGACTAATAAGGATATTGAGATCAACTCATGCTTCTGACTTGTTGAGTTTGATAAATAAAGATATCGGTAGTCCTCATACAGTTGCAATTTGAATGTATTTTGACAATTGTCGATGATTATTCCCATTAAAGTTATGTATTCTTACTTAAAGATTGAAGGTTGAGAACCTATTGGGAAGATTCATCAAGATGCTCAGATTTGATCGTGGAGGAGAATATCATGGAAAACATGGTTTTTTAGTACTTTAAAGGGTTCGTTTTCCATATATATGGAATCAGTTGGAATAGTGACTTAATTCACTATACCAAGTAGTTTTGAACAAAATGGTGTGTTATCGAAAGGCATGACTGCACACTAAAGAACTTAAAGAAGTCAATGCAGAACATGACTAATCTACCTAATTATCTAAAAGTTGGAAAACTCATCCTTGCACACATTAGTGTATGGGGCAGCCCTACTGAGATAGTATAATCCTTATAAAGAAAGATTGCATACTTGTCCCCCTCATTGCTATTAAGTAGGATATCTTGACCACTTTAGGGCTACAAATTTTACTGTAGAGAAGGAGGGACCATAATAGTGGAATCACAAACAGCTAAGTTTCTGAAATACTATGTCTCTAATGATGGTGGGCCTTTTGACCCTTCGGATGATAACAGGGTGGATACTATAGTTGTCACGTACCCACTACTCATACAGTTAGATTTGGTGGATCTAAGTCATTGTACTGTGCCTGTACAGGAACAGGAACCCATACCTGTAGACACAGAGGTTCTTGGGGGTATAAGATCTAATACAGTTAAGTAAATCTATTAGAGTGAGACGACCTGTTATCCCATATGATAACATAGTCTATCAGGAGTATAGGATTATTCTATTAGACATGTTATAGATCTAGTTACTTTTACAAAATCTATTTCTAGACCCAATGTGGAAGTGTGGTGGGATGCAATGAATAACGAGATGCAAGCCATGAAGTATAGTAAGGTCTACGAGCTAGTTGATTTGCATCAGGAACTGCAAACCCATCAATTATAAATGAAGTTTTGGACCTTAAGGATTTCAGGATAAAGTTCAGCTGTTTATGGGCTTACTCAATTGCCTAATGGTTCACTCAGAGAGAAATGTTGACATTATGTTATCTTTTCTCTCGTATCCTCGTAGGATACATTTTGAGGGATTAAAGCAATTATAGCTCATAATGATACAGAGTTACATCAGATGGCTGTCAAAACCGTTTTCCTGAATAAAGACCTTTATGAAGTGGTCTCTATGGTACTACCTTAAAGATCTCAGGATCCAAACAGAACTAACATGGTTTGTGCGATATGCAAATCAATATATAGTTTACAACAAACCTCCTAAAAATAATACCTTACAATTGATGAGGTTGTGACCTCTTTCAGCTTCATGGAAAATAAAGTCAAAGATGCTTGTACTATAGAGTCAAGGGGACCAAAGTTATCTTCCTATTATTGCATGTGGATGATATATTGCTCATGTCAAATTAATTGACCATATTGAATGAGGTTAATCAACTTTTGGTCAAGAACTTTGACATGAAGGACCTTGATGTAACATCTTCTGTCCTAGGTATTCAGATTCGCCAGAACAGATCTCAACACTCGTCAGACCTCTCACAGAATGCATATATTGAGTATGTGTTACAAAGGTTTAATACGGTTAATAAAAAACCTGTCGTAGCCCCTATCTCTCATAATGAGAGCTAATCTTTGGTATCGTATCCAAAGAATAAAGTAAAGAGAGGGGTTATGAAAAATGTTTCATATTTTAGTATGGAGGATAGCCTGATGTATGCTCGGCTATGTACTAGGTAAGACATTGCATTCAGTTTGGTCAATATCTAGTTAATCCAGTTGTAGACGATTGGAATGTAGTCTAGTGAGCATTGAGATACTAAAAGAAATTAAGGATTATATGCTGACATGTAGAAAAGTCAATAGACTAAACCTCGTAGGAAATTCATATTCAAATTTTAGTTATGTGTCCGGATGATCATAAATCCCCTTAAGGTTACATTTTTAAGTTTCCAGATGGTGCATTATTGTAGAACTGTGTCAAGTAGACACAGGTAACTTCCTTGACTATGCACGCAAAGTGCATACTATAGGGCTGCTTCACAGATGGTTTAGCTCAGAAACTTGATTTTTTAGTTGTCTATGGTTGTTTCAATGGCTAGACCAATTTAGTTGGACTGTGGTAATCTTCTAGCTGTGTTGTTTAATAACAACAAAGAATATCACAGGGTCTTAGAATTTAAAGATCAATTATTTGGTCATAATAGTGTTGATAAGAAAAGGTGACATTAAGGTTTGGAGCATTTAAAGACTGAGGAATTGTAAGTCGATCCTTTGACTAAAAGATTTCACCCACTTGTGTTTGTACACAAGTATACAATATGGGTGTTTTGATGTCTTTAGACATTGTTAGTTTAGGGATCGTTATGTTTGCTCCATGTACATTCGTACATTTTGATGTATTATGATAGTATGATGGTTCATTGATAAAGATGATTATCGCTTATCCTCAGTAATATGTGTTATCATACATTGTTATAATACGTATAACAATCTTAAGATTTGTGTTGATCTTAAACATTTAAAGATCATTGGGCATATATATAGATTAACCTTATGCCTATGTCATTAGACACATACAGTTTTATTATAGATATTTATGAAGTTTGGCATGACATAGGGGAATATAAGTTTTTAATCCCATAAAGGTGTTCTTTAATGTAGTTTAGCATTTAGTTGGAGAACATAAAGGTTTTCTCTAATGCAGTTTAGCTTTCGGTGAGAGGAAACAAGTTTTCTCTAATGCTGTTTAACATTTGTTGAAAGAAAACATGATTTCTCTAATGCAATTTAGCATGCGCGGTTTAGCATAAAGTTGGAGAAATCGAGACCTACAAACTAAGATGATATAATTTAGTTCATAAAGGTATCATCGTAGTTTGCCACACTCTATTTTCCTATTCATGTTAGTGATGTATTAGGTATACGTGATTGTATTGGATTTGTGTCACACATGACTTATGTATTTGATATTTTTCAGTATCAAAAGCCTTGCAGGACATAATGATAGATTTTCATTATCATTGGATAAATTGTTTTGTTTTCAAAACTTAGTCGACTATTCAGTGGCGTGGCTTAATTGAATTTTTAAACTAAAGTCAAACTGCAATTAATGCTTGTCCAAAGGGGAGATTGTTGAATAATTTTGTCAATTCTCATAAAGTTGAACAACTTTTAATTACATTTTTTAGTTTTTAAATAAATTATCAATTGAGTTATATAATTTGATTCAAATAAAGATAATAAAGTGGTCCAATAAATGATCTAGATTAATGGGTCGATGTTCGGGTGAAAAATAGGTCCCTTTCCGTATAGACCTGGTCCATATCGATCTTGTGATGGGGAAGCCTGATATGAAAGCTATATAAAGGTTAAGGTCTCCTGCAGTTGCTGATATCAATCAAAACGATAAGAAAACTCTGACCCATTAGTAGTGCTTTCATATTGAGGAAACTATAGATAGGCTTAAACCTTGTGTTCGGAAGCACTTTTCGTAAAGATCCCAGGTGATTGGAGATCGTTTGGAGCTCGAAATCGACATCGGAATCAGAGATAGAACCAAATTAGGTATTCCGCATTACCTTCATTTTTAATTCTTTTATACTTGATCCTGAATACGCAATTAGGTCTGTGTTACGTATTACACCTTAACTACTATTGTTGTTACCTGTAAAACAGTACGACTCTTGTTTGTACACAGCTCTTACAAAATCCATATATCAGTTCAGGAAACAAAGTACTGCAATTAGCGGACAACAAGCAGAGTTGGAAGATTCTTAAATATGGTACGGACGTGGGTGAATAAGCATTCGGCAGAATGTAATTGTAAAAGTAAAAAAAAAAAACGAAAAACACTGGCCACAGGTACAAGTTAGCAATCTTCTAAAAGAGCATAAGAAGCACATAATTCGAAGGAAAAGACAAAATGGGTGTTTAGTTAGCAGATAAACGAAGCAGAGAAACATCATAAAAGCTGCTCATCACATACCCTCACATCCGCCATGGCTGCTGTTGCATAGAAACGTTGCTTACTCGGGAAGAGATTGAAAGAAATAGAAGTGCAACGGACGGGTTAATAACAAGCGCCTTGTAGATTAAGCTAACGTTTGCATCTTTAATCAAACGTGAGCCATCAAACACGTACAATAAAAAACCAACGATAGACAAGTGGCACATTGGGTGTCGTATTTCATATGATCTTCTTCAAAGTTAATAGTCAACTCAAGTCAACAACCCCACTCTCTGCTTTGTGAATGCTTATGTCGAGTGGATAGTCCGGGCAAGGACAGTCGAGCGCTGAGTCTACCCGAACCCTGGGCTTTCGGTTGGTAGTCTCATGGAGTGGTCCCTACCACCACAGACCTGGGCCAAACTCAACACTGATGGAGCGTTTCAGTCTAGGTCGTCCATTGCTACCGCCGGGGGCCTCCTTCATTACTCTATTGGTCAATGGTGTGGCGGTTTTACGCATCACCTCGGGGTTGAATCGCCGCAAATTGCTGAACTCTGGGGTCTACACTCGAGTCTCTCTCTGGCTTAGGTCAGGGGGTACCGTCGTGTCATTGTTGAAACGGATTCTCTCGAGGTAATTAATATTCTTTCTTCCTCCCGTCCTAAGTTTACTGACCATTTTGCTCTAATGACAAGTATTCGAGATTTGTTACATCGTGATTGGACCCTCCACCTCCAGCATGTGCCGCGGGAAGGGAACCAATGTGCGGACTACTTGGCCTCACTCGCTTTTCGTACTGGCACAGGGCTACGTTATCTACCGGAACCTCCAGTAACCCTTTTGCTGCTCCTCCTTCGGGACAGCTAGGGCATCCAGTATCGTAGGATTATCGGCTAGCTAGTTTTCTTTTTCCCTTGTACTAAAAAAAAAAAGTATATAAATTATAAGCATCCTTTTTCTTATATTTTTATAAAAAAGTTGATTCCAACAATTCATTTCTTTTATAAAGAGGCTGGTTCCAGCAAGTCCTTTCTTTTATGTTTTTATAAAGAGGCCGATTCCTCGAACCTGCTGGCCGCCACCTACTGCAATATAATTATAATATATATATGAATTAGCAATTGAATATTTATATTTCGAAAGGAAGTGTTACAACTTACAATGTTTGGTCATATAAAACGAAAAATGAGATTGGTGGTGGACACTGGACAGCCCAACGCCCTTGAGATTCTTAGTATGAGTAAACGCACAGTGATTCGATTTTTGGCTTGAAATATTAAATTAAAATTAAATCTTTTTACAGAAATCAATATTATTATAAATTAAATAATTTTATTTTT
>JANIHY010000003.1:7423868-7434655 GCA_027479065.1 Erythroxylum brevipes
GTGTTTTAAGTCGAATGACATATCGATCCTAATTAACCTTAATAATAAACACCCACTCACATCCAATGGCCTTCTTTGTAATAGGTAAGTTTATAAAGTCCCACATATGATTATAATCTAAAGCATTCATCTCTTCTATCATATCATTTTGTTAACTAGATGAGATAAGGCTTCGTGAAGATTTTTTGAGAGGTTCACAAAACCATGTGAATTTATAAAGGAATAAAATGAAGAAGATAAATGACTATAAGAAACAAAAAAGGAAATAGGATAAGTGTATTAACATTTACCTTTACATGAAACAATTAGAAGCTTTGGATCATGTGTTGTCAGATCTAATGATGATGAAGAGACTAGCAACAAACTTGTATCATGATGATCTCATCTTCTAAAATAGACCAAGCAAAAAAGTAGTTTTTGTGATTGTGTAGGAGTATCATGTTCAAAGATGGATTTTGTGGTGTTTTAGGTGATCTTGTAAACTAATAGATCATTGTCATCCTTTTTAGAAATTGAAGAATTAGGAAAGAAAGGAATGGGTTCCATAAAGGACAAATCAATTGCATAAGATATTTGTTTAAAGTAGGAAAGTAGTGTCGATATCCTTTTTATAGGTGACAGTATCTCAAAAAGGCATATTTTAAAGATTTAGGATCTAACTTAGTAACTTGAGTGCAAATACTACATATAAAACAAGCACTACCAAATTTTTTTTGAGGAATAGGAAATAAGGTTTATTGTGAAAAGGAACATTATAAGGAATCTTACCAAAAAGAACATACGAAGGTAAAATATTGATTAAAAAATAGGTTAGGGAGATAGCATCATCCTAAAATGGTTTAAGATATGTGTCTAAAATAAGAGTGTTCTAACAAGTTCAAGAAGATGTCAATTTTTTCTTTCAACAACTTAAATAATTATTAAATTTTAAAAATACCCAATTCACCACCCTCCTAGATGTCATTAGGGACCAACACCTATCTCAAAAGGATTTGTATATAGCTGTGATGATTATTCTCTAAAACTTATTGGTATTAGAACCATTAAGTTGTAAGATGTATGATTATACAATTTGTACTATTCAGAAGGTGAAAAACCTAAAGGACTTAAAAAATATTTTATCTCTAGGATGACCAGATTATCTTGGATATAAAATAGAAATCATCAATAAGATTTTGAACATAATTCTAAATGAGATTGCATTTATGAAGGGAGAGAAAAGAGGTGCAAATTGGTACAAATTAAAGGGAAAGATATTGTTAGGAGTATATGCATTAGTTGTTTTAACCTGTCCAAATGAAAGATCTTTAGTATTATAGCATCAAAAACTTAAAACATATATCTAAATAAGGAATAAAGAACCTTTATGAGAAAAAGTTACTCCTAGAATTTTAAAGGTATCATTATCCTTTTATGAGCATTCTATTATAATACGGTGTGAAATTTTAACATATCAAATTCAAGAAATAAAGTTGTTTTTGAATTGGTTCACTCTGATGTGTGACAAGAACTAGTTTCATCCTTAAGAGTTGCAATGTACTTTTTCTCTTTCATTAATGATTTATTATGGGAGCTGTTAAAAAGAATAAGAGCACTGTTAAGAGTTATATGTCTAAATAAGGCCTTTTAGGAAGAAAATTTTAATATCGCCTATTATATGGTGAATCAAATTCTATCAACTGCAAATAAGTTGAACACACCAATAAAGATATGGACAAGAAGCCGATAGATTATTATAACCTCCATGTATTTGTAATATCTTGTGTATTTGATATATAATGATAAAGTTAGAAATAAAATTCAAGAAATGCTTACTTTTGGGATGTTCTAATAAAGTGAATTGTTATCACCTATAGGATATCATTACCCATAATGTTATTATCAGTAGGGACATCACCTTTTGTAGAAAATAAATTACAAAGGGAAAAGGAAGAAAACAACAAATTACGAAGAAGTCTGGAGATTGTGATAAGGTTGAAAAGGAATTATAATGGAAAACTTCTTTTGAATTCCTATAGTCAGATGTTCAATAATCAGTTAAGTTATATTTCTCTACAACAGGGAGTTTAATATTCATTATGATTTGTAAAAGATCAAACATTATATATGCAATATGAGCAGTTAGTCGCTACATGCTAAATCCTGGTAAAAAACATTGGAATGTTACAAAGAGTGTCTTAAGATATATTAGGGGAATCTCTAGTATTGCATTATAATATGGAGGATCAAATTTTATTGCCAAAGGATTATACATGTGATCTAAATAGAAGAAAATCCACTGCAGGATATGTTCATACTTACTAACAAGGTTGTAAGCAGAGTTTCAAAGCTATAAACTATCAATAACAACAATGAAATATATAATAGACGCGAAATTGATGTTGGAAGAACTCAAGTATAAACAACAAAATGTTTTAGTATTTTGTGATAGTTATAGTGCTTTGCATTTAAAAAGGAATCTAACGTTTCATTTAAAAACCAAACATATACAAGTTTAGTTTCATTTTAACCGTGAGAAAGTAAAAGAAGGAACTATGGACATGCAAAAGGTTCATACCAAAGACAATATAACATATTTTATGACAAAAAGAGATAACAATGACAAGTTTATTTGGTGTCAATCTTTATTCGATATGATGAAAACGTAAGAAACATGATAACAAAAAGGTGATGTGAAGATTGATTGATTCTTAATCAAATCTTCAAGTAGAAAATTGTTAGAAGAATCTAGATATTACTCACAATATCTAGATATTATTCAAATTAGAAGAATCTAAATATTATTTACAAAATATCTAGGTAAAGAAATAATTTACGATGCAAAAATAAATATTAGATTGTGTGGTGAATATATCAAATTAAACTATGTGGTTGCAATTAGCTTTATTCATCTATAAACACCCATCCTGCTTATTCCAAGGTCCAAAAATAAAATTTAAACATCAAAGTAAAGAGTTACCAAGGATTCCAATTTTGTCAGTTCTAAGTTATAAATTAATATTTATAACTTATAATTAGAGGATATTTGTATTATAACTCTGTTTTATTCAAAATAATATTTTGTATATTTTATTTCTTATAATCTTTGTTAAGGGGTCATTTAGCTCTACTTATATTTTTCTGTTGCAGTTTTCAGTTTTCAGTTTTCGTTTTCGTTTTCGTTTTTAGTTTTTTGTTTCTGTTTTTCTTTCAAATAAAAAAACATGTTTGGTTGTTAATGTTAATGTAATTGTATTTTTATCACTGATAATAATTACATTTTAGATAAAACTTAAATATAAATTATTTTTAATTAAATAAATTTATTTAATCTCTTATATAATATTTATTAACAAATTATTAATAAAATTATGTTATTTTAATAAAATAAATAATTTAAAATTATTAACAAACTCTGTCTTTGAAAATTCACAAATTCCTCTCCTTCCAAAACTACTCAATACTAGAAGCAAGCAAGATGATATATACAACTCTTATCTCCTTTTAGGTCAGTCTTTAGATCTCTTAGTTTCTCCAATAAGCCAATAAGTAAATTCCCTTCCTATCTCCATTGACATTTCTCTTTAATTCTTTTCCATAAGCTTCTGCAAGGGGGCATTAGAAAAATAGGCAGTCTCTAGTTTCACAGTTATTTCTACATAGGACACATTTGTTGTACATGTTTAAAAATTGAAGTCTATCAATCATGGCCATTTTGTTCAATATAGCCAACTATAGTAAACAAGAGGAGTTGGGGCTTAAGATCTTAACCCAGACTACAGGGTATCAGTCAAGTGTGTTGGATTGTTCATGTGCTAACCACTCCTTACAAGCTTTGTTAGAAAAGGAGTTAGAAGGTTGGTTTAACCAATAGTAGTTGCCTTGAGTCCTACAATTGAGAGAATAATTGGAGACTAGGTACGTCACCTGGTTTCAAAATTCTTTCCACCTATTACCAGTAATGACTGCACAAACTTTAGTATTGAATGGGAGATTACTCCACCACTGTACTGCTGTAGGAATTTGGATTAATACACCATGACTAGTCCAATTATCATACCAAAAGGATGTTTTTTTTCATTACCCACTCTATAATTCACTACTGGCTCCATAATTTCCTTGAGCTTTATCGGGTTGTTGATAAAGTAAGGTTGAGTGTGCTTAGGGGAAATGGAACACAATTATCTCCATTTAAGAAGAATGAAGCCACTTTGTCCACAATGTATCCTTGTTGCTTATAATGTACCAAATCTTTTTCACATCAACACCTTATTGGTAATGGCAATAGGAATTATCCCTAAACCTCCATCTTTCTTAGACTTGCAAACCTCTTCCTATCTAACTTTCATTAACGCTCCTTTAGAGTTATGCTTTCCCTGTAAGAGCCTCCAAATTAACTTTTCAATTGACTTCATTACTCCTTTATCCAGGAAGATATTGGCACACCAATAAATTTTATGTATTATTTTAAACATAATTAAATTGACCATGCATGATTTGTGCAACAATTACTAGTTCCAGTTCCGTTTACAAGATTGTAAAGGGTGTGGGATTTTCTTCACAAATGTAATTAGAGCGTTTACTCACGTAATCCGGCATCCATTGGCCCAGCTTTCATACACAGGCCATCCATAGCCACCGTAATAAGAGTCATAACATGATTGTGGTGGCCTACTATGGCCCTGATAACGTGGTCCCCACCGATAACCCTCATAACATTCCCTACAATAATCCCTTTGTGGGGCCTGAACCTGTTCAGCAAGAGGCAAGGTCGACAGGGGTTGTTGATGCTTTGGCAGTTGTAGTTTTGGATTCGACTCAGTCAGTTTTGGAGGAAGTTTAGGCTTTTCGTTAGCTTCGGGATCTCAATTCCTAGAATTATATCACCACCTTTGCAGCATATCTTTTTCTTAATCTTCTCCGAAGTGTAACACGTTGCAGTGATATTCACCACGTTGTTCTTTTCATCGTATACCTAATTATCAATTTCTCTTGTTCACAGTAACAGTACTATGGTGTTCATTTGGATTAGAAAGAGAAGACCAGAGAAGACCATGGTTTTTGGAAAGTAGAAGAGAGGGGGTTACGAGTGTGAAGACAAATTTGGACGGTGTGTACTGAAGAATGTCACTAGTGTATTTAGATTATGTAAGAAAAATACCGGTGGGCACGAAAGTGTTCAATGCCAAGGAAGTAGTGTAGAGAGCTAAATCTTTTATGGTGAATTAAGAGTAAAGAGCATTAATAATGGTCTGACTAAATTTTTGTGAATAACTAGTAATATCATCTGTATAAATGAGGAGAAAGGTGGTCTGAGTTGATGTAGAGCAAAAAATAGAGACTATTAGCCTTGAATGAGGTAAAACCAAGGTCAGTAGATTTATGACTTAAGCAATAAAGAGTGAAATGATGGGTATTGATTTTTTAGTGAATTGTTCTTTACAATATAGATGTATTTATACACAAATGTAAATAAGGTGGATTAATTTAAACAAAAGATGATCAAATATTTTTAAACTAAATGATACGATAAGAGGAGTATAACAAGATGTAATTAAAATTGAAAAATGAAAATAAAAGGATTGTAAGAGACAAATTATTATCCTCATGCAACAACGCAAGCCCAAGTGCCAGATCCATTCAGCTCAGCCCAACAACTCAGCTCCCTCACAATAAAAGAGTGCGCTGGCAACATAAACAATAAATATCACAATTCGGTTGTAACAAACTCAAGCTGTACAGATGTACAAATTCCTATATATATTCTCAATCAATGAATGGAAAAAGGGTGGCGATTACATCATAAAATTTGTTTCATCATCTCTTATATGGTATCAGAGCTACAAAGGACAAACGTCCATGGCTCATATTTCAGAAACCTCTTCCTCTGCAAATCACCCTTCTGATTCTGAACAAAATCAAACCGCCACTACTATGCCTTCCCTTGATTTTTTTGCACTTGCTAAAACCCTCAACTTTAACTTACCCATCTAGTTGGATCGGAATAATTTCATTAACTAGCGTGCACAGGTTCTAGTAACCATATGTACCTTGGAGCTTGAAGCCTTCATCACACCAGGTATTTCACCACCAAATCCAGTGGTTCTCTCATCCTTTGAAACTCCACCTTCATCAAACCAAGATTTCAGAGAATGGAAACGTGCTGATCAGCTCCTTTTCTGCTGGTTATTCTCCACCATTGGTGATGATGTGATTGGGCAGGTCAACACTTCTTTCACTTCACTTGAGCTATGACAAACTCTTGAGAGATTGTATGCACAGACTTCTATGGTTCGTGTCTTGCAGCTCAAACAACAGCTATCTACAATACAAAAAGGTGCTCTAAGTATTTCAGAATATATGTAAAAGATTAAAACAATTGGAGATTCTCTTTTAGTTGCAGGACATCAAGTCCCCAAGCATGAACTCATTCTAAGCACTCTAAATGGTTTAGGATATGAATATGATCCAGTAGTTGTGTTTCTCACCCATACTATGAAAACTTCTACTTTACAAGATACTCATTATAATTTAATGATGCGTGAGACTCAGATTGAAAAACTTAATACTCTATCTACACAGACTATCGCTACTATACCCTCAGCTAACATTGCTACTTATTACACAAATAATAACTCCAATAGACAGCCATCTCATGGAAGCAGATTTGGTTATAGAGGCAGAGGTAGAAATGGTAGATGGTCTGGATCTGGAAGAGTCTTCTGTCTGCCAATGTTTGGCACAATAACTTGATCATCCATCCAAACATGTACTGAATTTGATTTCAAAATCAATGAACTTAAAGTTTGATTATAACAATCTTCAATTATGTAATTCATATAGGCAAGGTAAATCACATCAACTTCCTTTTGCTACACATGATATTATTGCCACTAAACCTCTTGAAATTGTGTACTCAGACATTTGGGGACCCTCTCCTCACATATCTAGTGAGGGTTATCGATATTATCTCATCTTTATTGATGCATACTCACGGTTGACATGGTTGTATCCTCTTAAACTTAAATCTGAAGCTCTGTCCACATTTATTCGGTTCAAAACTCACATTGAACTACAACTTGACCACAAAATAAAAACAATTCATACAGATAATAGGGGAGAATATAAAGCTTTTTTACCTTTTCTCAGTCAAACTGGCATCCTTCATCGTTTCAGTTGTCCCTACACTCGCCAACAAAATGGTGTTTCTGAAAGGAAACACCATCATATTCAAGAAACTGGTTTAACCCTACTTTCTCATACTCAAATGCCTCTCACTCTATGGCTTGAAGCCTTTTCCACAGGAGTCTTCTTAATCAATAATCGTCCCACTCCACGTCTCCATAACAAATCACCATTTGAACTTCTATATCATAAATCTCCCAATTACCTTCTTTTCAAAACCTTTGGTTGTAGTTTTTACCCCTACCTACGGTATTACTCTAAGCATAAGTTTGATTTTCACACTACAAAATGTGTTTTTTTAGGGTATAGTTCTCTTCATCGTGGATATAAGTGTCCCAGTCCATCTGGTAAGATCTTTATTTTTCGTTATGATGTTTTCAATGAAAGTGAGTTTCCTTATCCTTCTCTTTTTCCTCCTAAATCTCCATCTACTTCACCTCCACCAGCTTACCTCTCTCTGTTTTAGCTCCTGCTGTTCATTTTCAGGTCTCATCTCTAAGTACTCCACTTTCAATAAGTTTACCTGGCCTGCCTCCTTGCACCAGCAATAATTCTCAGGTACTTCCTTATTCTCCCTCTACTATTCCTTCTCCTCTCACCTCTACCTCTTCTTCCCTTCAACAGCAACCTACTTCTATTCTCCCTACACCTTAATCTCAATCTCCTCTTGGCCCTACTCATCCTCCTCTACCTCAAAATATCCATCCTATGCAAACTCGATCCAAACATGGTATCTTCAAGCCTAAAACCTATTATGTTGCCTTAACCTCTTGCCCTACCTCAGAACCTACCTCAGTCTCCCAAGCTCTTCAAGATCCTATGTGGCATCAGGCTATAAAGGATGAAATTTTTGCCCTACACAACAACAGTACCTAGAGCTTGGTTCCTTATGATCCTACCATGAATATCCTGCCTACTAAGTGAGTTTTTCGCACTAAATATAATGTTGATGGGTCTGTGGATAGGTTTAAGGCACGCCTTGTTGCCAAAGGGTTCAATCAAACCCCTGGGATTGACTACTCTTAGACATTCAGTCCAATAATCAAGGCATCCACCATTAAGGTGGTTTTCTCACTTACAGTCTCCTATAATTGGGACATCCAACAACTTGATATAAATAATGCATTCCTCAATGGTGATCTATAAGAGGTGGTATACATTAGCCAACCTCAGGGTTTTGTCAGGTCTACTTACCCTAATCATGTTTGTCGCCTCTCCAAAGCCCTATACGGCTTGAAGCAGCCTCTTAGAACATAGTTTCAGACACTGAAGGCATCCTTCAATAGTTGGGGCTTTGTTAACTCCAAATCCGACCCTTCACTCTACTTCTACAAGTATAACAGTTTACTTTTCATTGCCTTAGTCTATGTTGACGACATTCTCCTCAGAGGGAACAGTCCAGAAGTTATATAAGATCTTATTGCTAAGCTTCACTCACAGTTTGCTCTCACCACACTGGGCAGTATCAATTTTTTTTTCTGGGGTTTGAGGCTTACCGTAATGAGACAAGGCTGTATCTTTCTCAGAGTCAGTATGTACGTGACCTGCTTCACCGTGCCAACATGTCCTCATCCAAGCCTTGTGCCACTCCTCTCTACACCGGATCCAAGCTCTCTCTCCATGATGGTCTCCCCTTCTCGGACCCTTCGTTGTATCAAAACTTAGTTGGAGCTCTTCAGTATCTCTGCAATACCAGACCCGACATCAGTTATTCGGTTAATAAATTGAGTCAATTCCTCATCTATCCATTAACTACTCACTGGATTGCTTTAAAAAGGGTTCTTCATTACCTTCAAGGGACTACTGATTTAGGGCTTCACTTCCGGCCCTCCTCTTCTCCTCTTCAGCTTCACTCCTTTAGCGATTTTGACTAGGCTAGCTCGTTTGATGATCGGAAGTCTACCAGCGACGGCTGTGTCTTCCTCGGGGGGAATCTTGTCTACTGGAACTCGAAGAAATAATCGATTGTGGCTCGCTCCAGTACTGAGGCAGAGTATCGGGCGCTTTCACATGTCTCCACTGAAATTATATGGCTTCTTTCTCTACCCTCCGAACTCGGATTCACCTCGTCCCAAACACCCATCATCTGGTGCGATAATAACGGTGCTCGGTCTTTAGCTCACAACCCAATCTTTCACTCCCGCAACAAACACTTTGAACTGGATCTTCATTTTATTCTGGACAAGGTTTCAAATGTTGTTTTGGAAGTAAGATCTGTCAACACCACAGATCAAGTCGCTGACTTGCTTACGAAGCCCTTGATAGCCACACTTTTTTCTTATCTCATCTCCAAACTCAACCGTATCCCAAATCCCAGGTCTCGTTTGAGAGGGGATATAAGAGACAAATTATTATCCTCGTGCAACAACGCAAGCCCAAGTGTCAGATCCATTCAGCTCAGCCCAACAACTCAGCTCCCTCACAATAAAAGAGTGCACTGGCAACATACACAATAAATATCACAATTTGGTTGTAACAACTCAAGTTGTGCAAATATACAAATACCTGTATATATACTCAATCAATGAATGGAAAAAGGGTGGCGATTACATCATAAAATTTGTTTCATCATCTCTTATAAGGATAAGGATAATTTCAAATGATTTGTTATCATGCATAGAAACGTTGCTTGCTCAGGAAAAGCTTGAAAGAAATACAAGTGTAACAGACGGGCTAATAACAAGAGGTTTGTAGATTAAGTTAAAGTTCGCTTTTTTTGTGTGGTTATTTACAAGATATTTTAGGCGAGTTTTAACTCTGTAAAGGTGCCTTTAAGTCATCCATATTTAAATTAATTCCTACTCGAACAGGGTATATCTTTTACAGGAGGCAAAGCTCTAGCTTCAAATTTTAAACAACTATATATATAAAAAAGGTTCGAACCTACGATCTCAGTTAAACCAAAAATTTCCTTACGACTCACCTACATCCTAGAGTTAAAGTTGGCATCTTTAATCAAACGTGAACCATCAAACCAGTGCATTAACAAACCAACTTTGGGTGTTGAATCTCATACATCATCGTCAAAGTTTTCGTTACCTTGATCGCCGACTCCTCGAGCCTATCTTTGGCTTACACGACCCACTAGGACACAATTAAATATTGTGTTTCAATGTTTGGTCACGTTCAATAATGAGTCATGTCGTCCCACATACAAGCCAGACACGTGTCCTCACTCCCAAGATCTAGCGTCACGCATCTTTGCATCACCCTTTTTAAGTTATGGCATAGCATGACACGCGTCCTAACTCACAAGCCCTAGCGTCACGCATCTTTAACATCACCTTTTTTTATTACTTACTATTTTACTATAAGCGGATTCTTAAGGTGTTTAGCACCATCGTCGTAGGCCGTACCGCCATAGTACTTTAAGGAAAGTAGCAGACAGGTAATCCGCAAATGGGCAGTAATATAATATCTAATTAATTTAATTCTACCATTATTTATTCTAATATGTTATATTATTATATAATTTTAATGTATAAATAAATATTGAGTAATTTAAAATTTTGTAATAAAATAATAAATATTTAAATGTTGAAATGTATATTTTATTAAAAAGGTTTAAATTTGTTATATTAAAAATATATAAGTTAGAATATTAGAAAAGTAAAATTAGTTAC
>JANIHY010000003.1:7512107-7529889 GCA_027479065.1 Erythroxylum brevipes
CCCAAACTCTTCGAACTCAAATTTAATTTCGTGGTCTTCCTCCTTCCATTATTTTCGATTTTTTTTTTCAAGTTAAGTAAAGAATGCATTCAATCAAAAGAGGTCGAAATTACAAAGGAAATGATATATAACTCTTATAGTTAGAGTCTATACAAAATATAAAACTAGCTTGTTATCTATAGCTTGAGATAAAACTCATTTCACCTGAATTTCTTTTAATTCTCCACTGTCCCAAAGATCTTTGTGTTTCTCAATCTCCAAATGATATTTACCACCATGGCAAAACCAATCTTGAATGCTCTATGATCCATTTTATTACACCATTTCAAAGCATTGACCTAATTCAATCGGTCTTTCCAGGTAATATTTATATCTTGTAGGTTAAAAATGGAGAAAAACTTACCCCGTAGCTGTCTTGTGCAAGAGCAACCAAAGAAGAGATGATCTAAAGACTCATCTTCTCCGCTGCATAAAGGGCAGGATCTGCCTGGAATCTGGAATTTTATCAAGTCTCTAGTTCCTAGTTTCTGCCTAGTTGCTAACCAGACTATAAACGAGTGAGCTTGTGAAATTCTAGATCCTCATATCGGCTTGTGAAGAGGAAATAAGGTGAATGGGCCAAGTAGTAGTTGTTTACACGATTGCGTAGTAAATTTATGTGATGTGTTTAACTCCAATCTAATTTCATCTTCTTGCCATTGATCTGGTGAATAAGTTAGCATTTGTTCAACAATTGGCGTAGTTTTTCTGTTCATATGGAAAGGTCACACCCAGTTGTTATTTTGAATGAGTATCTGCACATTGTTATCTTCTAGAATTGAGCCTTTCAAAACTAGAAAACAAAAACCATGTATTACATATAGGCCTTAGTGAATGTCAATTGTCAAACTCAGAAATTGGTATTGTGCCTGAAAGATATAAGAGTTGTGATAGAGATAAAAGTTGAATAGTCTTTGATAAGATTGTTAGTTTTGCTAAATATGTATATTATCTATTATACGATCTGAACAATCCCATAAGTTAGGATCTGAGAACCATGCATAGCTGCTCTTCGTACTAAAGTTGACCCGATCTTATTTGCTGATTTGTTCGATAAACTCATTGATCATGAGTCTGTTTTGACGAGGCAGAATCATTCACCAATGGTTGTAGCTGCTAATCTGGCTACTCACCTTTTGGAACTGGAAAGGGAGGATCTACTGCTGTGTTTCGCTACGAGTCTGAACAAACAATTGCGCCTCAACAGGGGGCTACATTTCATCATGGAGTTGTTTGTCAATTTTGTGAGAAGCATGGACACACGACAATTTCTACTTCAACGAAGGAACGATTCTAGACACACTTCTGCCGCGCTGGACAGTGGAGACATCCGACTGCACACTTTGCTGCTGCAGGGTCTAGATTGGTGCCTTATGGTGCTTGTCTTACTCCTATACGTTGTTGCAATACATCTGGCCATGGTCACAACGCCTCCGATCTGCTACCTACGCCTAGAACTGCTTACAACGCGCTTAGTGCTGCTCTTTGCATATTTGGAGTTGTTGCGTGTGCGCCTAATGCTACTTGTACACCTAGCAGTCACTTTGCAACTGCTCATCCCACTTTGTGTGCTCACAATGGTTATGGTTCGCCTCCTGTCTCGACAAATAATTAGATTCTGGACTCCGGTGCGACGCACTATGTGACAAATGAGTCACAAAATTTGAGTATGGGCAACACTTATTTGGGAAATGAACAATTACAGGTCGGTGATGGATACTCTCTTTCGATCACTCACATGGGTAGCATTTGAGTCCCTTCATCTACTAAACCTTTATCTTTTACCAATGTTTCGGTTGTTCCACTTGTTAAAACCAACCTTGTTTCAGTAAAAAAGTTATGTACTAATAATTGTGTTTCGGTGGAACTCTTTCTCGAATCTTTTCAGGTGAAGGATTTGCAGACAAGGGTGGTGCCACTCTCGGAAACATGTCACGGTGATCTATACCACATTCGCCTACCTACCAATCCAACAAGCTTTCTTGCCCATATCTCGCGTCCTGATGTCCTCCATCATGTTCTTGTTCATCCTTCGAATAAGGCCCTCCAAATCATCCAACCTAGCATCTCAAAAGCTATGCCTTGTGTGTCTTGTCGATGTGCCAAAAGTCATAAATTACCATTTTTGAGTCTTTGCGTCTTAATAGTTCCAAACCACTGGAGTTGGTTTTCTTTGATGTCTGGGGGCTTGCTCCAGTCGGTTCAGTAGATGGTTTCAAGTTCTACGTAATTTTCGTTGGTCATTTCTCCAAATACATTTGGCTTTATCCTCTTCGAAATAAATATGATGTTTTTTTTGTTTTTCAGGATTTCAAAACTGTTGTTGAAAATTATTTTGGTTTTAAAATTAAGTCTTTTTACTCTGACAATGGTGGCGAATTCATCAAACTTTGCCCATATTTTTCCCAACATGGCATATCTCATTTTACTACCCCGCCACATACTCCGAAACTCAATGGCATGGTTGAACATCGTCATCGACATATAATCGAAACAACCAGGCTGTTACTCCATTTTAGTAACTTAGCTCCTACGTTCTGGTCATTTGTTATTCTCACAGTTGTCTATTTGATTAATTGCATGCCCACTCCCACTCTGTTTATAAAAACCCCTTATGAGTCTTTGCATCGTCCATCACCTACCTATAAGCACCTACACTCATTTGGGTGTTTGTGTTTCCCTTGGTTACGACCATACGCTGATCATAAACTTCAGATATTTTTGTAGGCTACTCACTCATTTAGTTTGCATATCTTTGTCTAGATCTGCGTACCCATAAATTATATACTTCTCGTCATGTTAGGTTCTTCAATGATCAATTCCCATACACATCCTTGTTTGTCCCTCCCACTCCATCTCAATCGCCCCAAACCATTATACCTGCTCCACCACATCAACTCATTCCGCTGGCTCTTGTGACACCATTGCCGTCATCTCCCGAGAGAACATTGCTTGAGTTGCTGAGACTTCACCAACCTAGCCACTGGATCCACCACCAACTCCACTTCGTGCTCACTCTATGCAGACTAGAGCTCAAAACAACATTTTTAATCCAAATGTCTACACTGTTAACAAATATCCACTACCCAGTACAGAAGAGCCTCGCACGATCACTGAAGCTCTTCGCTCACCTCATTGGAGGGCTTTGGCTAAAGCGGAATTCAATGCCTTGTTTAGAAGTGGTACATGGGACCTGGTTCCGATTACGAAGGCTCAAAACATTGTTGGGTGTAAATGGATTTTTCGCACCAAACGCAAGCCTGATGGGTTCATTGATAAATATAAATCTTGCTTGGTTGCTCGGGGTTTCAGTCAGGCTCTTGGTATTGACTGCAAAGAGACCTTCTCTCTGGTGGTCAAACATCCTACTATCAAAGTTGTCCTCACTGTTGCTTTAACAAATCAATGGTCACTACATCAAATGGATGTTAATAATGCTTTTTTACAAGGGCATTTTTTGGAGACGATTTACATGAAACATCCTCTAGGTTTTATACATCCGGATCTGCCATCTCATGTCTGTCAGTTTCGGAAAGCGATATATGGTCTCATGCAGACACCGAGAGCGTGGTACAATAAGCTGCGACAATTCCTACTACAGTATGGTTTCCTCACTAATGTTTGTGATTCCTCGCTTTTTGTTTATCATCGGCATGAGATAACTATGTACTTCTTGGTCTGTGTGGATGATCTTCTGCTCACGGGTAACTCCTCGGTTGCTTTTCAAATATTATGGATGCACTATCATCTTGGTTTTCTCTCAAGAATCTTAGTCCACCGAGTTATTTTTTTAGAATTGAGCTCATACCAACTTCAACTGGACTGTTTCTTTCTCAACAACGGTACATTCATGATTTAATTTGCAAATTTGATATGGCTGATGCCAAACCTTGCAGTACTCCTCTCTGCACTTCGACTACGTTAAAGCTTAATGATGGCACTGCTTCTATTGATGGAACTCTATTTCGAAATGTTTTGGAAGCACTTCAGTATGTCACACTGACATGTCCGGATCTCAGTTTTGCAATAAATAAACTATCACAGTTTATGCATCGACCGATAGATACTCATTTTGTCAATTCAAGAGAACACTTCGGTATCTTAAACATATATATAATTTTGGGTTACATCTAACTAAATCCCCTAATCTCAATTTGGTGGCTTTCAGTGATGCTGACTGGGGGTGTAACTTCAACTCTCGGACATCTACTTCTACCTATGTAGTTTATCTTGGGAACAATCCTATTTCATGGTGCTCTAAACGTCAGCAGATAGTTGCACGCTAGTCAACAGAAGCTGAATATCATGCGATTGCTAGGAAAGTGGAAGAAATCATATGGCTGCGAAATCTTCTTACTGAGCTCCATATATCTTCATCTATCATTCCACATATTTACTGTGACAATGTTAGTACTACTTATGTTTGTTCCAATCCTATCTATCACTCACGCATGAAACATCTAGCACTTGACTATCATGTTGTCTGAGAACAAGTACGATTGCAACATGTCCATGTCTCTCATATTTCCACGATAGATCAGATTGCGGATGCTCTCACTAAGCCATTGTCTCGTGTTCAATTTGAGATTCTTCGATCCAAGATGAAAGTATCTCCTCGGCACTTCATCTTACAGGGGCATGATAGAGATAAGAGTTGAATAGTCTTGATAAAATTGTTAGTTTTGTTAGATATGTATATTATCTGTTATACAATCTGAACAATCCTATAAGTTAGGATCTGAGAACCATGCATAGCTATATATATACAAGTGTATTGTATTGAAAATATATAACAGTTCATATTAAAATTCTTCTTCTCAAGTTAAAAGCTTCTTTGTGCCCATCTCTAATATAATGCTTGATATGAGGATGCATAAAGGACCCGATTAGTAGGATTTGTTGAAAAGTATATGACTGAAAAACTTTTCAAAGAAATCGACCATATGCTTCTATGTTTGACATGGAACATACGAACCCATTTAACCCACGGACTTTCTTTATCATGACAAAGTCTCTATAGCCTTTTTGCTAACGGAATCATGTTCATTCTGAAGGTTGAGTTGATCCCTAATCTCTCATTTTCTTCTAGAAGACAAATAGTACTCCGATTGACTTTAGAAATTGTCCTCGTATTTAAATTATGTCCATGCCATATGAAATCCCTTATACTCCTGTCTATCTTCTTTAGAACACCCTTGGGAATGGCTAGATGTGACAACCAATAAACATACAAATTATTAAGAATGGAAATAGCAAGCTACAATCTAACTCCATAAGACAAATATCTATTGTTCTAATTGGAAATTTTCTATAAACATTTTCAAGGAGAGATCGACATTCTGCTTCTTGCAGTTTGTTAATAGAGATGGAAACTCCCAAATAATTAAGAGGTAATTGATGAATGACAAGGCCTGCACTCGTAATTACATTTGATGAGGTTTCAGCCCTAATACTTTTTAGAATCTTTGTAAGGAATTCAAGGTTACTCCAATTGAAGTTGTATCATTAGCACAGAGCATAAACAAATCATCCACAAAAGCAATTTGAGTGATATTAAGTTCTCTACATCGGTGATGATAATTGAAGTTTCTGCTTTCAGCAATACATAGTTGAGCTATTCTCTGAATCACTTTTATAATAATTGCAAATAGATATTGAAGGACTCCCTCTTTTTCTTTGTCTCTAGTGTAAATACCAAGTTGAATTTTCAACCTTCATGAAAGAGACTTTTCATTATCTTCTTACGATCATCTACATTTTGTTAGGTTACACCAACAATATGTGAGAAGGTGTTGAAGGAGACAGCAGAGAGTACCGTGAGCTCCAAGATTTTCCCAAGACTGTAAGCTTTTGAAAACAAAGTAAAGCATAGCTTCTAAGTAATTATAGTTTACTGTTATCGATCAAGCTCGAGGGGTGGCGTTCATCTAGGTCACTCTCTTTATGTCAACCACAAACCAATATTTAACGTAGGTATTAAGTATGCAAGTACAAGAGAAATTTGAATTAAGATTAAGGCTTAATAATTATTGCATGTAAATAAGATTTATCCCCTCAAAAAAAATTATACATATAATGTCTTCCTCCAAGTGTCGAAGTCTTGGAAAGTCCCCATACATCTAAGTGCACATAATCCAGAATTCCATTGGTATTATGGATAGTAGTGCCAAATTTCAACAATCCTTGCTTGGCAAGGGTTTGCAAGGATTTTTCACCAGCATGTTCCAAACGCATATGCCACAGCTTTGTTACCTCTACATCCATCTTACTGTTTGAAGTTGTTGCTGCTACCATCCCAATCACTGTACTACCTTGGTAATAATACAGATTGTCCTCCCTAATGCCTTTCAACATTACCAGTGCTCCTGAAGTTGCTCTAAGAATTCCATCTTGCTTCATTACCCCTAAGCCTTTTGATTCTAAAGTCTCCAAAGAGATGAGATTCTTCTTTAACTTCGACACGTACCGAACATCCCTCAAAATTCTGGTGGATCCATCATGATTCTGCAGCTTGATTGAACGTATGTCGACTATTTTACATGGGTTATCATTACTCATGTAAACAGCCCCGTCATCAAGTTCTTCAAAATCAAAGAAACACTCCCGGATGGGAGACATATAATAGGAGCAAACTGAATCCAAAATCTACTTGTCTAGATGCGATGCTGAAGGTGAAACCACCAAAGAGATATATGATTCCGCGTTACTTTTACACTCTACAACATTTGCATCTTTCGGAGCTTTCCTTTTTTTCTTCAATTTTGGACAGTCTTTCTTTCAATGTCCTTTCTCATGACATAAAGCACACTCATCTTTGGCAACTGGGCTTTTTGATTTGAATCTTCCTCTTCTCCCTTTTGAGTAGCTTTGCTGACAACCTCTTGCTACCAATACTTCATCTGCTGTAGTTGTTTTGTTTTTCATTTTATCCTTATTTCTCAACTCATGACTATACAAAGCAGAACATACAGCATCTAAAGACACATTCCCATTTCCATGAAGTAACGTAGTCTCCAACTGTTCAAATTCATCGGGAAGAGACAATAACAACATCAAAATCAAATCTTCATCGTCAAATTTCACATCCAAACTCAACAGGTCTACTAACTGATTAATCATAGTGATGTGTTCATTTATGGTAGTACCTGGTCGGTAATTAAATTGGAACAGTCTTTTCTTTATAAAGAGCTTATTCTTGAAAGCATACTTCTACTCTCTAGACAGACACGATCAAATTGTTTTGCATGCCAACTGATTTATTATATTCCAATCCTTATTCTCAACATCTTCTAGTTTCTTTTCTTCAATGGCAATGTCAAGACCCTACTAAAAAAGGGAGTCCAAAACCTCCCCTTGTCACATGCCGAAATAGCCAGTACCGGCAAATATCTTCACCACTAATTTCAAACTTGACAACGGAATCCTCGACTATGATGACGAGGAAGCCGATGTCCCTAGTGTTTCTTAATTATTATGTGTCATTACAGACTCAAAATATAGTACTCAATATAACAAAAATTACAAACAAACTAAGGACGAACCTTTAGCTCTGATACCACTTGTTGGGAAAATTGGGTAATTTTTTCCTCTAAGGTAAACAACTCGTTAAGTGAACCGATTAAGTAATACCCAGAAAAGTTCATCAAACGGACTCCTAAAACAGTATTATCATTCCATGTAAAATCCCAAGAAAGAGCGGATGGGTCACAAACGGTTCTACTTAAAACTCGGCCTCTTAGATAGAAATTATATGTCTGGTTTATTTATCACAACCTAACCCGTGTACACACACAAAAGATGAATGCATCCAAATAAATTGAATACAACACTGTAAATATACTCGAAAAATAATATTGAATACTATACTACAACTTGAAAAGAAACAAGACAATAAAGGCAAAAAAATATATATATATAAAGAACGCACCCGAAAAATTTGATAACAGAGTTCGACTAATTATGCCTACTTCTCCGGAGCATCACTCAAATGACTTGCTTTTATTTAATGTAAGAGAAGAGATACAAATTTTGAGATGTTTACAATAGGAGAGAAGAGCTCCTTTTTATAACTACCAACCTCCCCTCCGAACTCATAAACTTTCGATGTGGGAGAGCTCCTATTATAACTACCAACCTCCCCCCAAAATACATAAACTTTCGATAAGGTATTGAAAAGATGCCAAATAGTAACCGGACTAGATCCCAACTCCTACTAATTTAATGTTTGAGCTATTCTTTATTTCTCAAATTTTTTTCCATAAAATGATATTATTTTATGGTTAATTATAATTTTATTTTATTTCACTAATTCAATAAAATGATTTTATTATATTAATCTAATAAAATAAATTTTTATTAATCATATTAAATTTTTAAAATTTAAATCTAATTCAAATTTTATAATTAATTTCAATTTGAATGGAGACATTCAAATTTTAACTATAAAAGAGAGAATGTTGAGACCTTTATTTATCTAGTATAGAAAGTACATGAGCTCAACAACTACAAGTTCTAGTTTCGTTGTCAAGATTTACATGATTGTGCAGGCTGTGGGATTTTCTTCACAGATGTAATCAGAGCATTTACTCACGTAAACTCTCCGGCTTCCACTGCCCCAGCTGTCATACACTGGCCTTCCATAGCCAGTCATAACACGGTGGTGGTGGGTGGCCCTGATAACATGGTCCCCACCCATAACCCTCGTAACATTCCCTACAACAATCCCTTGGTGGGCAGGCTGGAACCGGTTTAGGAAGAGGCAGCATCGGCGGGAATGGTTGAGGCTTTGACGGTGGTGGCCTGCCGTGGCCCCGATAACATGGTCCCCACCCATAACCCTCATAACATTCCCTACAACAATCCCTTGGTGGGCAGGCTGGAACCGGTTCAGGAGGAGGCAGGGCCGGCGGGGCTGGTTGAGGCTTTGGTTGGGGTGGTTTTGAAGGCGGGGTCGGCGGAGCTGGTTGAGGCTTTGGCGTTGGTGGTTTTGGAGCCGGTTTAGGTTGTTCCGGTGGCTTCACGACAGCCGGTTCAGGCGGTTTTGGAGTCGGTTTAGGTTTTTCCGGTGGCTTCAAGATCTCAATTCCCAGAATTATATCACCACCTTTGCAGTATATCTTTTGCTTAATCTTCTCCGGACTGCAACACACCACAGTGATGATCACCGCGTTGTTCTTTTCATCGTATACCTGGTTCTGAATCTCTCTTGTTCACAAATCAAAAATCCCAGACGAACAAAACTAAGTTACTGTGTCCATCTTTATGTTCATACTGAATTTAGACGTAATTGGAGATTAAAAAAGAAAAAGAGAGACTCACGAGGAATTTTGCACAAAACTTTCTTGATCTTCTTCTTACATTTCTCGCATTTCAGATCAACCTTCACCACCATTGTTGTTACCTGTAAAAGAATAGGACACCTTGTATGCACACAGCTCGTACAAAATCCATCATCATATCTCAATTCAGGAAACAAAGTACCGCAATTAGCGGACAAGAAATAGAGTTGGAAGATTCTGAAATACCGTACGGACATCGATGAATAAGCATTGGGCAGAATGTAGATGGAAAAGTAAAAAAAAAAACCAATCACACTGGCGACAGGTACAAGTTAGCAATCTTCTAAAAGAGCACAAGAAGCACACAATTCGAAGGAAAAGACAAAATGGGAGTTTATTTAGCAGATAAACGAGGCAGAGACACATCATAAAAGCTCCTCATCACATACCCTCACATCCGCCATGGCTGCTGTTGCAGAGAAACGTTGCTTACTCGGGAAGAGATTGAAAGAAATAGAAGTGCAACCGACGGGTTAATAACAAGCGCCTTGTAGATTAAGCTAACGTTTGCATCTTTAATCAAACGTGAGCCATCAAACCCGTACAATAAAAAACCAACGATAGACAAGTGGCAAATTGGGTGTCGTATTTCATATGATCATCATCAAAGTTAATAGTCAACTCAAGTCAACAACCCCACTCTCTGCTTTGTGAAAGTATATAAATTATAAGCGTCCTTTTTCTTATAAAGAGGCTTATAAAGGAGTCCGGATCGTCTGTCCAAGCTAACCCTGTCTAACTCTGTCCAACCAGAAAAACGGCGTCGTTTCTTTTAAAAATCTCCGTGTGGGCGTGTGGTTTGGACAGCGCCTGTGGGACCCACCCATAGGCGCCGTTTTGCAAGCCATATGTGCTGAGCCAGAGTTTTTTATTAAGTGTTTATTAAGTGCTTTGCATATATCTCCAATGTTTTTTTTTACTTCTAAACTTTTGCAGCTTGGACAGAGTTAGACAGGGTTAGCTTGGACAGACGATCCGGACAGACGATCCGGACTGACTTATGTGATACTTCATATTTTGCATCGAAAAGGAAAACAATTCTGTTTAAGACGCTTTCTTGTCCCTGTTGTACGAAAAGAAGAAAAGAACAGTACATGAGATGGGTGAAGCCCTTCTTAGGAGGGAAAATGCTTTGCTGTGAATTATTGATGCGTGTTAATTAAAACAAAATAATAATAGTAATAATAATAAATGATATAATTATTTTTATCAATAAGAGAGTAATTTAAAATTTTTAATATAAAGATTAACAATTAAAATGAGTGAAAAAGCGGTCAGAAATAGTAATTTCTAAAGTAAAGATAAATATGTCAAATAATTTATAACAAATTGTTTTTTTGTCATTTTCTAAATTTCACTTTTAGACGATATAATATGGTGTATGTAATTTAATTAAAATAATATTAATTAAAGTGTTCTAGGTGCTGTTCTTCATTTTAAAAAATTCAACTCAAGTAAGTTTTAGAGAAAATCTTTCATAGCATCCTAAATCATTTCAGTTAGAGTTTGGATAAGAAAGTTATACTAAATTTCAAAAACATTGTTTAAACTTTAAATTGAATACTAAACAAGTTAAACTTAATTTAGTTTTATATATAACTAACAATATTTTGGTTTGATACAAAATATGTATTTAAAAATTAATAAATTTAAATGATAATAGATATGTTTATTAAATTAAACTAAAATATTATTAACTATATACAAATTTAAATTAAAGTCTAATTAATTTAATATCAAATTTAGACAATGTTTCTTAAATTAGGGATAATTTTTGTTAGTTTATTTCCTACAATCATCGCTTTGGTTGTAATTTAGTGACAATTATTTAAAGACATTATTTATCTTATATATATTTAGATGTATATAATAAAGTCCATATGATAATTATATATTGCAAATGAAATTATAATAAGATTATAATTGTGAGATTCATATTACATTTATGTATTATCTCTAAATTATTTTTAATCATTGTTCTATTAAGACCGGACATTAATAGAACATAAAAAAACTAACACATGTTATATTTTTTTCTTATGAAGAAAATAGTCAATTTCATAGCCTAAAATATGAAGATATTTAAACAAATGTGTGAGTGCTTGTTACAAATATTTATTGTTTGTAATAAGCATCCACACGTTTAACCTTCTCTGTAAGAGTTACAAAGTTCTCTCAACCTATTATGTGAATTATGTTAGAGACCGGATATTTGTGTAGCCACGGCAGTTGAGATTGATCAATTTCAGAAACGATTCGAGGGATACGATAAGATAAAGATTAAGCTTAAAAATAATATACGAATTTAGATTCACGCTTTATTATGATTTATGTGTTAATCATTTTATAGAATTAAATTGATATTGATTTTCAGGAAACCAATTTTTGAAAAAGTTTCATAATTATTCTATTGTGGTCGGGATTAATTATGTACAAAATTGAATTAATTCTAATTAATCTAATATCAAATTTAGACAATAGTTCTTAAATTGGACATAACTTTTCCATATGAGCTTTTATTAAAATGATTCATGAGAAAGCTTAGTAGGAACTCTTATTTTGAGTTTTTTTGGAAAAAATTCAAGAATACAATCAGAAACATGGCTATGTCTTATAATGTATTTGTTAAATGAACAATTCTATAAAGGACACGATCTATAACATTAGCGTGTCCTAGATGGTGTCTTTCACTTTCTTTAAAAGAGGCTTAAGGCGTAACAATTTTAGAGAACTTCTTAAGCTTTTCACAGCATCTTGAATCATCTCAATCAAAGTTTAGATGAAAAGGTCACAAACAACATGACTATGCTCCATTTCGTTGTTGCTTTTGCAAGATTATAAGTGCTAGTGAGAGCATACAGTGTCTCAAGCACATATTTGTAGTGCTCCAAAAAGCAAAGTCATTCTTAGACATGAATACCAACAAAAAAAAAATTGTTTTCTTTTTCTATTGTATGTTGTAAATTGTTTAAGGAGAAATATCATTATTTCATATTCAAAAGGAAGTACAAACAGAAAGGACATAACTTTAAAGATTAAGAGGAAAGCTACCCAGAAACCTAAGAAAGAATCAAATGAATTGGGAAAAAGAAATAGAAGTTCATACATACTAAACTTAATTCCAGTCTGAAGCTCTTCACCCTTCCTATTTTTCCTATTCTATGGTGTACTAGAAAGCTTAATAGCAAAGAATGAAGGAAGTTTTCCTTTTTCTTGTGTTTTGTATAAGAAGGTAAATGCTTCCCAAGTTCTGCAAACCAATAGAAGTTTCTTTTTTTTTTCTTTAATAAACAAAGGATCATTAGGAGGGAAAGATCATCAATGAAATCGGATAACGAGACAATACCATCTAATCACCTTGCTTTTCAACTAATGTATCTAAGATCTCATGTGGATCGTATGAATTTCCAGTGACCAAAGGGCCAAGTAAGGCAATCACCTTCTTAGGACTTCCAATCTCTCCAATTGTTGCATTAGGCTTGTTGGTCAATTCCTATTCAAGCATTTAATCTCTTAAATTCAAATAAACTCTTATAAAAGTTAATTTCACAACTTGAATTACCTAAAAAAGTTGTAATTGTTAGTATTATTGATGATAAAGTTCATTATTCTTTGCTTCATTGCCACGTAAGATTATGATAGAGGAAGAAATTGACTAGACTAAATACATTATGATGCCAATCAATTAAGGATCTTTTTTCAATGTCAATGTACCCTAACATATAAGGCTCCTCGGTCGGGAGAGGGTTATCAATGTACATAGTCTTCCCTTTGTAATTCTTATAAAGAGGCTATTTCCGTGATTGGAACCTATGAACTTATGGTTGCAAAGGAATATCTGGTAAAAGTTGTTCCAAGGCTCTCCCTCAATTAAGGACTTTTTGTCAATAACAAAAGAACCAAAAGTTAAGCCTCTAGTTGACAATTTCTTAGGCTTAATCGTATATTACATTGTGCATGTTTACTTTACAAAATTGTCCATAAGATGAGTTATTTATCAATAATCATTATTATTATAAAAATGTTTTTAAATAATAATTATTAATGACCGTTAAATACTGATTATAATTAAATCTTTTTCTAAATGAGTTTACATTTCAAGAACTTACCAATTTTTTTCTTATTGTAAAATTTTTCAATTAGGTGATTAACTTTCCAAGACATCAGAGCGTCTATATGAAAATTTTATAAACACCTAAATGCCTACATAAACTGACTAATAACCTATAAACTTGTTTCGTGGCCCATCATCTTCTTCTTTACAAATATTCTAAATTTAATAAAGATTCTAATTGTTTGAAGGGGTAATTAAAAATTCTGGCAAAAAATGAAAGATAAAATGTTAAATTATAGTTAAACACATGTACAATTAGATCATATTACATTAAAGGAAGTTAAAAGATCTTGCTTCTGCAACTAACTAGCAAATGTATAGTTAAGGGATTAGTTGATTAACTCTAACAACTAAAAAATTAGGTAGTTTTAGAACATTGAGAATGGTCATGATCATCACATGAACTATGTTCTTTCAACACTTTCACCCATTTTGATACTATCATCAACTTGAGGAATTCCAGGTACGATAATTATTTTCTAGAACTAGTGCTTCCTCTATAGTAATAATATCTCTTCAACAGTAACTCCTTTATTTTTAGGTAAAAAGATAAAAACAAAGATGGTTATGACTATAATCTAACTAGCAAAAAGGAGGAAGATCCCAAACTTAAATGCACAGAGGAGGGAGAGAAAGGATTGGGCAATGATGAATGTGAATAGAAGGTTTACTGGTATTGTATGTTAGATTAATTTAATAATCATAAATGTAGCCCATATTACTCTATTTGATTCTAATATGAAGTGGGCCCAAAATTTTGGTTATTGAGCTTATAAAGGAAATTAGAATTATTAGTGTTAATTAATAAAATCCTTCCCTCTTCCTTCAGTCAAGTAACGTTTATAGATATCAAAGAGATATACATTCTTGCACCTTTGAAAAGAATAAAGAAAAGGCAGAAGGTGGGAGTGGATAAAGCATTTGTGTAGAGAAGGCGTTTGCGATCAGAAAATGATTACATATATTGAGCATGGATCAAGGTTAGTATTTTTTTTCTTTTGTTGAATCTTAAGGTTTGAAGGTATTGAATCAATTGTGTCATAGATAATCTTGTGTGAATTATATGCCTAAAATATTGCTTAGAATGTTAAACATTAAATTTGCATTTAGTATCAGAGCAGATTATCACACTTTGATTTGCATGAGTTAACTGCACCTTAGAATTCATGGTAGCGATTAATATAGATTTACGATTATAGAAAAAACTGCACCTTAGAATTCAAGGTAGCGATTAATATAGATTTACGATTATAGAAAAATTATGTATTGCTTCCGTTATAATCACTCAATCTAAGCCATCTTGTTTCTCGATTTTTGTGAGCTGTTAATTGGGTTTAAATTAATCAATTTAACGATAACTTTGTAATAACAATTCAGGGATTGCGATGACTATAGGGTTATTGCCTTATATACATCTATTGTTAGAATAACTATCAAGTTAGGTTTTCTGAGACCAATATAAACCAATTTTAAAGACCACAATGGAACCATGTTTCCTTGTTTATGGGGCCTACCATTAAAGGTTTATGTTGCATTAATTGTTTACTATATTTGTATGAATTCTGAAAAAGCAAAAGGATTGATGTTAAGTACGTACATGCATTAATTATGGTTTGACCTGTTAAGTTTTAAAATGAATAAAAGTTGGAGAGAAGAGTGTGCGAAAGTGTGTAAAACAAAAGTTTAAAGAAAAGTTTTCATGGGACTGTTAAAATTCTGGATCAAGCCTTCTCATGGGTCAGCTCTCCTTCGGGCTTGGATCAAGCCTTCTCCTGGGTCAGCTCGCCACACGCCATGACACCACCCCTTGATTAATTACTTGCTACATCTTGCAATGGCCCAGCCCAACAGAAATATGTGTACCTCCCTGCTATGTCAGTAACCGAATATCGGCTACTACTCAAGACCATCACATGCCAGCCGTCGTCCTTTTATTCCCCTGCATTTGTTACATTCTGTTATGTAAATACAGCCCTAGTTCGCTAGAATCTTTTCACTTTCTAGTATAAATAGCACTTAGCTTGTACATACAATTTGAGTCATTCGGTGAAATTAATACAGAAACCTTTTTTCCCATTCTTTCAGGGACCACCATTAAAAGTTTTGGATTTGTGATACATTTATTGTTTACTGTTTGTAATTTGGAAAACAAAGGTTGTATTTCGTGGGCTCCATTGTTGAAAACTCAAGCTTAATAATTGCAAAGAACTGATTGTTTGGAATCGGACTAAAAGTTTCTCGAAAGCGTGTATGTGTAAGGTCTTCCATCAAAAGTCTTTAGGTATAATTTGTTCAGAATAATTTAAAAAAGAAAATAAAAGGTTGAAGATGGTCTGTTATGTTTTGATCCTTATAGTTTTTGGACTATTACAATTTGGAAATAAAAAAATTACAGTTTTGTCCCTAAAAGTTTTTTAGACTTTACAACATCATCTTTCAACATTATAGTTTAATTTCAAATTTTTTTAATATTTAATTAAATAAATTTTGCTGTATCGAAGTTTGTTAGTCACCAAAGTGACCTTACTTGAAAAGATATTTAGACATTCAATTGTGCATTATTTTAATTATTCATGTTATATGATGCTAATGAATGACGTAATAGATGTATTGAACAATTAAGATTATTAATTATAATGCTAAGGGATCACCCAAAAGTGGATCATTGCTTATAGTTAATAACATTAAAGAGATTTATCGACCTACTTGGTAAATATGTTTATATATCCAAAGATAACATGCATACTAGCTCGAGTATGATTGACTATCTATCAAAGAGTATATATATATGTTGTTAGAATCATTATGGATTAAAGATATGTGTTTAAGTATTACCCAAAGGTGAACTTAAATATATATATTAAAGTTTATTATTGTTCGAATCTATTAATTGTGCTTAAGGCATTAATGTGTGAATTTGTTTTTACGTTTGCAGTTTCTAGTAATTTGTAGCTATAGGCAATTGTTTGATCAAGTTCAATAGGCTAAACTATGCCGATTGGTATGAGCAAATCCAATTTTAGTTGGGTATTATAGATAAGGACCTGACATTCGTTACAGAGAAGCCTACAACCATTACTGAGACTAGTACACAAGTCGAACAAACATATTTTGAGGCTTAAGAAAAGCTTAATAGGTTGAGTCTAAACTTGATGCGATTGACAATGATTGAAAATATTAAGCCCTCAATGCCTTATACAGACAACACAAGGAAATTTATGATGAAAAATCAAAGAATACTTACAATCAGACATAGCTAACATGTCTATTATAGGAAGCTTGATGAGCGAATTGACAACCAAGAAGTTTGACTAGTCACAATCTATCCATAATCATGTAACAGGCATGTCACATCTAGCTGCAAAGTTAAAATCAATGGGCATGGATGTGAGTGAATCCTTCATAGTACAGTTCATCATCAATTCACTTTCTCCTGAATTTGGTCAGCTCCAAATGAATTACAACACTCTGAAGGAAAAATGTAACTTTCAAGAAATCAAGGCCATATTAGTATACGAGGAAACGAGATTAAAGAAAATGAAGGACACTTTGTTCACTTTATAGTACACAAAGAAGCTAGCAACAAAATGAGAAAGTCAGGAAAGAAGAGCAACAAAAAGGACAAAGCCCCAATAAAGGTTAATGAGGGCCAAATCCATAAAGAGCAGCGTTGTTTCTTCTATAAGAAAGCTGGTCACCTTAAGAAAGATTGTCTTAAGAAAAAGGCTTATTTCGAAAATAAAGTTTAGTACTATGTTTTAGTATGTTTTGAATTAAATCTTATAGAGCTACCTAATAATATGTAGTGGTTAGATCAAGTGTAACTACTCATGTGCCACTTATTATGTAGGGATTTACAAGACATCAAGGAGTGCATGCTCACATACAGGAAATCAGATCACTTAGAAGTGATCGGTTATTCAGATTCAGACTATGTTGGATGTGTAGACTTGAGGAAATATACTTTCAATTATCTATTTCAACTAGTAGGAGAGACAATTTCTTGGAAGAGTGGTAAACAGTCTGCCATTGCTACTTCCATTATGGAGGTCGTAATTGTGGCATGCTTTGAGGCCACTATTCAAGCATTGTGGTTGCGGAACTTTGTTTTAGGTCTAGGTATTGTTGATAGTATAGTTAGACTGCTAAGAATTCATTGTGATAATTTTGTAGCTGTCTTCTTCTCTAAAAATGACAAGTATTTTAAGAGAGATAATGTTGGATCCCGTATTCGGAACCCAACTACTTATACATATTCCCTCAATACGTACACATGATTCCTTATGAACTC
>JANIHY010000003.1:7743533-7758226 GCA_027479065.1 Erythroxylum brevipes
TATAAATAGGCTTAAGCTCTATGTAGCTAGCACTTCATGCTTAACCCTCTCTGTAAAAGTTACAGAGTTCTCTCAACTCATTCTGTGGATACCGTTAGAGGCCGGACACTTGTGCGGCTACAGTGGTTGAGACGGATCGATTTCAGAAATGGTTCGAGGGATGCATCAAGATAAAGATCAAGCTTCAAAATAAGGTACGAATTAAATTATGCGTTATTATGATTCGTGTTAATCATTTTATAGAATTAAATAGATCTTGACTTTCGGGAAATCAAAAATTACGAAAAATTTCATGATTATTCCGCTACGGTCGGATCAGATCCGGACCCGATTTTCCAACACAACTTTAAATTAAAAAAATACAATGATTGTTGAAATGGACTAAACATAATGATTTAGCAACTAATACAAGTAATCCATACCTACTTTATTACATCTCAACTCAAACTTTACAACAGCACTAAATCAAGTTACACTCTAACACTCCTCCTTAATACAAGTGTTGTTGAAAACTCCAAGTTTTTCCCTGAGATACTCAAATCGAAGTTTCTGCAAACACCTGGTGAAAATGTCTGCTAATTGTTCTTCTGAAGAACAATGCAGTAGCTTAACTTGGTTCTCCTTCTCAACTTCTCGAATGACATGATATTTGATCTTAATATGCTTGGTTTTCCCATAAAAGACTAGATTTTTCACTATAGCCACTGCAGATTTGTTATCACAAAAAATTTTAGTAGCCTTCTCCAACTTGAAATTTAAATCAAGCAAACCACAAACATTGGTTCACAATAGAAGAGGCAACAATATATTTAGCTTCAGTAGTAGATTGAGCAATTGAACCTTGCTTCTTCGTGCTCCAACACATCATAGCTGATCTAAGAGAGAAACAATGCCCTGAAGTGCTTTTCATGTCTATTAGTGATTCAGCCCAATCACTATCAGTAAAACCAGTCAAATTCACTCAACCAATCGGTTTATAATGCAATCTATAATCAAGAGTACCATGCAAGTACCTTAAAACTCTTTTGATAGCCTTAAAATGAAGTTCAGAAGGTGAATTCATAAATCTAGACACTAGACTTGTGATGAACACAATGTTAGGTCTTGTGATTAACAAATAGAGCAAGGAATCAACCGCACTTCTGTATAAGGTTGCATTAGCTAATCTAGATCCATCATCAGTGAGTAGCTTTATTCCTTGAACTCATTAAGTGCTTACTGATATGCATTTTCCTAAATTGAACTTGTTTATCAATCCTCGAGCATATTTTTTCTGAGAAATGAAAATGCCATGTTTGCCTTGCTTAACTTCCATTCCTAAAAAATAAGACATTATTCCTAGGTCATTCATCTCAATTGCTTGTACCATTTTTTTCTTAAACTCCATTATAGCCTTCGGATTGTTTCAAGTTATCAAAAGATCATCAACATACACTAAAATCACCAAAGTTTCAGCTTTAAAATATTTAACATATAATGTAACTTCATTGCATCTTTTCTAAAAAACCAAAATTCGGAAGGTATTCATCAATCCTTGCATACCATGCTCTAGGAGCTTGCTTGAGTCCATACAAGGCTTTTTCTAGAAAATAGACTTTATCAGGATCTGTTTCAAATCCCTCAGACTGTTCTAAAAAATTTCTTCTTCAAGTATGCCATTTAGGTAGGCAGACTTGACATCTAGCTGAAAAACTTGTCGTTTGAGATGTGCAGCAATGGAGAGAAGCATTCTAATGGTATCGAACCTTGCTATTGGAGCAAAGGTTTCATTGAAATTTATCCCTTGCTTTTGTGCAAATCCCTTGACAACCAACCATGCTTTAAACTTGATGGTCTCATCCGAATTAAGCTTCACTTTAAAGATCCACTGCAGGCCAACGACCTCCTTATCAACAGGTTTGAACACTAAGGTCCAAGTATCATTTTTGTTGATCATTCAAAGCTCCTCCTCCATTGCAGCTCTCCAATTTTCACAATTCAAGGTTTCACTGATGTTAGCAAGCTCATGCAGTGCAACATTACATCTAGTGTAAATATCATCTAGAGTTCTTGCCCCTCTAACAATAGATTCATCTTCAGAATCATCATCAACATCATTCTGTTGTTCTTCTACACCTTCATCAAGTGCAGTTTGAGAAGAGGATGTAACAGACTATTTTTTCTAGGTCCCACACATTAGCTTCATCAAATTTCACACTCCTGCTCACGTATACTCGATTTGTGAGAGGATTTAAAATTCTATACCCTTTGGAGGTACTACTATAGCCAACAAGAATTCCAAGTTCAGCATGTTGATCAAGTTTGTCCCTCTTTGCTTCTGGAACATGAGAATAGCTTACACAGCCAAAGATTCTTAAATGAGCAACATATGGTTTAGTTCCAAACCATGCTTCAAATGGTGTTTTTCCTTCAATAACTTTGACAGAAAGCCTATTTTGCAAGTAAATAACAGTGTTAACTGCTTCATCTCATAAATTTTTAGGTAGACTCTTCTCCAACAGCAAACATTGAGCCATATTCATAATGATTCGATTTTTTTCTTTCACAAACACCATTTTGTTGAGAAGAATAGATGAAAGTCAACTGATGAAGAATTCCAGCAGCTTGAAGGAATTCCTTGAAGACAAGTGATGTATATTTAGTGCTATTATCAATCCTCAAGGTCTTGATGGATAAATCACATTGATTTTCAGCTAATGTTTTGAATTTTGCAAAACACCCGAGCACTTCACTTTTCTTTTTCAAAAAATAAACCCAACAATATCTTGAGAAATCATCTACGAATAGAAGAAAGTACCTGCTAGAGTTGATTGTGGCAACATTCATTGAGCCACACACATCCGAATGCACCAGCTACAATTTATCAATTGCTTTTGAAGCTTGATTCACAGGTGAAGGAGACTTGCTCAACTTTCCCATTTGATAGATTCCACACACACCAGAGAAGTCAATTATAAGATTCAGATCATGTACAAGTTATAAATCCTGTAGCTGCTTTAATGAATTGAAGTTGGTGTGTCCAAGTCTTTTGTGCCATAGACAAGTATTGTCTTCAACAAATACATGTACACTAGTTGTTGCATTTGACTATTCAATAGGAAAATTTCTCATTTTCATTGTAATAGATAGAATTTTTGTCCCAGATGAGTCTCTAATAGTGCATATTTTATTTTCAAATGACAACTTGTAATCCTTCTCAAGTAATTGACTAACACTCAGCAAATTCATAACAATTTCAAGTACATATAAAACATATGCTATGTTTATTGATTCAAAAAGAGTTTGGACAAGAATTGTACCTTTTCCTTTTGCATTTACCAATCTGCCATCTCCAAGCTTCACTTTATAAGCAAATCTTTGATGCAAGTGCTTGAAAATAGTGAGATTAGTTGTCACATGGTTTGTGCACCCACTGTCAACAAGTAAAATTCCATAAGTGTAAGCAGCTACACATATCTCTTCCACAGAAGCAAACAACTCTTCTTCATGCTCCTCTGTACCTTCAGTAACTTGAGCAGGTTGAGCACGAGCTTGCTTCTTTTGGTGTGTCTCACAGACCTTCTCCATGTGACCAAACTATTTACAAGCTTTACATTGAACATTTGGTCTAATCCAACAAAAATCTGCGATATGATTCATCTTTTGACAATGAGGACAAGGAGGAAACTTGTCTTTTCTGAACCTTCTTCTATTATTCTGCTCACTTTTCTCTTTTCCCTTTCTGTTATGTGAAAATTTCTTATGTCCAGATGACTTGACTTTCTGTGTAGTTGCATATGCTCCTTCATTTTGACTCTCCTCCTCCCGAAATGCTTTCCTTTATTCCACAGCTTGCAATGCATTTGCAAGTTCTGTGACAATGATTTTTTTCATGTCCCAATTGTCTTTTAAACCTCTCAGGAAGTGTTACTATGACCTTCTCCATAATTCTCTTCTCTTCAACTTGTTCCCCTAACAGCCTTATCTCATTGATAGTCTTCATAATTCTGTCAACATAATCCTTGATCTTATCGGATTCTTCATGCGATGCATCTCAAATTCTTTCCTTAAATTGAGTATTTGCATCTTCCTTGTTTTGTCACTGCCTTGAAACTCTTGCTTCAATCTTTCCTAAGCTTCTATGGCAGATTCATAGTCTATGATTCTTGTAAAAATCACATCATCCACAGCTGAGTGAATGCATGAGAGAGCATGAAATTTCTTAGCAGTTTTTTCAACATGATGTTTGATTTGGTTTACTGTGGGATTGGTGGGAAGAGGGCTCACTTCCTACCCATCAGCATAATCCCAAAGATAAAATGATCTCAGGCATGTCTTCATCTTCACAGCCCAAACTTGGTAGTTTTGTCCATTAAAAACTGGAGGTGCATTGTTTGAAGGTGTGGAAATCATTAATAGTTAAGAGTTTTTTGAGAAAGCTGATGAGAGTGAGTGAGGTAAATAATTTTCTAGTTGTTTTGAATCACAAGTCCCTTACAAGATCAAGAATGCTCTGATACCATGTAAAGAAATGTAAAGGATATTGTAATGAACTTGTAAATCCGAAAGTGAATGAGAATTGGAACAATCAGTCTACTTCTTTCATTGCTTTCTAGAAATATATAACTGGAGTGTTCAAATTACATCAACTTTAAATTCAAAAAATACAATGATTGTTGAAGTGGACTGAACATACTGATTTAGCAACTAATACAGTAATCCATACCTACTTTATTACATCTCAACTCAAACTTTACAACAGCACTAAATCAAGTTACACTCTAACAATATCACTTTGGTAAAATCGGTGAAAGCTTGACTTATAGATGTGCTAGGCCGTGTCATCCAACAGACTCCAGGAAACAGCTTTGTTCTCTAAAAAAACTCCAAGATTACATAATCATGTATATAAGCTATACACAACATTATGGTTAATTGAGCCACTTCTAGCTTCGGCACACACCTTCCCAGCTTATCCCAAAATGATGCTTAATGATAACAAGGACAGCAATGAAACAATTAGTGTGAAAGGAAAAGAAACTTGGTTACAAGCTGTCATATAACATCCAGTTTCCAGGAAGACAATCTCAATTTGGAAACAAAGATATAATTAATAGTTAGTGATAACTTGAAAAAGGATTCGCAGCACGAAACTTAGTTTCTGTCTTTCATGGCAATATTTGTATAAAGAAGAAACCTTATAAAGTTGCAGTTCAAGTGCAAAATCTGGAAAGTTTGTAAGTGTTGAAAGAGCAATTACCTTGAAAAATCCTAATGATGTACTTCTATAATATATATGTTCCGTCGTTGTTGCTTTGAGCTGTTTATGTTGGTTGCTTAACACAGATCAATTGTGTTAACAACTGTTAAATTTTCAGAATTAAAACATAGGTAGAAAATCAAATAAGCAACAAATAAATCAACAACTAAAATTTGATAACACAGTTCAACACTCCCGACCTAAGTCTGCTTAATCACTTTCACAAAAGTACAATAGTTTTACACATGACTTTACTAAGCTGACACCACTCACCTTTTAATACTATCCACTAATCATCATATTAAGTGAAAATATTTCACTCCTAATTGCACTACCACCTCGTGCTAACCTCAATAGAGAATTTATTCAACAATAATCGATAATAAAGATGAGAATAAAAACTCAAGGGAATGAATCAAAGTAACGTTAACAAGGAAACACTTAAGATAAAAACATTCCCTTAAATATGCAACTTCATCAACCGAAAGTGTGGGAAGTTGTAGAACAATATCTGTTGTAAATTGAGAATAACCATCGATTAGTCCTCTCACAACAGTTTCCTGAAATCATAAACGAAATAAGTGTTTCACCATAGAAACCCTACAAAAATATAGCGGTTGGTTCTTTGCACCTAGTTTTGGCGTAACAACTATATTTCGATTCATCCTCCTTTTTCAAGAATTTCATAATTGGACATTGAATCCATTTCATACGATGGGAGTTGCCGGTATATTGGGCGTTGCTCTGCTATGCGCTATTCATGGGACTATTGTAGAAAATACCTTATTTGAGGACGATAACGGTGTAAATACATTCCGTGCATTTAACCTAACTCAAGCCAAAGAAACTTATTCAATGATTACCACTAACTACTTTTTTCAACTAAAAAAACTTCTGCTCAATTTTCAACTAAAAGAACGGAAATACAACTGTCCAAAAATCCATGTTTATATATGTGGAATACAGCCACAAAAATTGCTTAAAATCACCGAAATTACAGCTGCCAAAGATATCCTAAATTGTCGAAAATACAGCTGTCAAATTATCAAAAATCGGCTGCATTATCTTCAATAAAACGTGGTGATCTTATTTCCAATAAATCATTACACAGTCTTATCTTCAAGAATCACACACAAGTAAATTTCTTATCCTAATGACATACTAAATATATTTAACTACAAATAATGCCCAAAACAATTAATCAAACCAATATTTAACAAACCTTAATATTCTCAGAAGATGCATTAACACACTTCTCTACAATTATTTCAGTTGACATTACATAGGTGAATCGAGGAAACCATAGGTAGGTTAATGCCACATTATTGGTTTGAGTTGGAAGATATTCTCAAAACCGAATTGACAAGTTAGAACTCAGATCCAAACTTGTAGTCGAATACATTATGGTTTATTACTTGATTCTCACTCCTGTATTTGTTTCGTTATAATATTCAATCTACAGACCTCAAAACAACAGAAGTTACCCCCACACGTAACTCTCTTCCTTCAGTGAAGACATCGTCATATATACAGAGAATATGGCTAAATTAAGCTGTAGTAATCATGAAAAACTGCACTACATCAATTGAAGACAGGACAGCCTTCAACTTCTATCCCTGGAGCAGTTGGACAACTTGCCAGAGCACAATGATCAGACAACTCAAGACCCCACCAGCTTGGTCCCATGATGTCTTTGCTTTGCAATGTGAAATAGCACAAGATAGCCATGAAGGCCACTCCACCATCTAATCCACCTGATAGGATGTAGTTGTGTCGAGCCCACCAGCTCTTGTACCTCCTGTAAACAATGAAGTTGAACACAATTCCTACAGCAATCCAGCAGATGTAGTTCACAGCTTTGGCTGCCGGCATGACTCCGGCTCCTGATAGTATGATAGGCAAGTTGATAAGTTTTATCCACTTCTGGTTGGGGAACATGCGAGAGAAGATCCAGACTATGAATGGTCCAGCAAAGCCTATGAGAAAGAAATAGTTCATCCCGGAATAAAATCCTAAACGGCCAAAGATTCGCAGTGGTCCGACCAGGCCCCAGATGATGGAGGCATTGTAGGATATGCTGTCCCAAGGGCACGTCCAGGGGCTTCCAACAGGCAATTTGGAGGGATCACAGATATGAGGTATAGATGTAAGAAGCCACCAAGTCGTTCCAAAGTAAACTGTCGATGCAACCAGAGTTCCTATCAACTATTAAATTCAATCCGAAAGAAACTTAAGTTAGTCTGCAATGGTTTCTGGTTTATTGGAATCTGAAGTTAGGAGAAGAAGCTTTTGGTAGTTATAAGTTACCTGCGCTATGAACATTGACTTGGGGGGTATTTTCATGTAATGTCCTAGCTTGAAGTCTGAGAGAAAATTGATTGCCTGGAAAATGCTAATGAAACCATAGTTCTTAAATACCATATTTGCAAGGGGTCTGCCTGGAAACAGGTATCCGATGATAAGCTCAGTGAGTACATTCAGTCCTGGTTGCTGCAATTATTCAAGTTAAAAAAAAAAGATTTAAGAGAATCTGAGTAAGCTTGAAAAAACCTGGTGGAAACTTTACACTACGAACAATCAAGTTTACGGACCTGGTTAGTGGTAGCTGTTATGACACCAATTGGAAGAGTGAAAATGAAAGCCAAGCCACCTGCAAACAGAATGCCCCAGTAGGGAAGCTGTAACTCTCTGCCAAACCCTTCACAAGTGAGCATCGAAAGGCCCGTGACTATGATCAGTAGAGTGTAAAACCACCATTGAGGGACAGCATCATAGTTTTTCTTCATTATTCTAGTGTGAACATCCCCAAAATTGTCACCCATTGCTGCTCTAGTTTGTTTCCAAACTGTTCTGCAGATAATATAAATAAGCAGGATCAGCAGACTGCGACAGAATTTGCAGGCTAAGAAATGGCAGAAAAGGAGAGGTACCTTCCGTAGAAAAGTGCGACATGAGACAAGGTAGCAGCCAAAGTAGCAAAACTTAAACCATAAGTATAAGCAAAGAAGATACTGAGGTGGACTCTGCTATAGTTGTTGTAGCCTTCTTCATTGAATTCAAATGTTGCAGAATTCAAAACTCTACTGACATTGTACTTTTGTCCCTTGTCGTCGAACACGTCTGCGGAGATGATCGGAAACCGTCTGGCTTCATACTGATTGGACCAGTAAGCTATGGGGATCAGAATGTATACAGTTATGAAGAACCCAACAACGGTGTTAATTATAGCAAACCCAGGAGTGGCTAAGGGAGATCCTAAGAAGCCAGATACAGTGGACCAATCAATTGCAAATGAGCCAATGCCAAGGCCACCACGTCCAGAACCTATCTGTTGAGCTGTGACAGAGTGCTTCCACTTCCAGCAAACAAAGGAGAGAGCAGTTATAGATGGAAACAGATAGTTTGGAACAACATAGTATGCAAAACTTGAAACAAGGACCACAAGGAAAAACTGCAGCCTTGTCAGGCCTCCTTTACGCCTAATCTCAACTTCATGCAAGGCCCTGCAGGTTCAAAACCAAAATGATTATAGAACAAACTATCTATTCTAGTCATGGATGTAATATAAGCCTAGATTGCAGGAGGTACCTAAATAGGGAGACCTGAACAAGATTGGAAGGCCACCACATGAAAGGTGAATCAACAAGAAACTTTCTGAATAGTCCAGCCCATCCAAATCCAAGCAGCTTCAGAAATAGGTATAACATTATCAGAATTTGCAGATAGTCTTATCTTGGTATTACCAGTTTTCTGCACTAGGAACACAACTTGTAATATTTAGTTCTGCATCTCACGTTACATGTGATGGTCGCAAAGGAAGAACAAAATTTATATGTCGCTTGAAAGACTCTCAAATTATTCAAATAGCAAACTGAGTCTTGACCTTGGTTACAGAACTCACCTGGGTTGATTGTGTTAACATCATCGCTGCCATGATATGTATCTTATGATGGTAGAATGCTTTGACCACTGTGATTATACTAACTGCATACACAAAACTGGATCCTGCGTTTGCAAGTATAGTGATGAGAACGTGCTCTTTCAGGTTGAAGGGTCCTGGATTTAATGAAAATGACCGTTTCGTTCCTGGAACTCGCACAGATTTGGTTGGCAATGATGCTGCCATGAACTTCCCTACTGGAAGAACTAAAATCTGAGCTATCACTGACGACACGTATATTGAATTTTGACGGTAGCCAAAAAACTGGTTCAAGAAGGCCAAAGTAGCACAAGAAATGATCCCCAAAAACCATGTTCGAAATGTCAAGCATGGTATTGTTGGATCATCTGTTATGGGAACAGTGAGTCTCACTTGTTCAATTGGTGAATCATCTATCTCTTCTGCAAAATAAAAATCAATGTAACAGCAAACCAAAAGAGTATACAGCAAATATTTGTATGAAGCCTTGGAGTCCAAGGATGTGCATTTATGACAGACAGTTCAGGCACAAAATACCAGTCTCAAGCTTCTTGTCCTTGCCCAATGGCTTCAACTCATATGTCTCTGTGTGCTCCAAACGTTGCTCTAAATTCATCTTCGACTTCAATGAGAAAACGTAGCACCAAGTTTACTACAATATATGTTTCTTAGCTCTCTATTTGTACTCCTCTATGTTCTTCTATATACAATGAAATATTTGTTTATTCCCATTCTTTCTTTAATAACTTTAGCTTTCGTTATCGATCTACAAGTTGATTCAATTATTGGGATCTCAGCTGGAAACTGCGCCTAGATGTAGTATAACTACGTCAGTTACTGTCCTACTAGACTAAATAAGAATCTGTAAATGTTTTTCTTTTCTACTTCAAACACAGTTCCAAAAGAGTGGGGTAAACTTCCATGCCCTCCAAATCCAGAAAAGCTGGTCTAACATATAAAACAATCAACCAAAGTCAAGCAATGCCATTCTTTGCCCATCTCACATATCCTATCCTTTGGTCTAAAACCATGTGCCTTGGTATGGAGAGTGAAAATGCCACTTAAGACTATTCAACTTGGGCATTGTAGACATTGCAGTACTAAGGATCACTTGGAAAAGATTCTGTTAAAATGACGCCTGCTTCGTCCGTAATTGCTGCAATCGTTCGTAACTGCTGTATAACTCGCACTCCGCAATTCAAAACATTTCCTATCTACAAAATGGTCCTTGACAGCAATGTAATTGTCTGTAGGAAAGATTACTGATAAAAGAAGTAAATCATATTCTGAAGCCGGCAATATTCCTGCGTCTGGGAAACTTGGTTAAAAGTTTGTCAGCTACGGCCATTACCAGGAAGATAATGACAATATGGAAACAGACACACAACTAGTGATGGTTATAGAAAAATGGATTTCCAGCATAAGATACTTCAGGAACGCTGAAATGAACACTCCACAGTTTCCAAAGCTACGGCTCAAAAGCAAAATCTGAGAAGTTTTATATCATATGAAAAGAGCAATGACCTTAATATTCTTAGAAGATTCAGTAACACTTTTCCATGAACTTTTATACAACTAATTCACTTATATAAGAAATGTATTTTCAGCACGAGTAGAAAATTAGGATGATCCAAGTTGTTTCAGTTTAACTGTCAAATCCAATTGAGTTTAGAATTAATCTTGGTAAATTTTCTACTCGACCAATCACAATAGTAAAATCTTAATCAAGTTAACAGAATAAATTAAATTTGATTAAGTTCAGACTCAAATTATATTGAAAAATGGAATCTACAATTATCAAATGATTCTTTATGTTGTGTAAGGATTTCAGTATCATAAATGGCATTAATGATTGTAAAACATCGTTCCTTTTAAACCATCTCATCTGAATAGAAAACGTTGGTGTTCCCTGCCAGTTCTTGTATTAACAATTCATTTAGAAAGCTGCCAAGTTTTGAGTTCTGATAATATGTCTCATTCACTCACGAGTCCACAACTTTGGATTTCTTTTTCAAACGTGTACTGACGAATTATTGTAGGGTTTTTAACTTTTTTACCTTTAATTTTCGATCGTATGACTGATATTTTGGACTATTTCAATAGCCACCGTTAATAAATTAATTGGAAGAGTTTTTATTAGTATACCACTTGAACAAGGCTAATCATCAACTCAAAACATCCAATTTTACAAAGGAAGTCTCATATATCACTTGAAGTACCCCTAATAATACCGTTTTAATCTCTTCGTGGCTGTATGAAATATGCTTCTGAGCCTCTATTTGCAGTCTTTTTTTATTTTTTATTTTTAGCAACTATGGCTTTTCGTTATCAAACAAGTTCGTCCTGGCTGCAAGATGTGATGTCCATTCTCATTAAACTTCACCTGTGATGTAATATAGATTGGCATAACAAAAGAACATGAGATCCTCTTCTTATTTCAAAGCCAAATATGCTATTTTTTGGAAGATAAATCGTAAGTGTATTCTTTCCTTACCTGCTAAAAGAAGTTTTTGCTTACTTATAGAAGTGAACGATACTTACGAACCCTAACCAACTCACATACATGTTTAAAAGTCTGTTTTAAACGAGAGCCCTCCTCTTCCGGCTTCTCCAATGCCTCCGGTAGTACAGCCGAGATAACAACGGGTTCTCCATCATTATCATAATGAAGCGACAGAAGTTTTGAAAAATCAAAACATATTAATTCATAACTTTCACTGAGAACAATCCAACGAAAGAGAACTGACATTGAAGGATCAAAAAAGTAAAGTGGTGATGAATATATGGCTCACAGAAGCTAGTTGTCAAGAGACTGAGAGAGACGTGAAACATGAAAATGTGGAATATCAGAAGAAATTTCCGAAAAGTAGGTAAAAAATAAACGGTGTATATCAATGATCGTATATTTTGTCGAGCCACTCTTGCTTTGACAAAGACAGCAACGTTATTGCTGATGTGTATTGATACTTACTCATCGAGTACATTTCTTCAGGAATTATGCATCAGGGCATATTTCCAACGTCAAGTAACAGCCAAAATACTAGGAAGACAATTTCAGTTTGGAAACGAAGATGCAACGTGTTTTTCTGAAACTCTGAAACGTAAAAATCTTTATTTCTTGCAATATCTATACAATGATAACTTACAAACACTTCACTGAATGCAAAAACTGGAAAGTTTTATCAAGGTAAAAGAGCAGTTACCTAATATTCTTAGAAGATGTAATAACACGCTACTATAATGCACGTTCATACGATTATTTCAGTTCTGGGTTATTTTCTTAAACCATGGACTGAAAATTAAAAAAAAAAACTTAGAGTATATTGTTATTGAATATATAAAATCAATTAAATTGGCCTCACATAACAACTAAAGCTATTGTGGTGAAATGGTCACTTAACATGGCATCAGAGCCTTTGTGACTAAGTGGTTGTGAATTCAAATCCTATCATCCACCTATTATTCAGCATAAGGTAGAGTAAACATGTGCAAGTTTCAAGTTCAAAGAGCTTTCACTTGAGGGGATGTGTTAGTGAATATATAAAATCAATTAAATTGGCCTCACACAACAGCTTAAACTATTATAGTGAAATGGTCACTAAAATCATATGCACTATCTGTTTTTATTAAATTCAAAGCTAATATTGAACTTCAATTGAATAGAAAGATCAAAGTTCTTCACATTGACATGGGAGGGGAATACAAAGCCCCATTACCTTACCTCACACAAAATAGGATACAACCACGTTTTAGCACACTCTCCAACAAAATAGTGTTTCCAAAAGGAAACTTCAACATATCACTGGAATAGACCTAACTCTCTTATCCCATGCCCACAAGTCCCTAACCTAATGGCTTGAAGCTTTATTTACAACAACTTTTCTCATCAATAACCTTCCATTTCCAAGACTCAACAATACCTCACCGTTTGAATAGTTGTATAATAAACCACCAAATTATCTCTTTTTCAAAATATTTGGTTACAGTTGTTTTCCTTATCTTAGATATTATTCTCACCATAAATTGAACTTTTATACTACCAATTGTGTTTTCTTGGATATAGTTCCATGCATCAAAGCTATAAATGCTTAAATAATCAAGGTAAGATCTTTATCTCTCGCTATCTAGAATTCAATAAGAAAAAGTTTCCATCTTTTAAACTTTTTCCCACACACTTAAGCAAAAATACAGCTTCGCCAAGTCTTCCTATATCTACTTTATCCTCAGCCTCATCCTATCAAAAGGTAATCTCGGATCACTCCTCTACAGAAGAATATTTTCAGTCACCAAAATCCTCATCCAACAAACAAGGAAGCTCTCAGAATCCTTGTTCACCAGTACATACGACCACACAAAATAATATAAACCCACTACACAACCAAAACATCTCACCAAATCCTATTTTGCCCATTATATCAAACACTACACCTAACAATTACCACAAAACACTCATCATATGCAAAGTCACTCCAAGAGTGGTATTTTTAAACCGAAACTTTACTCTACCACTCTTGTTTCTACCCCACACATTGACCTTACTGATAAGTGCATAATTGTCTAATATTTATGTTTTAATTATCCATTTTTATTCCTCTTATTGATTTAATTATTGGGATTTAATCTGATTTAATATTTCCTTGTAGGGAATTATAATTTCTGCATAACGTGGAAATTAGAGAGTAAATAAGGGATTAAAAATGGCAGCAGCATTAAATGGTCAAAAATCAAAAGCTACAGCAGAGACGCAAGCATTTTGATTCAAAACGCAGTCAATGTTGGCGTTTAAAGAAAACGCAAAAGCCAGCAGGCGTTTTGACGCTACAGAGAAAAGAGAGTTTGCGTCAAATAAAGGAATTGGACAAATTAAACAAAGCAAAGGGCTGGAGACAAGAAGTAATGTGGCGTGACTCCAGGGGCGTCTGCACAAGAAGAGAACAGTGTGAAATTCAAATTAATGCAATCAGAGGGTTTGAAGCACAACGCAAATTAATTACCAAGGCAGCTCACGTAAGAGACGCACAAGGGATTAAATCAACGCATGAGGCAATAAAAACAAGGCAGCTTGACAGGTGGCGTCGTGGGAAGTGGGACAAGATGCAAGTCACGCAAGAAATGAATTAGGAGCAATAGCAAAATTAAATGAATTAACTGGAAAGATCAACAAGGAAGGAATGACGCACAAGACAGCAGCGTGGAAGCAATTTTAATGGGCTCAAGTCATAGGGCCCATTCGATTAAAAACCTAGGGATTGGAAACATATAGGAGGGTAAGTAACGGCAGCACGGGGAGACTCTTCTTTTGATTTTTAAAATTACAACAGTGACGAGACATTAGGGAAGAATCAGCGTCAGTGATACTTGGATGGGAAGGAGCTACGGCCATCAGAGAGGGAAGCAATCAGCATCGGTGTTTTAGGGAGATTTACAGTTTTTCTTCTTTTCTTTGTTTTAGATTATGTTAATTAAGAACTTTGTTAGGTTTAATTTCGTTATGAGTAGCTAAGTTATTTTTAGTCGGGGAATTCCAATTGTTAT
>JANIHY010000003.1:8055145-8070908 GCA_027479065.1 Erythroxylum brevipes
TAAGAATATTATTAAGAATAATTGCTTTATCGCCTTTTTTTTACTTTTAGCTTTCTAAGAAATTCGTACAAGTTTTCTATCTTTTTTTATTCTAATAATTCTTTTGAAGATCATAACCACTTATTTATATATAGTAATTATTATTAATTTTTCATCATAATAAAACTAGGATTTCTACACATGCAATAACTCATAATTAAATGATTTAGCTAAGCTCATTAATTCCAAAAAATTGCTTTTAATCTTAAGCCAAATTATATAATAACACATCACATATAATTATCTGTCTCTCTCTCTCACTCTCTGTAAGTTCATTGAAAAATTCCAACATGATGAAAAGTTACATTAAATAAGAGAAGAAACTTACATTAAATAAGAGAAGAAACTTACATGTTTGGTTTTCCTATATGTGGTTCTAATTACCCGGCATAGCATGTGATCACGACAGAAATTCAAGTCTCTTTTATAGATCTTTCCGACCACAAAACCACACACGATATTAGGACTTATAAGTGTAGTCTAAGTCAATAAAGAGTAGTCCAAGCGGTATGGCGGTGGAGAAATTAACAAGACTAGGACCACCTGCCTGGCCTGTGTAGGCTTTTAGGACATAAAGTGCCAAATTCAACTATTCAACACGCCTGATGAACTTCATACATCCTGAAAGTTATTATGAAGTTACCTCAGCATTTTCGTTCACTTCTTATTAAAGTACATGGAAGCATATACATGTGCTCTTAGCATATATTGTAACCTGAAAGTTATTGGACATGCTTGCATAATTATCAAGTCGTATATACCTTTTATGCCTTAGATACAAATTCATTATATTATGGTAATAATTTATGTTATATTTATATTTGTTTAGTTTTTATATGAGTTTAAATGCTCTCTATTAATTATTGATGAGATTGAATTTTTATTATAAATAAAAATTGAAATTGAAATTATTCATGTGGGGATAAATTCTTATTGGTATACGACCACGGCCCTTCATGCTGTACCAATCACGTTCCTTGTTCACTATAAAGCTAAAAACTCAAGCCATTAAACATCGCTCCCTCGTTGTCTGTCACACGCATGCATAATTCAATCCCATGGCGGATCCGAAATCAACTTTCCTGAAGGTTTACTCTGCACTCAAGCAGGAACTCTTGGAAGATCCTGCTTTTGAGTGGACTCCCGAGTCTCGCCAATGGGTCGACGAGGTTCTTCATTTTCTTTGTTTCTTTAACCATTCTCTCTGCTTTTGCTTTTCTGGGTTTTCTCTGTCATTTGTTTGGTGTTCAGCTGTCCAAAGTTTCTGCTATGTGCAATTTCTATTCATGACCTCTTTACTACGAATTGATACTTCCAATGTCAATGGTTATCTCACAATTCCTTTCACGTTCTTATGGATCAAAGACTGCCTCGTTTTTGGTTGAGGTTCCTTTTACTATGCAAGTAACTTGTGCAGTTTTCCAATGCCTTTATCTGATTCGTTGCTCTGCCTGATGCAGATGTTGGACTACAATGTTCCCGGAGGTATGATTCATAACTGATTAAGACTCTTATTATTTGAAACCATAATAATTCGGTAACATATTTTGCTTCCAGGAAAGTTGAATAGGGGCTTGTCTGTGATTGATAGCTACAAATTGTTGAAAGAAGGAAAAGAATTAAGTGAAGAAGAAATCTTTCTTGCTAGTGCTCTTGGATGGTGTATTGAATGGGTAATTTGTTTTCTCATAATTCCATTGAAGGAATTCGCATCCCAATTAAGTTTCACCATTGCACTAGTTAATCATTGCCTTTGAAATCAAATTTTGCAGCTTCAAGCTTACTTTCTTGTTCTTGATGACATTATGGATAATTCACATACAAGACGTGGTCAACCTTGTTGGTTTAGGGTACCCAAGGTTTAAGTTGATGATTTTTTTCCCCCTTCTCTCTTTTGTTTTCATTGCTTCCAAAGCAATTGACACCTGTGATTTCTTGCTTTAGGTTGGTCTAATTGCAGTAAACGATGGAATATTGCTTCGCTTTCATATTCCGAGGATTCTGAAAAACCACTTTAAAGGCAAGACATACACTGCGGATCTCGTGGATTTGTTTAACGAGGTTGGTAAAATGAGTTGCTCATATGTTCTTGAGTTACTTTCTGGGGAAGTAAGTTGATTGATAATTTCAGGTATTCTTATGCAGGTGGAGTTTCAAACAACCTGTGGACAAATGATTGATCTGATAACAACACACGAAGGAGAAAAAGAGTTATCCAAATACAATTTGTCACTGTAAGTGCAACACTTGCAATTTGACTGCTACCGGCATTCTTGGGCACTTCTGAACAAGAAGCCTTGTTTTCATTCGTATATGCTAGATGGCCTAATTTGTTGAGTTTTGGCAATTTCATGTTCATAATTTGATTCTTGGAATGAGTGTGGAATTGATTTTTTTGTTGGTCTACTTAAGTAGTTTTCTGAACCTATAACTATTTGTGAAATTGATGCAGACACGGGCGTATTGTTCAGTATAAGACTGCCTACTACTCGTTTTACCTCCCAGTGAGTGTCCTTTACTGATTGAATGCCTCTCTTTTTCTGTATTAATTTAAGGTTTTCATCTCAAAAGAATCCCTTGTTAAACATCAATCTATACTCTTGAGCCTTCCTTGTTTCCAATTTCCCATACATCTAGACTGGATTTGTTTTTTGTCAGGAGGTTTAGTTTTATATACAAATTTGCAGCCTTTATGTTGGGAAATTTTGAGAATCTGAATGAGCTTCTGCCATTCAATCATTTATCTAATCAGGTTCTGAAATTTCTTTCTTTCTTAGTTGTGTGATGGAAAGTTTTAAATGGTAATCCTTATAAATTCAAATGCTTAAACTGCTTCATGATGTTCCTTTTCATGCAATTTTTTCCTCATCGATGTACGATTTAGCCCATCAGAATATATCCATGGAAGTCAAGTTTCATTCTTCACTCTTATGTTATCTATTCTTCTTGTGCAGGATGATTATCTGGACTGCTTTGGTGATCTCGAGACAATCGGTAAGGTAAGCACAACTGTGGTAGATACAGAAAGCTGGATCGAAAAAATGGAAATGAGTTTAAGATTGAAAATTTCAAGTGTGACAAGCAAAACTACTAATCCACCTGTCTGAACTGGATTTCTCCTGAACTTCATGACTCAGATAGGAACAGATATTGAAGACTTCAAATGTTCATGGTTGGTCGTAACGGCTTTGGAACTTTGTACCGTAGAGCAAAAGAAACTATTATATGTAAGATTGTTGTAATCTTTATGTCATTATTGTCCAAATCAACATAGCTGTATATGTCTTTAGTTCTGTTTCCGTTCAGGACAACTATGGGAAACCTGACCCTGCCAATGTAGCAAAAGTGAAGGCTCTTTACAATGAGCTGAATCTTCAGGTGTGTGTTTAAGCTAAAAAGAGACTCCATAGTTCAAAAGATAATCTACAATAGGTTCTGCTTTTTCCTGCATTAAGTCACTTTCTGGTTTTCTTATCAAAATTTCCTTGACAGGGCGCATTTGAGGAGTACGAGAGCAGAAGCTATGAGAAACTGATATGTTTAATTGAAGCCCATCCAAGCAAAGCAGTCCAAGCAGTGTTGAAATCTTTCTTGGCTAAAATTTACAAAAGACAGAAGTAGAGCATGAACTATGAACAATTTAGTATCTGTCTGCTCCTATTCTGGGTCATGGTTGTTTCCTAATCATCCCTGAAAACAGACTATGTGATTAGTATATAAGTATTTTAGTCATTAGAAAATATAGTGTTTTATAGAATTTTGTTTAATAAGTATAACCTTTGGATGCGACTAATATACCTCTGGATTGATGCAATAGCTTCCAAATCACATCAGCCGGATACTCTGTATTAAGTAAGCTCTGTACGACAAACTCGATCGAAATAACATAGATAGGGAAAATCGAACACAGAATTTTTTGAACCCATGTCTCTTCACTCTACCAACTTGACTATCTCTATAGGGGATATTTAATCATATAATACTAAAATACCTAATTATAATGTTACATAGATTTACAATCCAAAAGCTAGAAACCAACATAAACCTAACTCAAGTCTGACCCTACTTGAACTTAACGAGTCTGATATAAATTGACCAGACTGGGTCAAATCTAAATTTTAGGTTCAAATTTGACCCAACCCAACTTGAAAGTTTGAATATAATAAACTATAGTCAAAGTTAGTTGAGAACCTACCTGTTGACTACTTCTTCTTCCTTCTTTTTGGTCAAAATTCTCTCACTCGAACTGCCTATCTCCTTTAGAAAACTATCAATCCAACACCATTCTCTGTTCACCTTCTCCGATGTAATATTCCATATGCATTTCTTTTTTTCTTCTCTTCTCGATCCATTCCTTTTTCTTCTTAAATGTCGTATCGGCCTCATTTGCACACTCTTATGGAGAGACACATCTTATAAACAATGACATCAATCTCACTAAAGAACGTAGCTAGAACTCTTCTTCTTCTTCTTCTGTAGGACAGATTTGGAAGAGCTCAGTATTTATACCCTGTTCACTTCATCCATCCCAAAACGAACACCATCTCTCTTTTATTTTTTTTTTCTTGTCGTTTCTCGTCCTCCGTTACGATCTAACTGCCCCTCTTGTCAAAGGTCAGGTTTGGCTGGATGTTGAGATTTGATAAGTTAGGTAAATGGCCTTTAGGCTAGTCGTGGATGGTTTTGGGCTGTCCAAATCCAATTGGTTTAGGACTTGGACCTGTCTTAAGAGACTTCTCTCAAGCTCAATTGGATCGGAAATACTCGTTAGTGAAAAAATCAACGGAAATAAATCCCCGTCGGTTATAGATTGTCAATTTCTCGTCAAAAACTTGTCACTCCTATTCCGACTCATTTCTATTCTTACTAAATTTTTTACCCTTATAAAGACATATCTTGATTATCAACACTCATTTAAAGACTCGTTCGGATGTTGAATTTGAAAATGTTCGATAATAAATAATATTACTCAAAAAATTGGTTTCAAGAGGCTTATTTACAATGAAGATATTTAAGATAATCTTAACTATAATTTAAACAAATAAATGTTATTACCTTACTAAGATCTTTAAACATAAAACTTAATTTGGAAATGAACCAAATAGAATGTCCAAAAATCAATATCTGATTTAACAAATAATCATCAACACTCAACAGTACTATTTTATAATATTCATAAAATAATGAGGACTTATCTCCTATGGTAATATAATATGAAATTTAAAAAACAATAGACTGAAAAGTCAAACACTCTGTCTGTATGCACATACATAGCCGCCGGAAGACGAAAGTTCGTAGAAAGTCGTTGCTTTATCAAGTTGCTTCCCGTGTTCTTCCTTTTTGTGTTAAATTTCTCTCAAATTCATTATCTCAAATTTCAGGGTTTTGGCTTCTGAAATTTAAGGTCGGTGACTTTTTAAATGCGTTTAATTTGTTCTTTCTTTCTTTGTGTTTTGCTGTGATCATGATCTTTTATATTTTTTCTTGCTTGGTCAGCAATGATCAGCTACAGAAGAAGACGGGACTAAATTTCTGAGCTTTAAAGTTTTCGGGCCTTTTCTTTAATAGTTGACCTCCGTTTTGGGGGTCAGGGTATCTTTTCTTTCTGTCTTGTCCTTTCTATAACTGTGCAATCATGATCTAGTAACACGCTTTTGGCATTCTTTTCATTTCATTTTCTTGCAACAAGATCATTTTGATTTCGGATTCTGCATTTCGGTTTTTGTTGCTTCAAGATTTCTGCCAAAGACTTGCCTTTTTTAATTGATTGTTCAGAGAAGACTTGTTTTTAGTGACAAAGTTGTATTCTTTATTAGAAAATATTTCTGGGTTTTATTTGATTTCGGTGGGAATTCAAGCTTTTGATTAGTTCTCTGGGTTTTTGGTCGGAATACGGAAGATGAAGCTTGTTGTTCGAGTCGTAGAGGCAAGGAACTTGCCGCCAATGGACAGTAATGGATTAAGTGATCCCTACGTGAAATTGCAGCTGGGAAGGCAGAAATTTAAGACTAAAGTAGTGAAGAAATGCTTGAATCCCACTTGGGGAGAGGAATTTAGTTTCAAGGTGGACGATCTACATGAGGAACTTGTAATATCTGTGTTGGATGAAGATAAATACTTCAATGATGACTTTCTTGGGATGATTAAAATGCCAGTCTCACGTGTTTTTGATGCGGATACTAAGTGTCTTGGCACCTCTTGGTACTCCCTCCATCCCAGAAGCAAGAAATCAAAGAACAAGGATTGTGGTACGTGTGATATTTCCCTGTTCTGTTTTGAAGTGTTTGATTATGGTTTATATGATCTTTTTGCTTTCTACAATGGCGTTGTTCAAGAGCATCATGGTTGTATGTTCAAGGATCTATAATTCTTTACTGTGGGGTGTAGTCTGGTTTGATGACTTGTTATAGTTGTCAATTCCTTTTGTTCTTTCTCCTTAAGTTTCTGCTTATGTTCATGGAGTTGAAAACTCAGTCTCCTTGAGTAGTGGAGTTTTTCTTTTTATAATTTATATACTGAAATTTTTTTCTCATATTCTGCTCTTTATTCCCAACAGGTGAAATTCTTTTAGGTGTATGTTTTTCCCCAAAGAATTTTACCGATTCAATTCCAAATGGTGATCTTGCATCACAAGTAGGGAAGAGTGCAGAGAAAATTACAGAATCTCCTAGGCGGTCATTTAATGGCCTGACCAGATTATCCACGCCATCATCCCCATCCAAATTATCAAGGTCATCCTCTCCATCCAGAATATCTAGGTCTTCCTCTCCACCAAAGGTAGACGAAACTGCTTCTGCTAAAGAAGAGAAGTCTTCCACACAAAAGAGTCTTGCTGTGAGAATTGCACAAATTTTTAACAAAAGTGGCGAGACAACATCGACCACTTCCACTAGAAGCATTGATGTTTCAGAGGTGCCTCAGGCTGTTGGAGCTGAGGTTTGTGAAGACAAATTGGAGGATCAGTCTTCTGGTAACTTTGAAGAACTTATGAAAGCGATGGAATCTAGGAATGACGGACGTGAAACTCCAAACAATCTCTCAGGAGGAGTCTTGCTAGACCAATTATATGTAATTGCTCCAAAAGATTTGAACACGCTAATATTTTCACCTGATTCAAGCTTGTGGAGATCAGTGGCAGACTCTCAGGGGAACACAGAACAGCAATATGGACCTTGGAAATTTGAAAATGGTGGTGCAAACTTGAAAAGGGTTATAACTTACGTTAAGGCCCCATCCAAACTAATTAAGGCTGTGAAGGCCATCGAGGAACATACGTATCTGAAGGCTGATGGGAAGGTTTTTGCTGTTCTTGCGAGTGTCAGTACTCCAGATGTTATGTACGGGAGCACCTTCAGAACTGAAGTGCTTTATCGTATTACGCCTGGGCCTGAGCTGCAATCAGGAGAGGAAACTTCACAGTTTGTAGTGTCCTGGCGAATGAACTTTCTGCAGAGCACCATGATGAAGGGTATGATAGAAAATGGTGCACGGCAAGGTACAAAGGATAGCTTTGAGCAGTTTGCATCTGTGCTATCTCAAAATGTTAAGGTAGCTGATCTGAATGATATGAGATCCAATAAGGAACAAATTTTAGCTTCACTACAGGCCGAACGTCAATCAGATTGGAAACTGGCGATTCAGTATTTTGCAAATTTCACTGTAATCTCTACAGTGTTTATAGGATTGTATGTCTTTGTCCACATTTGGCTGGCTGCACCTAGCACAATCCAAGGGCTTGAATTTATTGGACTTGATTTGCCTGATTCAATTGGTGAAGTAATTGTGTGTGGTATTCTAGTTCTTCAATGTGAAAGGGTGCTTGGGTTGCTTTCACGCTTTATGCAGGCCAGAGTGCAAAGGGGTAATATGCAATCCCTATTAGTGAAAACAAACTACTCCGTGAAATATAATTTTACCTCTATGCTTTTGCTGAATGCTCTTTACAAATTATTGTTAATGATTGTTTTATGCTTTGGTACTTATTATATGACTTGAGAAATATAATGGTTCTGAAATTTGGTATCTATTACCATGTTTCTTATATTTAGGCAGTGATCATGGAATCAAAGCACAAGGAGATGGTTGGTTGCTTACTGTTGCCTTGATTGAGGGGAGCAATTTGGCTGCTGTTGATTCTAGTGGCTTATGTGATCCATATGTGGCCTTCACTTGTAATGGGAAAACTAGAACAAGCTCCATTAAGTTCCAACAATTTGACCCGATGTGGAACGGTGAAGTATTTTTCCTATAAACTATTTTAATTTATAACTAGAAACTTATCATGTATCTTGAAACTTTGGTGATCACATAAACATTATCAAATGCTTTTAAATTAAGTTTTTTGGAAACTGTCGTGATAAGTAATTTCAATATGACATGTTGGCATTTGCAGAAATATTTGAATTTGATGCCATGGATGAGCCTCCTTCAATGCTGGATGTGGAAGTTTATGACTTTGATGGGCCTTTTAGTGAAGCTACATCTCTAGGGCATGTTGAAATTAATTTCCTAAAATCTAATGTATCAGATCTAGCTAATGTTTGCGTTCCTCTTCAAGAAAAGCTATCACAAGCATGCCAATCGAAGCTGCATTTAAGAATTTTCCTGAACAACACAAAAGGTGGCAGTGTTGTTAAAGACTACTTGAGTAAATTGAAGGAGGAGGTGGGAACAAAGGTAAATGGCTGGTCATTCTTAGCTGAGCTTTCACTTCTGTTGTTTTACTCAATATAGATCCATTTTCTTATACATTCAAGTATGGATGTAATTTCATAGATAAGCTTGCGTTCCCCTCAAACAAATTCAGCCTTCCAGAAGCTCTTTGGGCTCCCACCTGAGGAATTTCTCATCAATGACTTCACTTGTCACTTAAAGCGTAAAATGCCTCTACAGGTTTGACTACATGATATTGAAATTTTCCTATGATCCTTGAGTCTTTTGATAGTCATTTCATTCCTTTTCTTTTTCTTCATTTGATTGAAAAATATGACATTGAGCCATACATGTTTCTTCATTTATTATTGACTTGCAGCATTGTGTCTTCAGGGTCGCCTATTTCTATCAGCACGAATAATTGGGTTCCATTCTAATATATTTGGACACAAGACCACGTTCTTCTTTCTTTGGGAGGACATAGAAGACATTCAAGTTTACCCTCCTACTCTGTCATCAATGGGCAGTCCTGTTATTGTTTTCACACTCCGACAGTGCAGAGGTATGGATGCAAGGCATGGGGCAAAATCACAAGATGATGAGGGGAGGCTGAAGTTCCATTTCCATTCTTTTGTATCCTTCAGTGTAGCACACCGGTAAATGATTGATGCAATGCCTTCATCCATTTGGCTGAACTTGTACTAGTGGAGTGAAGTGGTTGTTATGCAGTGGATTTTTTTTAATTAGATTCACATTTTTCTTTTTGAAGTAAACTCGATAATCATATTGATGATGTGCAATTAATTGTTGGGAGATTTTGGAGGACTTCATAAAGTATGATTTTCCATGGCCACCTTCTTTTTCACCTTGATAACCCCCAGTCATTAGGGTCGCTGATTGTTTATTATAGAGAGCCTTATTCTGAAAACCTGCTGCTTCTTGACTGTGCTATCACATTCCACCGAATGAACCAAATGAGCTTGTCTAGTACTGATGTACTTTTTTCAGTTGCTAAGATATTCTTTTCTCTCGTATCTATATAACTAATATCCTCATTTGTCTTCAAATTTTCAAACATTGATGTATATACTGAATAATTTTGTTTAATAGTTTGTTTGTCCTGTGACTAGTGCATAATAATAGATGGAGACTTGACTCTATAACATTAACTAATTTAATGTTCATATACTCAATAGGACAATCATGGCTCTATGGAAAGCTAGAGCATTGACTCCTGAGGTGGTTCAGTTAATTGAAGAAGAATCTGATAGTAAGATCCTTCAAACGGAGGAGAGTGGCTCCGACATTGGTCTTGATGATGTCAGCATGTCTGAAGTTCATTCTGCTTATCTTTCTGTACCTGTAAGTATTCTTGTTCTCTCTTGATGTCTCACTTCTTTATTCTATGCCTGAGGATGCATAATGATGATATGCTAACATTGGGATATCTGCATGTTCAACTTAGTTTGCATTATGTTTTTAAGATCTTTATATGATTGTGCTTGATATTGTTCTAGGTGGATTTTGTTATGAAACTGTTTGGTGATGCTGAATTGGAGCGCAAAGTTATGGAAAAATCTGGGTTTGATAACTATTCATGTACGCCTTGGGAATCAGAGAATGATGTTTATGAAAGGCAAATATGTTACAGATTTAACAAACGTGTATCTCGTTATGGAGGAGAAGTTACAAGCACACAGCAAAAATACCTCCTCTCTGATAAGAAAGGATGGGTAGTGGATGATGTTGCTACCCTTCATGGAGTGCCGCTTGGTGACTGTTTTAACGTATGGTTGCCACTTGAGATTGTTCTTTGTTAAATGTCTCTGCTTCATTAAGTTTGTCTGTGACTATCATAATTCATGCCGCCACATTTTGGCACCTTCTCTTCCACTTTTTCTATTTCCTTTTCTGATGTCAGTTCGACTCTTCCCGATCTTTGACTAAAGTCTGGCATGAATTTTGTTTTGCAGATTCACCTGAAATTCCAAATTGAGGATATGCCTTCAAAGCCAAAAGGCTGTCATGTGCAAGTATCCTTTGGACTTGCTTGGCTTAAAAGCACTAAACATCAGAAAAAGATAACAAAGAACGTCCTGTCGAATCTCCAAGATCGCTTGAAGGTGACACTGAGCTTTGTCGAGAGGGAGTATTCAAACAGATAATATGTTCCCACGAAACTTGTCAATTATGTTTTGTATGGACTCTGCTGATAAAGTTGAAAATTCCAGACATACATCTACACTAAAGATGCTCCCTCGTGATTCGAGAATTCCTTTTGCAAAGTCCCGCAGACTTATGTTAGGATGTGTGGAGGAGGCCACAGGTTTTCCTTCTTGCCTTAATGTGAATGATTGTGATGGCAATAGGAATGGGAACTATGAACAATGAAAATCCTTGTCAGAAACAGTACGGTGCCTGAAGTGCTAGCAACATTGATAAAGGAAACCCCTTTCTTTTTACCTGTTTACAAGTCAATGATTTAAAGACTCCTGGTCAGGATCTATCGGGTGATAGCAGATTAACGTACAGGTGATACTTGTAAGAAGAGGGAATATGTATAGAAGTAGAAGATGCAGTAGCTAAGCCTGACTGCAGAGCAACAGCCAAATCATTCTTTTATAAATTTAGCAATGTCAGATTTCAGATTCTCATTTTTTGTTGTAATATGTAGAAGTGTTATCTGTTCATAAGTGCTGTAAAAAATGTGCCATAACCTATTTGTTAGTTCTATTTATATGACACAAACAGTATATTTGGTTCGTGGGAATAGCAACGTTATTCCTTTGGACCATCTTTTGTTTAATCATTCATACTCTTCAGGTTTTAATTGCTCTTGTTTTCCATGTGTTTGATCTTTTTGAACAGACTAGATACACTTCAGGTTTGATTGCTGTAACCGAACTCAACTTATCTCAAACCGGTTTGACAAAAATGATATTAGTTTGTTCAATAGTTAAAAAATTAATTAATTAAAAAAATATCACCCATATTATAGAGAGGGAGGAAAATACCATGAGAATGAACATGGTGATGTGCAACTGGTCTACAAGGCAGATTGCTTCATGCATTGTAAGCATCAATCGTGATGAGCCCCTTCCTCCAATATGAGCTCTCTCATTATTAAATTTTATCGACTTTTTAAGAATAAAAGTGCCAACCCAAACCCCAAAGTTCATCAGGTAAAACTCTCCCTTGAAAATTACCCACTTTTGGTTTTTGATTCTTAAAGCAATTATCTTTTTCATTTTTTGTAGTTGTACTAATTCTGGGTGACGACAAATATTTTAGCCCTTTTGGAAGTTGGGAAACTTTGTTGTTCTTATGAATTCAAACTATATGTGGGTTTTTGGTTTTTGTTCGTTTTTTTTCAGTTGGGATTTGGCGGGGTGTATTGGTTATAAGATTTTGTGATGATAATGCGTTCAATGTTGTTTTTTTATCTAATGGTATAGATGGCATCTTTATTAATGTCACTCTTATAGCTTTCGTTGCGTTTGGATAGGAAGGTGGCTGGACGCGGTGTGCTCTCTTGGAACTATACAAATTTGAGCATCTGTGTCAGTGCCTTTTTTAAGTTCTGGTGCCTCCTGAGATGCTAACCTTTGTAGATTCTGAGGAAGAGGCTTAAGTTGGTAGCATCAAAGAGTAGATAATGTATGGTAGTGTTGGTTTAGAACGATTTAAGAAAGCTCAGTTTACAGAACCATTTTCAGTTACTGCCAATTCGGCTTCAAATGCCAATCACCAACAGGTTTCCAGATCGGTTAGTCAATGGTCTGTTCAGCATTTGCAGTCTCAGACACAAACACAGTTCCAACAACAGTTCTATGCTGCTCAAAAGGCAGATCCTGAGGCAGGGTCACTGGTGGGGCAGACTCCACAGCTGATCCAGGTTGGAGGGGGACAATCAACCTGACAGCCTCCTGACTGGGCAATTGAACCTCGACCAGGAGTTTATTATCTTGAGGTTTTAAAGGACGGAGAGGTTCTTGATCAGATTAACCTGGAGAGGAGGAGACTTATCCTTGGAAGGCAATCCATTACTTGTGATTTTGTGCTTGATCATCAGTCTGTGTCACGACAACATGCTATCGTCGTTCCTCACAAGAATGGAAGGTGTGATAGTTGCCAAGAAACTTAATGCTTTCATATATTGTATTGTTACTATTTTCTTGTTTCATTTAGAACCACATAATTATATTCTGCTGATACCTTCTCTCACTCTCTTCCAATTAGCTTCCTGGGAAATTGAATTGTCATGAAAGAACCAGAGCCCTAAAAGTATGTTCCTTTTACTGTCAGGGGCTTCTAGTTTGATTTTGGCATGTTTATGTTTTAGGATGATTAACATAATCCTTGTGGATTTACAAGAACTCCCCCCTGAGTAAGGAGAAAGTTGGATAATCATTTGGATTGTAACTTCTGTAGAATAAGCTGCATGAAACAGATTGATATGTTTACCATGCCTTAAGTATTTTGATTAAGATGATATTCATCCTAATATCTCGTTGTTTGTTATACTTGATAGCTTAGAAAAATGAAGTGTTAGGATTTACAGTCCACCTAACCATTTAAAGCTTCAGAAGCGTTTTAATCTAATCAAACATGATGTAGTTGCCTATGAGTTTGACTACTGTTGAAATAGAGATGATATTACTTTCCCTTGGTTACTTGACTTCATCAGTACACTTCTAACTCTTGCAGCATTTATGTAATTGATTTGGGGTCTGCTCATGGTACATTTGTGGCAAATGAGTGGTTGACAAAAGATAACCCTGTCGATCTTGAAGTGGGGCAGTCTTTGTGATTTGCTGCCTCAACACGAACTTAATCTCGAGAAAGAATGATGCAGCTCTTTTCCTCACCATCCTCCTTTTTCAGAGGTTAAGTTACCACCACCCACAGATCCAGCTGAAGAAGAAGCTGTTGTAGCATATAATACTCTTCTTAATCGTTACGGCGTGACAAAGCCGGATTTACCATCAAAGTCTAGCAAATCGGACAACTTATCGGATAGACCTGTAAAGAAAATAAAGAAAGCAAGGTAGCTTTCAGAGAGCAAGTTGGGGATAAGCTGGGTGAAGTGGTTGGTATTTCAGATGGAGTAGATGTAGAAATGGAACCTGGTCCTATAATCGTCAAAGAAGGAAGCCTTGTTGGCAAATATGAATCTCTTGTGCAGACTATGGTAATATCCAAAGGCTAGGAGCATTCATCAACAAAGGAAAACAGTGGTTCTGCAAAAGGTGTGACAAATAAGCTCCAAGAAGTGTCGAACAAGGTCAAAACCACTCCACAAACTGCAATGTATGATGACATTTATGGAGCCTCCTTCTCTGGTAAGGTAGGCTTTTTGTGGCAAAATCTACTGTTAGTTCTGGTGATAAACTACCTCCTCCAACTGATTATCCATAGGGAAGGCTGCTGGTTCGTCAAGGATAAAGCCCAGAAAGGTCTCAAACTCGAATAATCACAAAGATGATGAGGATGATCTGTTTGGTGACTGAACTTGCTTTATGCTTCTATTGATGGCTGATGCTGTGGATAGCTGTAGTCTGTATAAGATGCCATTGTTTCTGCTGTAAATGGGAAGTTTTTGTTACAATTTTGGTTTTGTACTTGCACATGCTTTGGCAGGGAAAGGTAATTGCACATGTAAGTTAAGCTTTGTATTTGAGAGCAAAGTTACAGAAGCAATTTAGTGATTCTTTTGTTCTATCTGAAAGGTTATATAGTTGATCCAAAGTTTTTCATTAGGCTTCTTAAAATTAGCCTAAAGAATGGCATTTACTCTTGTCAGGGGAACTTGACAGACAATCTATTCAGAAGAGAGCAGGACCAACAATGAGCAGTGTATGGGAAAACTAGGTAACCATTTTAAGATTTCTTGGAAATGCATTCTCGTTACGAAGTGCCAGGACCTATAACTGCAGGTTGTGGATGTAAGCCTATTCTGAATAGGGATGGCAACAGGCTATCTATGCCGGACCCTAATCTGACCTTTTTTTCTGCCCAAGTCTGGCTTAAAATTCAGTGAGGTTTGGGCTGAACAGTTCAAACTGAACTACATCAAGTTCGGACAACTCAAAGCTTGATCAGACGAGAGATTAAAACATCATTGTTTTGATAAAATTCACTAAAACAATATTGTTTTAGTCAATTGGTTCTTTAAGTTATTGAACCAAAACGATATTATTTTGTTCGAAATGGTTCATATCAATTTGAGCCGACCTTCTTAGGTTTAATTTTAACTTAAAACTTGACTATTTCTATTTTGATATGTTAACTTCAAACTGGACTGAATAAGATCAAAATTAGTATCACTGAAGCCTAATGTGCAAAAATACTGACAAAACAATGAGAGAGAGTCAAAAACATTCGCCAATTTTATAAACCTGAAGTTTCTTTAGCCATTGCCGATCCTTCTCGCCCTCAGATCCTCTGGCCCAGGTACTCTGTACCTAGCCAGTACCAGAGGATCTGAGTCTTCTTAGATCCTTTGACACTGGCTAAGTACAGAGTACCTAAGCCAGAGGATCGGATCCCATCCTTCTCACGCCTTTTCCATTCTCCAATAACAGAATCATGCTCTTACGTGACCATATCACATAATCATTGCAATTTGCAGCACTTAAAAAAGAAAAAAAAAACCCCCTACTTTTTTTTTTTTGGAAACTGGAGGGAAACATATGCTCTCAAGAGCTACTGTTGATTGGCAGCGAGTCAAATAATGGGGACTTTCATGTTTTCTCATATGTCAAACTGAAAATGATATGACCATAGCAAGATCTAGAAACAATGGACGAGCACCATATCTAGAGATTTGATTTTGGTGTATAAAGTTTTTGTTTCCAATCAATGTATCCATACGAGCCTGATCATGGAGGAGACAATTTTCAGAAGAGTCTTAAAGGTTTCCGAGTGGGAAGGAGAATTTTCAAAAGTTCTTTAGACGAAAGTTGTTATTTTTTTATTTTTCAAAACAAAAATTATTAATGTTAATATGATTATATTCTTATTATAAATAATAGCTACATATTAGATAAAAATAAAAATAAATTAATTTTAT
>JANIHY010000003.1:8091344-8102510 GCA_027479065.1 Erythroxylum brevipes
TTGATTCAATTTCTAAGCCATTAAAGTTATATTGCGACAATGCTGCTGCGGTCTTTATGGCTAAAAATAACAAGAGTAGAAGTCGAAGCAAGCATATCGACATTAAGTATTTAGCCATAAGAGAATGTGTTAAGGAAAAGAAAGTTGTCATAGAGCACATTAGCACTGAGTTGATGATTGCAGATCCTTTAGCTAAAGGCATGCCACTTAAGCAATTTAAAGATCACGTAGTACATATGGGACTTGGTTCTACAATGTGATTTATTGTATATTTGTTGATTCAATAAAACTCTTATTCAGTCTGATATTTTCTCATAAATGTTGTGTACACATATTTATTGGTTTTGAGAAATGTCATTTCATTTGGACCTAGAATAAACATATGGTTTATTCATTAAGTTGATGGGCGAATAATGAGAAATTGTGTATATGTAATACATGGAAGATATTACTCACTATCAGAGGACCTATCGCCATGATTCATATATTTGATTTCTTGTTATATGTGGTAGTTTTGGGTTGAATGGACCAAGTGGGAGAATGTAAGGATTCGGACAAAGTATACGGTCCCTCTCTCTTTACATGGTCCTTCATAATGTATGTCCCATAACTCCTACATGGGTTCTTGTCGCCCACTGACTCAACCTTCACCTACTGTGATGGAGAGTAGGGTATGAAGGGTTGGTTTAAATATTGGTTTCGGGTCCTATCTTCGCCAAGCAATTTTTAGACACCATCGAGCTTGCTCTGGAAGAGGATAGAAATTCAGACCTGCAACAAAACTTTCAGATCCACGGTGGAGGCAATGGCTGGAGGTATAAGTGTTCTTGGTTTAAGCTTCCGCTACTGTTTTTACATATGTATTACGGCTATACATATGATGCTCAAAGCATGTGTTTTATACGTTCATTATTTGTATGAAATGCATGGTTTAGTTTACACATCCTAGTCTTCGTTTTTTGAACAAGCCAAGTATCCTGTCTTGAAGTGCTCTGCAGTTGCATGGGTAACAAACATTCCACAACTGGGTATTCTCGTCTTTGTCACTCTGACAGAGACTTCATAACCAAACCACTGTTAGCCCTCGACAGCGAGGTTCAAACATAACTTGGTTTTAGTTAGCTTGGTGGTTTAACATTTGTTTTATGCTAAAATTGTTTCTACTTGTTCGTTTGAGTAGGTAATAGAGCAGACTCTTCCTGAAAAGGTTGCTTCCTTGGAAGAAGCAATGAAGGAGATCAAGTCCTGCGTCTCAAGTATGGCAACGAAGTTCCAATCGAACAATTCTAAGAATTCATCCTCCAAAACCTTGGTAGTTCATGACTTTCTTATTGTTTCTTTACCTTGTTATGAAGCTATGGGCATTCAACTGTTTGCAATTTTTGTTACTCACATGTAGGTGGAGAAGAAACGTGAAGAGGGAATTGAGACGATGAAGAAGAAATAAGTTGCTTTGGAGAGGAAAGTTAAAGAGTTGACCGACATTGTTAAGGGGATGAAGTCGCCTGAATTAGCTAATTCCAAAGTTCCTACTGTTATTCAATCTGGGATAGTAAATTCAATCCCTGACCTCATTGACATGAGAGATCAAGCAGTCTCTGTCACAGACAAGCCAACCAAAGTTGTTTCTGATACAACTCCAAGCTCAGAATTACACTTCTGGAGTTCAGAGGTTCAGAGCAACAATGATCCTGTGGATGATCCAAATGAATGGTTAGTAGTTCTGATTTTCCTAGTTGCCATTCTCGTTGGTCTTTTCCTTTGAAGTGTTTTATAAGTTTGATTAGAACACAAGAAATTTCCATATCTACTCCAAAGAATGTAACGAGAACATAACTTCTTATTATAATCAAAAAGTATCTAAAAAACCCAAAGTCAAAATTTCGCAAAATTTCTGTTATGTCACGACTGCTTCTAACTAAAATTTATTGTTGGTTCTTACAAAGCAACTGGGCAAACAACTACGATTTTCATAATTCTTTTGCAAGCAAACAAATTAAGTGCACAATAAATAAATCATACATAGAATATAAGAAATTTGTTAACATTGTTTGACATATACGACTCACGTCTGCGGGGCCTTCACCTAAATTAATCAACTTTCACGGTAGTACAATGGACATGTACAAGGCTATTACGAAGCCGACAACACTCACTTATTGAAGCTATCTGCTTGTGCTCACCCCGTGAGAGTATCTCACACCTAATAGTATAACCAGCTCATGCTAACCTCAATGGAGGATTTTAAAATGAAGAATGAAACAAAGAGAAAAATATCTCAAGTGATTAAATCAAGAATAAAAGAAACAAAAAGCACTTGAGTCAATAGACACTCTCCTATGTGTGCATCAACATTAAAACATAATCATAGAGGCTTCAAACAAAAATTTGTTGTAGAACTTGATAATCGATCTTTGAAAGTGCCCAAACATAGTAGCCAAGATCAATAGATCTATGTCACACCATGGACTACTTATGTATGTTCAACAAGTCCTTTTTCCTTTAGAGCTCTTTATTCTTTAAGGATTCCTTCTTTCTACAAATTTCTTAACTTCCAAAATTCTACATATTCTAAGATACTGGAATCTTATACCAAATCAGCTTTTTTATTATAAAAGATATCCCAAATACATTAAAATACAAATATTGCCAAAATAGAATATTTTAATAATCTTTTTTCTTTTTTTTTTGGGTTGCCCACGAGGTGTCCTAGGAGGGTCCCAACTATGAGAAGGCACCTTTAAGCTATCTACATCCAGACTAATCCCCGTTTGAGCCGGGTAGGTCCCTTGCGGGAGGCAAAGCTCTGGCCCTAAATTTTAAACGGCTGCATACATGAGGACGGTTCGAACCCGTGACCTCACTTAAGCCAGGAGAGGCCCTTACCATTAACATTATTTGTCAAATCAAAATCAAAGTCAAAGTCAAGTCAACAATTAACTATTAGTTGAATAAAATAAAAACATCCGGCAAGTTAGCCAGTTTTGATCTCTCCCTTGAGACAAATCAATGCCAAAAGAAGCTAAGAATCATGGGAAGAAGTGAAACAAAGAACTCGTTGTTTGAATTGTTGAAGACCAGTCAAACCCTCGTTAAAATGCCTTGAATGCGTCCAATCTCAGCGAATAAGGATGTATAAGTATCAATAGTAGGTACAATAGGCTATGCAGAAGAATCAGACGAGGAGTTCGACAAATCAACCACCCGAGCTTGCTTGTTGAGATTAAGAATCCAAGGAGAGATATTTAGGGTAGACATAGGCTCAAGCACCTCAGATTCAACACGAGATACACATCAAGTATGCAAAAACTGAGTAATTAAATATGGAAAACTCAATAATGTTTGCTATTTACCAACAACCGTAATCATAGCCTCAGCAATAAATCTCCCTAGATTTATTTTATCTTCGGTGCTTATCGCATATAGAATCTTAGCTGGAGCATGATAAACTGTCACAGTATGTGTGCTGGGTATCCAATTAGCTAGCAAAACCTTATGAAGAACAAAATATTTTTGTGTAAGATCATAAGCACATAGTGCAACAACAAAAGGCCAATATGACAATTTACCAATAGTCAATAAACTTACTGGCATATCATTACTCACTTCAATTCCATTCTCATAAGGTGATTCCCAATTAAATTCACAAACCCTAAAAATGCATTCAACGAATCAGGATCAAACGTAATCAATCTCTCCCCTCATAAAAACCATATGAAAGCATAAAGCATTATCATCCAAAACTCCCTTACCCAAATTACAATAAAATTCTACCACCAACTCCGCATTAAAGTGACGAGACAATAAAGCAGCATGTAACAAATTCCTCTCAGTCAATAAAGCATCCAAATTAAATTGTTTATACTCAACTAAATTTATGGGATGATCGAGAACAAATTGGTTGAAGTGAGAGTATCCCATCACTATTGGGCTGGCCAAGAGGAAAATTTGGGGGACAAAGCTTGCTCTTCTAAGAAGCGAGTAGGTTGTTGATCAAAATCAATAGGGACTGGGTAGGATGACAATTTTGATTCTAATTTCTGCCTGGAACTAGAATCCTATGTGGCTTTGGAACTAAGATGCAAGAAGTAGGAAGGCATCCAAAATGATTTCCGAGTTTGTGATTTCACTCAACCTCTAGATGAAGAAGGAATAACACGCTAATAAAAATAATCGATGGCGATCGCTTAATAGGCACATTACTAGAATCCTCAAAATCAGAGGAAAAAATCTTCAATGGAGGATTCCTTAATAATTTGAGATAATACACGTTGAATATCTTCAATGCAGACTGCAACACAAGAATTAACGGAGGATCTGAGAGCACAATAGGCTCTATCAAGGAGGAACTAGTGCCAGTGGTCAATGGTGTTTAAAGAAGATTCTATCACAGACGGCTCGAGTGACGAGGTGACACTTTTGTGTTTTGAGGGTTTTGGCTAGCTTGTGAGGGAGAGGAGGCAGATTCACGTGCTGAAGGATGGGAAGATGCCTGTTGGGTACGTTTGGTCTTAGCCATGGTTACCGGGTGAGGAAAAAAAACAAGAAAAGGGGGTGGGGGCGGTGGCTATGTAAGGATCAAAGAGAGAGAGAGAGAAAGAAGGGGTGCGACGACTATGTACGAAAAGGGGGTGGACGACAACTTTGAATGAAAAGGGTGTGGAGGAAAACTACGGAAGGAGAGGGGGGTTGGCAGCAATAATGTAAGGAAGAAGAATAGGGTTGACCCTTTTTTATTATTTTTTGTATTTTTTAACTCACTCTTTAATAAGATTCAATGTTGTAAAGCACAGAGTCTTAGAGTCCCACGAAGAAGTTCAAATCTCATAGAGTTAAGAGGTTTGGCGAAAATGTCAACCAGTTATTCTTGTTTATTACATAGGAAAGAACTATAACTTTAGTCTCCACTAGCTCTCGAATGAAATGATACTTCAAATCAATATGGTTGGTTCTTGAATGTTGAAATAGGTTTTTGGAGATGTTTATAGTGCTCTTATTGTCACACATGATAACCAAAACATCTTGAGCAATTCGACAATCTTCCAATATTTGCTTCATCCACAAAAGTTGAGAGTAATAACTACCCACCGCAATATACTCCACTTCTACTTTTGATAATGAGATGGAATTTTGTTTCTTGTTGTAACATGAAATCAAATTATTAAAAAAAAAAAACATCCCCCAGATGTTCTTTTTCTATCATTTAATTTTTGGCCTAATTCGCATAACTATAACTAGCTAAATGAGTAGTAGAATAACATGAGTATCATAATCCAAACTCTGAAGTACCACTCACATATATGATAATCCACTTTATTGATGTCAAATGAGACTCTTCGGGGTGAGATTGATAGCGTGCACACACTCCCACACTGTAACAAATATCAAGTCGACTCACAGCTAGATAAAGTAAGCTCCTAATGATGCTTCTATATAGACTTACATCAACACTTTTACCATGATCATCTTTATTCAACTTTGTTGAGACACTCATTGGTGTTCTAGCATAACGGACACTCTTAAGCCCAAATTTCTTCACCAAATTCTTTGCATATTTAATTTGAGACACAAAGATGCCATCTTTTACTTGCTTAATTTATAACCCCAAGAAGAAATGCAACTCTCCCACCATACTCATCTCAAATTCGTTTGTCATCATCTTCACAAATCCATTTACCATCTTTGGATGAGTGGAGTAACACACTATATCATTGACGTATATTTGTGTGATCATCAAATATGATATGCATTTTTCAGGGATAATGTCTTGTCCATGCTACCTCGTACATATCCTTGGTTGAGTATCTCATACTAGGCCCTTGGCACTTGCTTGAGGCCATAAAGAGCCTTTTTTAGCTTGTACACGTGACTAACATGCATCAAATCAATGATACCCTTTGGCTAATCAACATATACTTCTTGTAGAAATTCATTTAAGAATGCTCTCTTCACATCTATTTGATAATGTTTGAATCTTTTCACACATGCTATAGCCAAGAGAAGTCTAATTGACTCAAGCCTTGATACTGGAGAAAATGTTTCTTTAAAATCAATGCCTTCTATTTAAGAGTATCATTGAGCAACTAACTTGGCCTTATTCCTTGTCCCATTACCTCTGTCATCAGTTTTGTGCGAAACATCCATTTTGTCCAATCATGTTCACATTCAATAGCCTTGACACCAATTCCCATACATCATTTCGAATAGATTGTGCCAAGTCTTCTTACATTACAGTAATCTAAAACTCATCTTGTAATCCTTCTTTTACAGTATTTGGTTCAAATGAGGAAGTGTAGTATATGAATCTTGCAAGTTCTTGATAATCTATTCTTGTTCCTTAACAAGTTTTTCTTTTTATCACCAATTTCACCAATCACATACTCAATATGATGACTCCGTCTGATTCTTGATGGAGGATTTTGTTCAAGTCATGTTGCCTTAAGTCTTTGTTATCTACCAAGTTTGTTTTTACATGAGATGAATCAACAACATTAGTTCTTCTCTGGTTGGTTTCTTCCTTAGAAGTAACCAATTGGGCCTCTGTTTGGTTGGTTTCTTTTCTAGAAGCCACTGATTGTGAGTCTAAATGTTCTCTAATGTTAACTTCATTACACCTTTGATTTGATGAATGAAACTGCTTTAGAATATTCTCTTCTACCACCTTATCAATTATTTGATACACATCATCTATAATGAAATTCACAAATTCCATCACCATCTTAGTTCTTTGTTTGAACACACTCCATCACGATCTTAGTTCTTTGTTTGAACACAAGATATACCTTACTGTGATTTGAATACCCAAGGAAGACATCCTCACCACTTTTAATTTCAAACTTTCCAAGTTGTTCTCAATCTTTGAGAATATAACATTTACTACCAAACATATGGAAGTAGCTAACGTCCGATTTCTTTCCTCTCCTTAGTTCATAAGGTGCCATGTTCAAATTGTTTCTGAGATGATCTCTATTGCATATATGATACACTGAGTTGATTGCTTCTGCCTAAAACCTCATTGATATTTTTCTTCCCTTCAACATAGATTTGGCTATCTCTTGAAGTGTCTGATTCTTCCTTTCTAAAATTATATTTTGTTGTGAAATTTTAGGCACTTAGAACTCTTGCATACTTCCATGTCTATCACAAAAGTTGTTGAAGCTTGCATTCTCAAACTCCCTTCCATGATTGTATTAAATACTCGCACACATAAACTTTTAAATGCCTTAAATGCATATGATTTTTTTTCAAGAAAACTACCTAAGTATATCTTAAGTAGTCATCAATATATGTCAAGAAATACCTCATCCTACTAAGACTAGCATGTTATGTTAGGCCTACCAATTCCATATGAATCAATTCCAGTACTCAAGAAATTGTAATATTTCTTACCTTCTTATGTGGTACTCTCGTTTGTTTTCCTATTTATTAAGCGCTATAAATAGTCTTGTCATCTTTGTTCATCATATGCAAGGGTTTTATTGCTTCAGGTTTGCTTAATTTTTTGATAAGGTCATAATTTGAGTGGCCAAGCTTTTGGTGCCACAGAATCATATCATCATATATGGCTGAATTGTAGGAAGTAATAACTTGCAACATGTAGCAATTATCCACCGAACTTCTTTGACTTACTATACATTCTTCTTCTTGGTTTAACACCTTGCATTCATCACTGGTGAACTTGACTAACAACCCATCATCACAAGTTTGACTGATATTCATCAAGTTAGCTTTTAAACCATCCATATGAAGCACATTTTTAAAATAAGGGAATCCATTCACGTAAAGAATTCCTCTACCAATCACTGCTGCCTTTTTCTAACATCAAATGTAACATGACCATCCATACAACTTTGATAATTTATTAAATAGCTTCTTTCAGTTGTCATATGCCTTGAGCATCTACTGTCAAAGTATCATTCATTGTGAGAAGCAGTGCACCTGGATTTAAAAGCCACAAGTGCTTGCTATTGGTTCTTTCTAACCCAAATATGCTTTGGTAGCCTCTGTTGCTAAAAGTTCTTCCAAGAATATCTGGATTTTTTGTTTCGAGCATTATGAAATAGCATTTTTAGTAGCTTGTGGCAATTTGACCTTATGTGACCTTTTACACTACAAAAGTGACAGGTAGGCAAAAACTTTTTGCTTCTCTTTGAAAATTCTTCTTGCTTAATTGATCTTACTTCTTTGACAAATCTAACTTCACTATTTTGCTCATTATTCACCTGAGAGCATTCACCTTTATATCCAAAATGTTGAACATTCTCTTTTTTTAGGCAATTTCCAACAATTCGTCTAGCGTCTCGATATCCCCATTCAACATTCTTATTCCTTTCTTTGTATTGATCAATTTTAGCTTGGTTTCGTCAAGTTCATCTTTTATTGACAATAACTTGATCTCAAGACCTTGAATAACATCTTTCATGGTAGAATTATTCCTCTTTAACTTCTCATTTTATTTATATGTCTTCACTCATTTGCTATATATTAGTTCATTGGCCTTGCAAACATCTTCCTTTTTGAATTCTGAGTAACTATCATCCTTGTTATTATCAAAATTAGAGTTTGATATTGACACATCTGAATCTTCATCTTCAGTTTCTTCATTGGTTGCTTAAAACTCTAATTCTAATTAGTAGCAACCAGTGAAGAAACTGAAGATTCAAATTCAGATTCAGATTTTTCAGTATCAAAATCTAATTCTGATTAGTAGCAACCAGTGAAGAAACTGAAGATGAAGATTCAGATGTTTCAGTATCAAACTCTAATTCTGATAATAACAACGATGACACTGGACTTTCTTTATATAAAGTAAACAACACAACATGATGGCTCACAATTTCTTCTCCACTGCCATACTCACTGTCAAATTTTTTTTTACTACAAGTGTTGGTGACTCCTTTTAAGAGGTTAGCAACTTGCATATTCCCAAAACCTTGACATTTATGACATTGTATCTTCTTTGCCTTCTTTTCACCTTTTTTAGTTTTCGCTTACTGTTTGAAGTTATAGTTGGATGAACTCCCACCATTCTGCCTCAAGTTAAGTCTATCTTTCTTTACCTTCTTCAACTACTTGTTGAAATTTTTTGTTAGTAACACTAGATCTTCATTTTCATTGGAATCATCTCCTAAATCATGCATAGGTTTAGCAACTTTAGCTTGAACTGCCAATCCTTTATTCTTCTCACACTTGTCTCTCAACAAGTTCATCTTGAAGTTTGTGAGAATTCCAATTATCTTATTCAAAGATAACTCATGAATGTCATGAGCTTCTTCAATAGTTGTAATCTTCGGTATAAATTTAGGAGGCAACGATCTTATAGTTTTCTTGACAAGTTTCAGATTTGAGTACTTATTGCCAAGTTGATGTGCTTGATTGGTGATATCGCACATCTGTTTATGAAAGTTTACAATAATTTCATTTTACTCTATCTTAAGTTCTTCAAATCTAGTAGCCAACATTTGAAGTTTTCATGCTATCATTGATTGTGATCCTTCGTGTATGGTTTGTAATGTATCCCAAGCTTCTTTTGCTAATTCACATGCAGATATCATACTGAAACGTCTTTCATCTACAGTACTAAAATTGTATGCATTGCTTGAGAGTTAACAAGTGCTCCTTCTTCTTCAGCCTTTGTCTATTCAGACGGATCTTTAGGAACCACTTCATTCTTTTCATTAGTTGTCATAGGATGAGTCCAACCTTTCAACACAAAAGTCTAGGCTTTAGTCTCTTATGCTTGAATAAACACTTTCATTCTTGATTTCCAAGTAAGATAGTTAGAGCCATCTAGTAAAGGTGGCTTAGTAATCAATACTCTTTCTCTAGTAGTCATGAGTACAAAATATTGATCTACACCAACTTGACACACCAAGTTTTGATGAGATGAACCTTGCTCTAATTCCAATTGAAAAGTCCAAGGTCGAAGGCCTGTAAATTTTTTTTGTCACAATTGTTTCTAACTGAAATTTACATTTGATTATCATAAAGCAATTGGGTAAGCAACTACGATTTTTAGAATTCTTTTGCTAGCAATCAAATTGAGTGCACAACAACTAAATTACACACACAAAAATATAAGAAAATTGTTAACGTAGTTTGACATACACGACCTATGTCTATGGAGCTCTCACTCAGATTAATCGACTTTCATGATATTACAATATACTTATACAAGGTTATTATAAAGCTAATACTACTCACTCGTTGAAGCTATCCACTTGTACTCACCCTATGAGAGTATCTCACACCCAATAACTTGACCAGGTAGTGCTAACTCAAAAAAAGATTTTAAAACAAAGAATGAAACAAAGAGAAGAATATCTCAAGCGATTAAATCAAAATAAACAAAAAGCACTTGAGTCAATGAACACTCTCCTATGTGTGCATCAACATTAAAAAAAAATCATGGAAGATCTTCAATTAAAAATCTATTGTAGAACTTGGTAATTGATCTATGAAAGCGCCCAAACACAATAGCAAAGATCGATAGATCCATATCTCACCATGGACCACTTAACGTATATCTGAAAAGTCCTTTCTCCTTTAGGACTCTTTATTCATTAATGATTCATTTCTTCCACAAATTTCTTAACTTCCAAAATTCTACATATTCTAAGATAGTAGAATCTTATACCAAATCAACTTCCTTATTATAAAAGACATCCCAAATAAATTAAAATACAAATAAGGCCAAAAACAAAATATTTTAACAGTATCTATAAGTAAATATAAGTAAAAAAAAATCCTTGTTACACTTACACTCTCTATCATGGTTATAGGTACTCTTCTGCACCGACTAGTACCATACAAAATTGTACCTAAAGCATAAGTACTGTACTGGTTACTGATACCAATCAGTACCAGTTGATATTGATCGATACCTGAAATATCATAATTTATCAGGATTGAATCGTAATTAAAAATTTTTTTGGATTAAATTGAAAAAAAAAAGCTAAAGCTAAAGATACTTTAATGGAACATATTTTCACTATTTTTTCTTACACCCCTTATACTCCTTTAATTATCAATATCAATTTATCTTTAAAAATATTTGTCAAAATATAATTTTTTATAGCCCTAAAGGAAAAGAAAAATATTATTCGTTTGATTATGCTCATGCTTGGAACAATACGACTTTCATGAATTTCTCTTCAGACATCACAT
>JANIHY010000003.1:8146315-8164566 GCA_027479065.1 Erythroxylum brevipes
AAAACACAAATAGAAAACAAAAACTAGTTTTTTTAATAGTTTTGATTAATTATGAAACTAGAAGGAACAGAAATCCAAAACTCAAATAAATAAAATATTTTATTAAAAAAATCTGAAAAGAACCAGAAAGGCTCTTACCTATTAGTATATCTTTTGTACTCTTTCCAACACAAAAATTTGTAATAAATTATACGCAACTTGAGCACAAACTTGTATTGTGTTAACTTGATAGGCTCATATTACGAACCGGTGACTTACAAACAATGAAGAGGGAATAGATTCAGGAGTTTGAAACTTGTACTAGAACTTAAGATTATGCTTAACTGATAGATATATTAGATCGTATATAGTCGACAAACAACGTTAGTTCACTAAAAATTCACTCATGAAAAAATAAAATAAAATAGAAAACGATTATTAAAACAGTAAATACTAAGAATAAAACTTATATAACTTAACTGGAGGAACAAAAATACTTGTGCAAAGATGCATCTGATATTGTAAACTCTACATTGGTCTTCACTCGAATTTGTATCAGTCGACTTCGAGATTTTGTTGAAATTCTACACTCGAATTTGTATCACCGATGCTATATATTAAGAAAGACAAAACATTTCTGTAAGCTATTGTTGTATTCGTTACATAGTTCCCTGCTTCCTGTCTTCCTGATTTCCATCTGTGTATTTATCATTAAGTGAAAGAGGACTAACTCCAGAAGTTTGGCTTAATAGTTCTTTACATGAACTATCTAACCCATTGCCATGTCTACACTGCACGAGAAGACAAGGCTCACATGTCATGCTGGAAAGAGTTGACCTCTATCATCGTACGAAGAAGAGTAGGAGATAATAAAAATCGTATCATTATTAATTTTATATTGCAAGCTGTTTGTCGAATTTCTGATATAAATAGGATGTTGTGCACAAAACTAGCTAGTTACAACCAACTAGCTAATATCAACCTTGAAGTTTTGGTGGAAGAGATGATGAGGAAGGCTAATTTGTTGACTGCTCTCATATGGCTTCTTGCGGTGGCATCCATAGCCATGTCCGCAGCTGCCACAGCAGGCGCTCGTCTGAAATTCAATGAGAATTTAGAATTCATACCTGGTAATAATCCTTCAAGTTTTACGGCTGTTATTGTATCGTAACACCTCTTTGGTCAACAATGGATTCCATAATGTGAATGCTCAGGTTGCATATAACAAGTTCAACTGTTGGATAATGTAGGTTGTAGTTGTTGTGTGTTCACTGGGACGCTGGAAAACCCAAGATGTGGGAGAGTTTGCTGCGGTGATGGCTGTAATTGTTGAAGATTCAGTTTGACGTTACTATGGCTCCATCTTTGGTGTTTATCTTCAAGTTCACTAGGTGAAATTAATAATGGCTTCACATAGTATGCAAGACACAGAAGCTCCCTAGTAATCTTTTTCTGCTGCTTGTTTATGAATGTTTCAGATACCATGTACTTCACGTTTCCTATGAATGTTTCAGATACCATGTACTTCACGTTTCCTATCAACAATAAAGCATTGACTTTCAATGAATGCTTAAAGCATAGAATAATGGCCGTAAAGTTGTATCAGCACAACTTTTTCCCAGAATCTGCTAATTACTAATCAATGTTTGGATTCCTACATATCTTGGCAACTAAAGGACAAAGTATGAGCGGGATATCATTCGAGACATATGAATGATTCGTCAATATGAAAGTAAACATGTTAAATATGATTTCTAGATGGGATAAGTTTAGTAAACATGTTAAATATGATTTCGAGATTGGATAGCCCTGTAAAATAAGTTTACTTCTGGCTTCTGCAAAATGTTATCACATACAAGTAGAATAATTTCGTTTTGAACACTGCCAAACGTCTATACTACCCAGTGATCTAAGTTTAATGCTAATAGTTTCAGAAGTAGGGACCATTGAAAAAACCCACTTGATGAAACTTCTTCTCACATTAGGAAGGACCCAGGTGCCCCAAAAAATCAAAAGCCACATGATGAACCACAGACAACATGCTCGACGACATGCTGGATTATTATCAGTAACACCAACAAGAAACCTGCATTCACCAATCGATGAGTCTAGGAAAGTCACCGGTCCGAGACCGTCAAAATCACAGCTGCGCTCATTTTGCATCTGCAGCCGATAGTAACTGTTAAATGCATAAGAGATATTTCCTTTTGTTGAACTAAATTGTCTTGTGCAACCTGAACTGTTAAGGATGGTAGAAGAGTTGGCCATGTTGGTGAAAATTAAGAAGAAGAATAAGCTGAGAGGAAAGCAGAAGGAATATAGATGTAGATGGAGGCTGAGAATGATGATGCTTGACATAATTCAAGGGTGTATGAGCAATGCAGATCAAATTCTGATGAAGGGAATTCAATGCAAGAAGGAAGATGATGAGAAAAAAAATGCAGATGTGATGATTTCGGATAGTGCAGAAGAAGAGCTGAGACAGAATTGTTGAAGAATGGAGATCAAAGACAAGAAGAAATGCAGAGCAAGAAAGTGCAGAATCAAAACTGAAGTTTAATTAGCAAATCAGGATTAGATGAAGTTAATCAAGAAGAATGAAGTTGGAGCATTTTGAACCTACCACTGACATTAGGACCTGGAGTATCATTTCTGGTCCTTGAAGAATCAAGCAACAACAGAAGAGTTTAGATCAAATTCCACATTGGAAGACAAGTGTTACTTTTGTGTCTTGCCAAAAGAAGAAGTTTTTTATCCTATGCTTTTGTTCAGTTTGTACTATAGCTCTATGTCTGTCGTGGCTATGAAAAGAACCAAAGGAAGTTTCAGAAAGTTACCTTTATGTTTGTGCTTTATGTTTGTGCTAAAATAGGAAAGTTTGTACTAGCCTAGTTTTTTACACATTAGACTATGCTTTTGTTTCCTAGTTCTTAGATGATTCAGAAGTGGGGAGAGCTCGTATAAAAACTCATCTTCATCATTTTCAGAAGAGAGAGTGAACTCCATTATCAATACAAAGTTTCAGAAGCATTTTCAGATTTCTGTCTTTTTAAGTTTCATAGCAGTAGTAGTAGTTTATGTTTCTGTAGTGCATGAAAAATTGAGGGGAAAGTTTCCTACACTAGATACACACTCAAACCAAAACCCATACACAAAACCAAGAAGTTGTACCAGAAGTTTAATTTCGGTATAGAGGCAATACACCATTTTTCAAATATAAACCCTAACCATACATACACAGATCCATGAGAAGCAACTTACACACATCATAAACTCAATCTACAAGCTGAGACTGAAGAGAAGTTCAAAGAAATACAACGATTTACAGCAAACTTACCTTTGTGTTGAAGCAGACAAGGTGTTTGATCAAATGACACATCCATCTCCATGCTCGTAGGCTGAACAGAGGAGGTTCCCATCTTCGAATCTTCAAGGGAGTAGCTTTTTTTGGCCAGCAGTGAGGAGAACGGAAGTAGCTTTCACAAATCCCCTTCTTCAATCCCTAACCGTAGCTGCTATCAACAAAGAAAGGAGTCTTTCTTCAAGATTTCATCTTCGAGCACTAAACTTCAAAACTCCAGTCGTCCATCTCATAGAGGTAAGGAGTAGATTAAAGGTTTAATTGTTGTTTAGTTTAAGTTGAACCGGACCGGGTTTTTCCAATTAAAAGCCCACAGCCCACACCTTTTTCCCCAATTCCATTGCACGGTCCACCATAGTTAAGGGTTATGCAATCTGCAACACTACACGCAATTCGCATGTGGTTCGCCACAGCTGACAAATCCTTTGAGGGGTCAGCCACACACCATCTGGCAGGAAGATACTCAACATTCTTGGCATTCTTCAGTACTTTGTTGCCCGAACCAAGGTTAAATAGGTATTTAGCCTGGCCATCAAAGGAGAAGATCCCCCAATGCCGTTCAAAGTTTCCTGGAAGTACACCCTTTGCCCCTTCATCAAGAAGACTAAAGAGATAAATGTCCATGGGTGGGACTCCTGGTTTCGGAGTAGTCCCTTTGTTACTTAGAACATGATTTATAAGACCCTGGTTGAAAAACCTTGCTGCTGTAAGGTTTGCTGACGGAAATTTTAGGTCATAATTAAGTGATTTATTTACCATTATTAGTGTATTAGCTGTATACATATATTCTTACCTATATTAGAATAATAGTAATTAGTGTATTAGCTGTGTATATTTTCTTACCAAAATAAATTGTGCAACAACTCATTTTAATGGAAAGAATCCTCATGAAGAGGTCATTCAGCCAATTACACAAATTTGTTATGGTATCAGAGCCAACACCTAACTTTATGATCTTCCTTTGTTTTGGGTTGTTTGTTCTTTTTTAGTCAGTTGATTTCTGACAGCTTTATTTTGAGATTTTTGGTTCATATTTTTTGAGAATGTCTACAGAAACTTTTAGTATCAAATTTACAGGAAAGAACTATGCTGCTTGGGAATTTCATTTTAGAATGTTTTTGAAAGGGAAGAAGCTTTGGAGTCATATTGATGGGACTTCTCTTGCTCCAGAAAATGAAAAAGAATTCAATCAATGGAAAACAGAGGATGCTCGAATTATTTCTTGGATTTTGGCATCTATTGAAAGTCATATGATAAACAACTTACGCTCTTTTGGTACAGCTAAAGAGAAGTGGGATTATCTGAAGCGCATATATCATCAAGATAATACCACAAGACGCTTTCAACTTGAACTCAAGATCAGTAATTTCAGCTAAGGTAATCTATCTATTGAACAATATTATTATGGTTTTATTAACCTATGGAGCGAATATTCTGGCATTATCTATTCTAAGGTGTCTAAGGAGGCCTTAATTAGCCTTCAGGCAGTTCATGAAGATATTAACGAGATCAGTTTTAGATGAAACTAAGACCAGAATTTGAGATTGTCCGGGCAAGGTAGCTTATCGATCAGAGCTGCCGGAGAGTGCTCACGTCCATTCTATTACTAATAAAAATGGGACTTAAAGGGAAAGAAGGAAATAGCCGAACGCACAGAATAAGAGGGAACAAAAGAGAATCACAGGAAGAGAATCAACAGAAAGGGAAGAATAATTTTCATTACAGCCGTAAAAACATATCTTAGTATGAAGTAAATAGTCGTATTTGTATGGACCCCTACGCCCGACAATTGATAATTTCCTATCCTCGAGTACACGCTATGTTCCCTACATCCCCTACATCTGTTACGCCGCAGTCGTACTGATGGCCTCTTCCTCGTGCTTCTCCTCTTCACTCATCATCGTTTGGATTAACCGTAACAATCCCCTTCCCCTTAACATCCTTGTCAACTAAGTTAATTTTCGAAAATCGTCGTTGTAGGTCAAAGACATACTCCCACGTTGCATGCACCTTTTCACCATCGGACCATTGAGTAACAACCCTGTTATTGCGTTTGGTCATCCGACGATCCAAGATAGCTACTAGAATCTGTTCCCCTTCTGATAGAAATTCTGGTAAGGCTATCGTCGTGCGAGGCAATTGTGAGTGAGCCTTCTTTAGCTGTGACACATGAAACACAGGATGGATTGATGTTTGGGCCGGCAAGTCCAATCTATATGCCACCTTCCCCACCCTTTGAACCATGCAATAGGGACCGTAATACAAGGGTGATAGTTTCTGATTGCCATGTCATCGTAGGGATAACTGTTTATATGGTTGCAGCTTTAACAACACATAATCCCCCACTTGAAATTCTCGTTCTGATCGTTTGGCGTCCGCGTATTGCTTCATCCGATTCTGGGCCCTTTGTAAGTGGAACCGCGTAAGAGTTAACATCGCCTTCCTATTTTGTAAAACCCTATCGACCTCTATAAACCTTGAATCACTGGCGACATACGGAGTGTACACTGGCGGGGGATAGCCATATAAAATTTCGAATGGAGTCGAATTGATTGCAGTTTTGTGCATTGTGTTGTATCACCATTCTACCAACGCAAGCCACTCCCCCCATTTCTGCAGTGTCTCATTACAAAAGCAACGTAGGTAGGTTTCTAAGATCTTGTTCACCACCTCCGTCTGTCCGTCAGATTGGGGGTGGTACGTCGTCGACCAATTTAGCTTAACCCCCTGTAACTTCAGCAATTCCTGCCAAAATTTATTTAAAAACACAGTGTCCCGATCACTGATAATAGCTTCCGGCATTCCATGTAATTTAAAAACTTGATTAAGAAATAATTCAGTCACATCGTGAGTAGAGTAAGGATGTTTAAGTGAACTGAAGTGTGCGTACTTGGTGAATTGATCTACGACCACCACTATCACCGATTTCCCCTTTGAGGGCGGTAGCCCTTCCACAAAATCCATGCTAATTTCCTTCCAGCTTCCGTCGGGTATCCGAATGGGTTGCAGGAGCCCTGGATAGGCGGCATTGTCAAATTTGTTTCGTTGATAAACCAAACATTCTTGAACGTAATTGCGTACATCCCTATCTATTCCCTTCTAGAAGAACAGAGTTTGCAATTTCTTTGTCGTTGCCACTGCTCCCGCGTGCCCACCCATAGCGTCATCATGGATAATATTGATAATCTGTTTTCGAAGATTGAGATTACGGCCGACCACCAACCCACCCTTCCACCTTAACAATCCTTCTTTCCACTCATAGGCACTGGACGGACCTTTACCCCCTTCCAATTGCTGAATTAATTCATGCACATCCCCGTCTTCTCGTCAACTTTTCTTAATCTCGTCCAAAAGTTCACTGTGTACTTGCGAAATGGACATTGAAAACATTTCAGCACTAGTGATGCGGGAAAGAGAATCAGCCGCAACGTTCTCCTTGCCACTCCGGTATTGAACTACGAAGTCGTATCCCAGCAGCTTTGGCAACCACAATTGTTGGAACGGAGTGGATAATCGTTGTTCCAATAAATACTTGAGGCTCCGGTGATTGGTCCGGACAATGAATGACTGTGGGGTTAAATAATGATGCCATTGTTTGATAGCCTTCACCACGGCAAGAAATTCCTTTTCATATGTAGATAAACCCATATGCCTTGGAGCCAATGCCTTGCTTAAGTAAGCTATAGGATGTCCTTCCTGTTGGAGTACAGCGCCGATCCCTTGTCCACAGGTGTCAACTTCTACTATAAACGGCTTTGAAAAATTCGGCAGTGCCAGCACCGGCGCGGTCGTAATGGCTTCCTTAAGAGTTTCAAATGCAATCTGCGCCTCACGGGTCCAACTCCAATTGACCGCCTGCTCTTTCTTCAAAAGCTCCGTCAACAGTTTCACCAATACCCCATAATTTTTTATAAAACGTCAATAGTATCCGGTTATACCCAAAAAAACCCCGTAATTTCTTTATGTTTTGTGGTGCTGGCCATTCCATTATTGTATGAACCTTCCTCAAATCCGTTGCCACCCCTGCCTCCAAAATTGTATATCCCAGATAATCCACCTGACGAGCCCCGAACACACATTTTTTCCCGTTCAAGAAAAGCTGATTATCCGATAATATTTGCAAGGCTGATGATAAGTGCTCTAGGTGCGCGGTCAGTGAAGGACTATAAACCAGTATATCATCGAAGAAGACAAGAATGAATCGACAAAGGTGTGGCTTGATTAGCTCATTCATTAAGCGTTGAAAGGTCAATGGGGCATTTGTCAGACCGAAGGACATTACCAAGAACTCGTAATGTCCTTCTTGTGTCCTAAACGCCATCTTGGGTATGTCATCGGGTTGCATTCGGATCTGATGGTAACCTGAGCGCAGATCCAGTTTTGAAAACCAACTAGCTCCGTTTAGTTCATCCAGTAATTCTTCAATTAATGGAATCGGGAACTTGTCTTTAACGGTGAAGCTGTTTAATTCTCTATAATCCACGCACATTCTCCATAAGTTGTCCTTCTTCTTCACCAAGACCACCGGTGAAGCGTACTGGCCGTAGCTATGCCGGATGAAACCCTGTTGGATTAATTTCTTCACTTCCTGCTCGATAACATTCTTCTGTGCACCCGAATAACGGTAGGGCAGACATTGATCGTATCGACCCCCTCTTTAAGTACAATATGATGATTAAAGGGTCGATCCAGGGGTCGTGAAGTCGGCTCCTGAAACACGTCGGCGAAGTTAGCCAAAAGTGCGTGAAGTTCATCAGACGCACTTCCTTGCTCTTCCGTCAGTCTCATCTGTTGAAATTGGTATTCGAGTGGAGTGGACAGCTGAAGCATCAGCAACTGACCCTCCCTCGTCCCTTGCATTGCCTTTTGGAACCCCTTGCTGGATACAATTCGAGATCTGCTGTCCGGTCCCCCTTGAAACGTAACCACCCTGCCTTCCCATTTAAACATCATAGTGCGAGTGCGAAAGTTACATAAGACATCTTCCAATCCTACTAACTACTGGACCCCCAGCACCACATCACAACCCCCCAACTTGAGTACTAGCGCCTCCATACAAAACGACACTCCCTGCATGGTCCATTCGAAATTCCGACACCGCTGTGTACATTGCAACTGTAGACTGCCACCCACTGTAATGGTTACCGAAGGAATTTCTTGGAGTTCACATGTCCCCTTCCTAATCACCGCCATATCCACAAAATTGTGAGTGCTCCCGTTGTCAATTAAAATATGAATCTAACGACGTTGATGAATTCCAACGAGGCACATTTGCTTAAACTCCGACTCCCCTGAGAGACCCGTCATGGCCTGTAATGAGATCATAGGAACGTCCTCCATTACTGCATTATTCTCCAAAGTCTCATCACCCTCTCCTTCGGCCTCCTTGTCCCCTAACTCTTCCAAGACGCAGAAATATTTCAGCTATCACTTGCTACACTTGTGTCTAATGGTTTATTTTTTGTCACACCAAAAGCATAATCCTTTAGCCCTCTTGTCGTCGAAATCCCTACTACTCATAGCCCTGGACGGAGCTCTTCTTGTAGGTAAGCGGAATGTTGGCGATGGTGTCGATAAGAAGCCATCCGAGATAGCATTACTATGGGCAGGCACAGAGGTCGTCGCCTTGCCTCCCTACAACGCCCTATAAGTCAAAGGACGGTTCACTATCGGTTGGCCTGTCGCTGTGAGAATGGCCTCTTGTTTCCGTGCCAGGCTATATGCCTGATGGAGCGATTGAGGTTCATGAAGCTTCACTGCTACCTCGACCTCAGGCTTCAAGCCCTTCACAAAAAAAGCCACCAGGTACTCCTCCGTCATAGCCAACCTGTTCGAACAGTGATCGAACTGGGCACAGTAGTCCAAGACCGTGCCCACCTACTTCAACTCCTTAAAGTCTCCGACTGGATCGTCAAACATTTCAACATCGAAACGCTGCTTAAGGGCCTTTGTGAACACACTCCACTCTACCACCTCTGTATGAGGTCGATTTCGACTGAACAATCGGTACCATTCTTGTGCTTTCTCATCCAAATGCAGAATAGCCACGTTTACCCTCATGTCATCAGGTGTTTGATCAATGTGGAAAAACTGTTCACATCGGTATACCCACTCCTTGATATTATTTCCATCAAAAGTGGGAAATTCAATCCTACCCACTCTCGCAGATCCACCGACTCCCTCCAGCTTTGGTTGGGTGGAGTCCATCCTCCTCGTAAAACCTGAAACACTACTTCCCTCCCCTTGTTTGGGCCCTTTCGGTAAGGTTGAAGATTGTAACTCACCCATGTCCCGTTCCATTTTCTCCATCTCCGATAACACCTTATCACTTCGCTCTTGCAACTCCCTGAGCAGCTTTTCCTGCCTTCCTTGCACTTCCATCAATACCTTCAAAGTCTCCTCCAACCTACGGAAGTCTGTTCCTCGTGTTCCTTCAACCATGAGTAAAGTGCCAAGTTCGATGCTTTGATACCAAGTTGTTACTAATAAAAATGGGACTTAAAGGGAAAGAAGGAAATAGCCGAACACACAGAATAAGAGGGAACAGAAGAGAATCACAGGAAGAGAATCAACAGAAAGGGAAGAATAATTTTCATTACAGCCATAAAGACATATCTCGGTATGAAGTAAACAGTCGTATTTGTATGGACCCCTAGGCCCTACAATTGATAATTTCCTATCCTCCAGTACACGCTATGTTCCCTACATCCCCTACATCCGTTACGATGCAGTCGTACTGATGGCCTCTTCCTCGTGCTTGTCCTCTTCACTCATTATCGTTTGGATTAACCGTAACACATTCTGTATTCCATGTGTCCTTACTTAAGAAATGCATTGGAAGCACAGGTTGCTCCAGCACAGAATTGCCTCCACTTACTGAAGGGGAGAAATTGGAGGTAGAACCAGAAGCCATTGTTGACACACGTTGGATCAAAAAACGAAGGAGCTTTATTGAGGAAAGCTTGGTGAAATGGAAGGATTTGCCGTATGAAGAAGCAACTTGGGAAAAGACAGAAGAGCTGCGTCAAAAGTTTGTTGATTTGAACCTTGAGGACGAGGTCCTTTCAAAAGGGGGAGGCAATGTTAAGCCAAGAAGATCCTTGAGAATTCCTAAACCAAATCCAAGATTTTTGGAGTAGTGGTAGACGTGTTTAAAGCAACTGAATTCATTATTTAGTAATGTTTTCATTAGTTAGTTATATTTCATTATGTGATTATGCTTGCTTAGGAATCGATCCATATAGGTAGAGCAATTGTGGACCATCACTTATGATCTTTTATTGGTTGTATTTAGGACTCTTTCGTCTGTTGTTTCAGACAATGAGTACAAAATTCAAAAAGTCATTGGTTGGTTTCTCACTAAGAGCAGAAACATACTTATTTGTTTAATTGTTTAATTGTTTAATTGTTTGTAGATATAGCTTGGATTGGGATCTTATCATTCTGCAGCCATGGATCTCTTATTGCAAGTGTATCTAAAGATAGAAGCTGAGGAGGACTATATAAAATCCCGATGAAGAAATAGCAAGAACAAAGTGATATTAGTGTTAATAAAGAAGATTTGAGATAAGAAAGAGAAATGCTATAGACAATAATGAAGGACATCACAAGGACACTATAGACAACAAACAACGCAAGACACATCTTCACATGAGGTCATAAGGGCACAATAAACTTTCAACACTAGCTAGCTAGACTAGTACAAGTTGTTGTAACATAACCAATCCTAACCCTCTACTTTATTTAGTCCTTTCTATCAAGTGTATGGTGAAGATTAATTCAACAAATGTATAAATATGTATCTAAGCAAATAATAAATATAGCACAAAAATTTGAATCCTCGCTCGATTTTCAGCTATAACAAAGACTCTAAACTTCAATATGCCCATCAAACTTGATAGACAAAACTTTGTCAACTAGAGAGCCCAAATCTTTGTAGCCATAAGAGCTCTTAAACTTGAAAAATTCATCAACTCAGCACCTTCTCCTTAGTTCATCACTGCAAACACAAACCAGGTCATTGAAAATGCATAATATAAACCATAGCGAAAAACAGATCAACTATTGCTATGCTAGTTATTTTTAACAATCAAAGAAGAGGTAATAGGATAGGTAAATCACTCAAATTCATCCTACCAAGTTTGACAAATTTTGGAGAATCTCTATGCTCAAACATCCAGGGTTAGAGTTCTTCAACTAAAGCATCAACTTTTAATTATTAAAAAGGGCCCACATACCATATCAGAATATATGCAAAAAGTTAAAACAATTGGAGATTCACTTCAAGTAGCAGGACATGCAATTAGTGAGTATGACCTAATATTGAGTCTCTAAATGGCCTTGGTCATGAATATGATCATATTGTGTTTTATTTAACACATTATATGAAAACTTCAACATTACAAGAAGTGCAATACTCTTTTATGATGCATAAAACAAGAATAGAGCAGTTGAATACAATCAATCAAGTAAAAATCTCATCACCAACTGCGAACTATGCAACCTTCAATCAAAACAATTATCAGGGAAGAAGTGGATTTAGAGGAAGAGGAAATCATGGCAGAGGAGGTCGATGGAATAGAAACATAATTTTTTGTCAACTGTGTCATAAACTAGGCTATGAAGTACTAAAATGTCACAAATGTCTCGTGGCAAGGTAATACCACCCAATTATGGAAAAAGAACACAGTCACACAATATACACAAAAGAATGCACAAAACTATCCTCAATCCCACTTGACTCAAAATCAGCTCAGAAATCCCTCATCTGAAGCAGTCAACAATAATACATAGTTTATAGATAATGGGGCTACAAATCATGTCACATCAGATCTCAATAATTTGTGAATAAATTCAGAGTATAGTGGAAAGGATCAACTCACTATCGACAATGGTAACTTTCTTCTTATTGCTAACATTGGCTCATCTCGCATATGTTTTCTAGACAATATACACACACCTCTTGTATTAAGACAAATTCTGCATTGTTCCCAACATAACCAAAGATCTACTTAGCATCTCTAAACTCACCAAAGATAACAACATTTTTGTTGAGTTTACTAACGAAAATTGTCTGTTTAAGGACAAAGCAACAGGAAAGATTTTGCTTAAGGGAATGCTTCGGGATGGTCTCTACAGCCTCAAATCCACTAAACAACCTGACAATATCAAGCTAGCCATGCTAACATACTCTAAACCCTTATGCAATCATTGTGAGGCAAACATAGCACTAAAACTGTAAATATTTGGCATGCCAAATTAGGACATCCTTACAACAATATCTTGAAACAAATTCTAAGCTTATTGAAATTCAACTTCAATTTTAAAAAATCTATCTCATTGTGATGCTTGTAAGGAAGGAAAATTGCATCAATCGCCTTTTCAAACTCATGATATAACTGCTCAAAATCCTTTAGAAATCATATATTCAAATATTTGGGGACCCTCTCCACATCTCTCAATTGAAGGGCATAAATACTGTCTTATTTTTGTTGATGCCTACATAAGATTCACTTGGTTTTACCCTCTAAAACTAAAATCCGATACCCTATCTGTCTTTATCAAATTCAAAACCAATGTTGAACTTCAATTGAACAGGAAAATCAAAGCTCTACATACTAACATGGGAGGTGAATATAAAACTCTCTTACCTTACCTCACAAAACATGTACAACCACGGTTTAGTTGCCTTTACACTCACTAACAGAATGGTATTTTCGAAAGGAAACACAGACACATCACTAAAATGGGACTAACTCTTTTATCTCATTCTCATAAGCCACTCACCTATTGGTTAGAAGCCTTCTCCACAGCTACCCATCTTATCAATAATTTCCCATCTACTAGACTAAACAACCTCTCACCAATTGAAAAGTTGTACAACAAACCATCGAACTATCTTAATCTCAAAACTTTTGGTTGTAGTTGTTTTCCTTATCTTAGATATTACTCTCATCACAAATTTGGATTTCACACTACGTACTAAATGTGTTTTTCTTAGGTATAAGTCAATGCATCAAGGTTACAAGTGTTTGACTAATTAAGGGAATTTTATAATATCTCCTCATGTTAATTTCGACAAGGAAGAATTTCCAATTTCTCAACTCTTTCCCACACATTCAAACTATCATATAGCTTTACCAAGTCTCCCTACCTTTACTCTAACCTAAACTCCAATCGGTACACCTCCATCAAAGGCTGTCACAAATCAATCTCCTTCAACAAAACACTCTCACTCAGTTGAATCCTTCAACAGACAGGTAAACTCTCAAAATCCTAGCATACCATCACATTTTACATCCTCATTAAATAGACAAAATACCTTACCTAACTTCATTCCATCAACCACACTAAACATTGAATCAAATTCTTCATTTTCACACATACAAAACGTTCGTCTTATGCAAACTCGATCAAAAAGTGATATTTTCAAACGAAAACTCTATTCCTTTCTCTTACCTTAAATCCACAAAATGAACCTAAAATAGTTTCTAAAGCTCTAAACAACCCTACATGGTTTTAAGCTATGCAAGATGAATTCAATGCCCTATAACAGAATCACAATTGGACACTTGTCCCCTATGAGCCTACCATGCATATTCTTGGCACAAAATGGCTATTCTGGACTAAATATAATTTTAAAGTGACTATCTCTAAACACAAGGCCAAATTTGTTGCCAAAGGATTTAATCAAACCACTAGCATTGATTTTTCATAAACTTCCAACCATGTTATGAAAGCCTCAACAATAAGAGTAATCCTTTCACTTACTGTCTCCCAACACTAGGAGATTCAGCAATTTGACATCAACAATGCATTTCTACATGAAGAGTTACATGAAACTGTTTATATAAACCAGCCAAAGGATTTGAAAGCAAAACACAACCGCATCATGTATGCTAGCTAGATAAAGCTCTCTATGGATTGAAATAAGCTCTTAAGGCTTGGTTTCACAAACTGAAATATGCACTATCTCAGTGGGGGTTTCACAACTCAAGGTCAGATATCTCTCTATTCTACTCAAACAAAAATGGAATTATTACAATGCTACTGGTCTATGTAGATGACATTCTAATCAAAGGAAATTCAACTCAAGCAATCCATGCAATTATCGGTCAATTACAGTCTCAGTTTGTACTTAAAATGCTTGGAAGCATAACTCATTTCCTTGGTTTTGAAGCAAACAGAAACGTTTATATCTTTCACAAAAACAATACATTGAAGATCTACTTACCAAAACAAATATGTCCTCATGCAAGCCTTCCTCGACACCAATCATTCCAGCAACTAAGTTGTCTTTATAGAATGGCACACCATTTGAACTCCCAAAGCTTTACCAAAGTACCGTAGGAGCTCTTCAATATCTGCGCAATACAAGACCAGACATCAACTTCGCAGTCAACAAATTAAGCCAATTTTTACAAAATCCTCTAAACACACGCTGGATTGCATGTAAAATTTATGTTACCTAAAGGGAACCTCAAATATGGGACTACTCTTTCAACCTTCATCGTTGCCTTTTAATCTCCATGCCTACAATGACTCTGACTGGGCTAGCTCCCCCGATGATTGTAAATCAACAACCAGAGGATGTGTATTCCTAGGGGGAAACTTAATTTTCTGGATCTCTAAGAAACAAACGACAATAGCACAGCTCAACACTGAGGCTGAATACCGAGCCCTATCTCAGGTATCGACTAAACTCATCTATCTCACATCTCTACTATCTGAGTTAGGGTTTTCTCTCACTCACAAACCCATTCTATGGAGCGACAAAAATGGAGCTTGATCCCTAGCTCAAAACCCTCTCTTTCACTGAAGAATAAAACACATCGAAGTAGACATACACTTTATAAAAGACAACGTGGAGAAAGGAAAAATAGAAATCAGATACGTCAATGTCGATGATCAACTCGTCGACATCCTCACTAAGCCCCTAAGTTCGACAAGGTTTCAACTTCTGACCACCAAACTGAACCTAGTTCGAAGCCCTAAGTTCAATTCAAGTGGGGTGTTAACGAAAAAGAATCGAGAGAGGAAAGAGAAATGCTACATACAATAAAGAAGGACATCACAAGGACACTACAGACAACAGAAAAAGCAAGACACATCTTCACATGAGGACATAAGGGCACAATAGACTTTCAGCACTAGCTAGCTAGACTAGTACAAGTTGGTGCAACAGAACAAATCCTAACCCTCTATTTTATTCTGTCCTTTCTATCAAGTGTATGGTCAAGATTAATTCAACAAATGTATAAATGTGTATATGAGCAATTAATAAAAATAGCAAAAAAATTCTAGTCATATACCTTTTCTTTCAATTAGGTTAAGAGACAGGAGAAGAAAGAAGATCCGTAGGTGAGTGGTCTGTTAGTAATCGTGTAATATACTTCAAATCTTGGCCATCATTAGACCAAGTGATAGGTCCCAGTCAAAACCTGCTATAACAAATGAAAAGAGAAAAGCAAATATGTAAAAACAAATATGCAAAAATTCTACTTTTGGTGAGAATAAACTAGTAACTTAGTTGACACTAAAAATCCCCCCTTAAGATTAACAATTGAAACGTTTAAATACAAAGTATGTAGCCACCTTATTCCTAACTACAAGGAATTCTAAATACTAAAGGTACTCCACTAACGGCTAATGGGTAACATGACCCACTAAACAACTAGATTGACCGAGTCTCGAGCAACAAATTGAAGAAAAAGGTTTATTCCACATTTCCTATATTGCATGATTTACACGATCTACTTGTATCGTGACATCTCAACATTGTCTTCCCCTTTCACTGCAACCTTATCCTGAAGGTTAAAGTTAATTGTAGCTCGAATTTCTTGCCTTTTAACAATATCCTCCTTATTGTTTGCATTCTCCTTCCAATAAGAGCAATTGATGATCATTTCATCACAATGGAAGCAAAGCTTGTGTGCACGCCTCTTCTGTATTTCTTCCCAGGACAATTGATTTGTTGTAGGCATAAGCCATGGAGGTTGAACAAACTTTTGTTCCCTAATTAATTGCTCGTCTCTCATTCACATCAAACTAATGGCCTCCTTCAATGTTTTGGGTTTGAACATACATATGCCATCTGCAATTTCAGGCCTCAACCCTCCCATGAATGTTCCTACTAGTCCCTTTTGAGTCCATTCCTAAACTTGGTTCCCTAATCATTCAAATTCTCTTTGATAATCCCGCAAGGTTCCTATTTATTGGATTTTAGAAAGTGCCTCGTCGAAATCTTCACATTTCGTTGGCCCAAACCTGGTCCAAAGTTCTGACCGAAAATTTTCCCACATCACTTGTTGCCCCTCGTCGATGTATACCTTGCGAAGACATAGCCACCATTGGTTTGCCTCACTTTCAAGCTGGAAGGAGGCTAAAGGAACTTTTTGCAAGTTCGGAGTTTCTTAATATTCAAAAAATTGCTCCATGCGACTAAACCATTTAGTGGGGTCGCCACCGACAAATCTTGAGAATTCAGGCCTTGCGAGTTTAGAAGAGAACATATGGCATCCCTCCTTTGATTCCTTCTCGGGTGTTTATGGGTCATCAACGGGAATTGCTAGCAGATCCTTCCCTTTGAGAAAGGACTACATCAGATAATCGAGTAATTGCTTCTTCCATTAAACGAAGCTTATCGGCAAGACCTTACTCCATTCAGCTCATTCCGTCATGCAAATTGCCTAGACTTGCTTCAAGATTCTTGATTCGTTCTTTGTTCGTCAACATGGCTCTGATACCAATTAATAGGTCCCAGTCAAAACCTGCTAGAATAAACGAAAACAGAAAAGCAAATATGCAGAAACAAATATGCAAAAATTCTACTTTTGGTGAGAATAAACCAATAACTTAAGTTGACACTGAAAATCCCCCCTTAACATTGACAATTGAAACATTTAAATACGAAGTCTATAGCAACCACCTCATTCCTAACTATAAGAACTTCTAAATACTAATGGTACTCTACCAACGGCTAATGGGTAACATGATCCATTAAATAACTAGATTAACTGAATCTCAAGTAACAAATTGAAGAACAAGGTTTATCCCATGTTTCCCATATTGCATGATTTACACGATCTAATTTTATCGTGATAGTTAAACACTAATTTCCTTCGGAAGATTAAGAATATTAAGCTGACCGAAATACATGGTTCTTTTGTGAATTCTACTGTATGATTTATGAGACGCTCTTCTAAATGATCCTAAGAGAGGTCAGCTCTTGCAGGTGATTACTCTTGTGCACTTTCTTTTGTCTTCTGCTTTTCCCTTTTGTTGTTCTTCTGTTTCTGTTCCTTCTAGTGTAATCACCAAGTTTCGGATGGATTCTTTACTTACAAGTGATTACTCCACAATTGGGGTATAAATTCTTTTTCGTTTGTTCACCCTTACGTGCTTTTATATTACTTTAACTTTTGGAAAGGATGCTCTGGTGTTCCTGTATATCATTGCATTGGAGTATATAGTTATGCATTATATTTGAGTTACGGAAGTTAAAAAGTTAGTCCCATATGAAAGACCTGACAAATAAGTGTTTGCCTGTTCCGTGATCCTAAGCAACATTGGTTGTTAAAAAAAGTAACAATAATTTTATTAATAAAAGGACTCGAATACAAAACTCAAAAACACCAAAGGTAAACAAAAACATAAAAATGAAACTTAAAACCCAGACATACTACACTTTAGGACACTTTTCTCTTTTTTTGTGATAGTGCAACAAAATGGTGTTATTGTTGGGACCCGATCCGGAAACCGGATCCCAACCGGAAAACAAAGGAAACAAAGCGAATTCAAATAGGATAAATTTAATCCGAAGGTGAATCAATAAAAAAATGCGGAAGCAACGAATCGAATACAAATAGAATCGAAACCGATTTTCGACATCCGTGAACAAATATCTTAGAGA
>JANIHY010000003.1:8287970-8308085 GCA_027479065.1 Erythroxylum brevipes
ATATGTTGATTTTCTGTTGAAGAAAACATATTGTCAAAATTTAGAGAAACGATGTTTTCTGGTTTCTATAAAACTGTTGTGATTTTTTTATTTTTAGAAACAAAAAATCGCAACAGAGTAAACCAAACACGTTTTACTTATCTGTTTTTCTTTTTACAAAAACGATAACAAAAAAGGAAAAAAAAAACAGAAACAAACAGCCCCTTAGTGTAAACGTTAGAAACGAAACTATTCTTGTTTTACCATCAACGTTTCCAAAACAATTAAAAAAGATTTAAGTGTAAGGAAAAATTTTCACCAGGTAACTGTCGTATCAATGCTGATCGAGTATTATTTTTTACCGTTAAGTAAAAGAGAGAGCCCACGTGATAAGTAGAATCCATTCTCTAAAATATATAATGGTAAGTCTCACAATCACGTGACAATGAGATCTATTTTTTTGATTAATTTTAAAAAACTAGTTATATAATGTTGAGATCCATTTTTTATTTAAAAAATATAAATATAAATATAACATCATGTCATTATTTACGTAACATTTAACTAATAGATAAGAATTTTTGTTAAATTTTTTTGTCTATTTAAATTCTGTTTTAAACGTTTTAAAAGTGGCAAGGTTCACTTTATAATTCAAGTTGTATTTTATTATAAGGTTTAAAATGTACTTTTAAAAATAACTCACACAATTTTAAATTAAATTTAAACTGCACAATTTAGCTTCAGTCGAATTTTAACATTGTTTTAATCTTATTCCGTTAAGAAGCAATTTTATGCTTTATCTTGTTTTTTGAGAGTTTCTTTTCTGCAATATCGCAGTTTCTTTTATGCAATATCGCAGTTGACCTAGGGTTTTGGTTTTTTCTTTTCTAATCGTTATACTTTCGCTACTCCAACACCCTTTATTCTCTTCGAATCCTTGTGTGATATTTCACGTCTTTCTCACTTGGTCAATGGCGGACGACATGGAGGCCGACATAGTAGCTCTGGGGATTTTGAATCGAGAAGAAACAACGTTGATAGTTGAAGGTCTGGATGGGGATTCGGAGATTGTTGATGAAATAGGCCTTGTAGGAGAATTTAAGACTACTGGTTCAATCAATTTTCTCGCCATGAGAGCAAAGATGGCAGAAATCTGGCACCTAGGAAAAGGAGTCACAATCGAGGAGCTTGGGGATCAAAGATTCATGTTTCGATTCTACCATGAAGTCGATGTACAACGTGTCCTGGCGAGGGGACCTTATAATTTTAATAATCATCTCCTGGTTCTTCATAGGGTAGGGGATTCCGAGGATCCGCTACAAGTACCATTGTTGAACTATGATGTATGGGTCCAAGTTCATAACCTGCAGACAGGTATGATGTCAGAAGCAATGGCTAAACAGCTAGGCATTTCACTGGGGAAATTTATTGACTATGATGCGAAAGCCATTACCATGGGTCTTAGGGGTTATAAGCGCATAAGGGTCCGACTTGATGTCCGTGAACCATTATTAAGGAGGAAGAAGGTGTTGACTCGACAAAGAAAAGAAGTATATGTTCAGTTCAAGTACGAGAAACTCCCATTGTTCTGCTATCTTTGTGGGAGAGTTGGACATGGGGAAAGCTTCTGCCCAATCCGATTTGCCCGAGGACCACAGGAACTGGAGTTAGAATGGGGGCCGGATCTAAAGGCAACACCACAGCGGCCACTGGTACGAAACAGATGGCTCCGAGATAGAGGAGATCCCCTCCCAACAATTCCGGGGGCACAGTGGGCAAGCCTGAACAGATCAGAGGCAATCTCCAACTCAACTATTGCTGGCGTAAAATTGGGAGAAACTTCCGGGACAATGTTCTCTAAAAACAAAGGATTTCCAATTGAACAAGAAAGGCAATTCGATATGGATGAAGTAATGACGGGCCAAGAAACTGAGGATAACCCACTGGATTTTACAGATGGTCATAAACGGGCTAGAGGGGAGGGTGGTTCTGTTGTACCCAAAAAAACACAACAAATTGATTTATCGGCGACTCCCGGTGAGGAGACCGAACGGTCACCATGAAAATCCTTGTTTGGAATGTCCGTGGGCTCGGTCGCTCACGAACAGTCGAAAGGTTCCGAGATACAATTTCGGAACAGCGCCCTGATATTTTTTTTATTATTGAAACCAAACTGAATATCGCTAGAATGGCTGGTGTTAGACGCAGACGTGGGTATTATTCGGGCATTGAAGTTCCAGCAGATGGTACACGCGGTGGTTTATCAATGGGATGGAAGGAGGGGGTTAATGTTACTTTCAAAAGTAGTGGTGACCATTATATTGATGTCGTAGTTATACCTGAGGAGGGAGGAAGTCAGTGGAGATTTACGGGGTTTTATGGACATCATGAAGAGAGATTTAGATCAGAATCCTGGGAGTTACTTCGCACGCTCAGAAATCAATCTAACAGTCTGTGGATTGTGATGGGGGATTTCAATTAAATAACATATGGGTTTGAAAAACAAGGAAGGCGGATCAGACCATTGAGACAGATGGCAGAGTTTCGTAACGCATTGGATGACTGTGGGTTAATTGATTTGGGATATAGGGGACCTTGGTTCACATGGGAGACAGGAAACACATCTAGAACTAATATCAGAGAGCGGTTGGATCGGGGGGTGGCTAATTCAAGTTGGTGTGAAATTTTTCCGAACTGCGAAATCAATCATGTACCTCATTCTATTTCGGATCATTGCCCCCTATTGTTAGATACAACTCCAAATGTGATTAGAGAAAGGCCGGAGTTTACTTTTCGATTTGAGTCTAGCTGGTATATGGAAGATGATTGCAAGGAGGAAATTCAAAAGCTTTGGACCAGCTGTGATCTTGATGTCTCGGGGAAGTTGCATGCAGTAAGTGAAGGGCTAACACGCTGGAGTAAGCATATCACAGCAGCCTGGTTTAAACGAACGACAGCGCTGAAATGTAAATTAGATGAGCTGAATCATAGAGATCCGACATCGAGCAATCTTGAGGAGCTGATCTTGACAAAACTTGATCTTAACTTGGAGATAGACCGAAAGGAGAGAAAGTGGGAGCAAAGAGCGAGGGCGAATTGGCTGAGTTATGGGGATCGTAATACCGCTTATTTCCACAAATTTGCTTCTCACCGGAAAAAGATGAAGGAGATTAAAGGGTTGGAGGACCAAGCTGGTATACTGGTTAACGATGAGTCAGGAATTGAGGCGATTGCAACAGGATATTTTGCTCAATTGTTCCATTCTAATAGGTCGGGATCTTCATATCAGATTCTAGCAGGAATCAATTCTGTTATTACAACAGATATGAATAATATTCTTCTACAACAGTCACAAGTGAAGAGATTTTTAAAGCAATACAGAGTATGGGTCCTACAAAGGCGGCCGGTGATGACGGGTTCCCAGCTTTATTTTTTCAAAAATATTGGCACTTAGTGGGAAGGGATGTTGCGGAGTATTGTATCGATGTCTTATCTGGGTCCAAGGATCTTGATAGGATAAATCACACAAATATTGTGTTACTTCCGAAAGTTAATAATCCGAGAAATATGACTCAATTTAGACCCATTTCGCTATGTACGGTATTGTACAAAATTATCTCCAAAGTTTTGGCCAATAGGTTCAAACAGTTTTTGGGGGTTTGTATTGAAGAGGAACAAAGTACTTTCGTGCTAGGTCGGCTTATTTCAGATAATGTTCTAATTGCCTATGAAATCATTCATTTTATGAAGACAAAGAGAACGGGTATGAAGGGCTCATATGCTCTCAAGCTCGACATGAGCAAGGCATATGATCGAGTGGAATGGGGTTTTTTGGAACAAGTAATGTTGAAGATGAGGTTCCACATGAGATGGGTTCAGCTACTTATGCACTGTATTTCTTCAGTTACCTATTCAGTGGTTTTGCATGGTACCAGTCGAGGCCGGATTATACCGCAGCGAGGATTGCGACAAGGGGATCCATTAAGCCCTTATCTTTTTCTTATTTGTGGGGAGGGATTTGCATCGCTTTTGAGAAAGGCCCGTGATGATGGCTCGCTTAAAGGCATTCAAATTTGTAGGGGCGCGCCATACATATCTCATTTATTTTTCGCAGATGATAGTGTTTTCTATGGAGATGCAACTATCACATGCGCGGCACGACTTAGAAACATTATTACAGATTTTGAAGAATGCTCAGGGCAAAGAGTCAATTTCGATAAATCCTTGATTTCATTTAGTGCAAATACGATGGGTAACGTGCAGGAAACAATTGCTAACATTTTGCAGGTGCGAATTACAACAGAACCTGAAAAATATTTGGGTCTTCCGTCTCAAGTGGGTCGAAATAGAATTGCATCTTTCAGGTACCTCGCTGATCGGATTAGGGAGAGAATTGATGTGTGGAGTAGTCGTCTCTTATCGAAGGGGGGTAAGGAAATTTTTATAAAATCAGTCTTACAGGCGCTCCCAACGTATGCGATGTCATGTTTTCTTCTTCCTAATACATTGTGTGTCGAAATTGATGCGATAATTGCTCGATACTGGTGGAGTAAATCTAAAACTAAAGGAGGTATACATTGGTGCACTTGGGAGGAACTATGCAAATCGAAACAGGAGGGGGGGCTTGGTTTTCGTGGCATGGCACGTTTCAATGTGGCCCTATTAGCTAAACAAGGGTGGAGATTAATTTCATGTCCTCATTCTTTAGTAGCAAGGCTCCTAAAAGCTAAATATTACAAAGCTACAGACTTTCTGTTATCAGGGCTAGGTAATTACCCCTCTTTGACATGGAAGAGTGTATGGTCTGCTAAGGCATTACTGGCCGCTGGACTCCAATGGAAAGTAGGGACTGGTCGGCAGATCTCAATCTGGAATGCTGGATGGTTGCCAACGCTTGGAAATAGCCATATTACCAAGACCGGTGTCAGTATTTCAATATCTTTTGTTGCAGATTTATTCCTTCCAAATGAGCGCCAGTGGGATATAGAGAAGATATCAAACCTGTTTGACCCTGAAGAGGCAGCACGGATCTTAAGCATTCCTTTGGCAGCTGATGAATTCGATGATGAGCTGGTGTGGCGTTATGAAAATTCTGGATTTTATACTGTGAAAAGTGGGCACAAATTACTTCAGAGAGGAATCCACACAATCCATCCTTCAGTTTCGGATGACCTTAAAGGTCTATATTCCAAATTATGGAACCTACAATTGCCACTCAAAATCAAGATCACAGTATGGCAATTTATCCGAGACTTTGTGCCTACCAGTTTAAATCTATATAACAAGCATAGTACAAGTTCCAACATATGTCGCAGATGCTTAAGGGACGTTGAAAATGGGTTACATGTGGTTCGAGATTGTCCTGTTATAAGCCAAATCTGGGATAAAGTTGGGTTTCGTTGGGTCAATGTGTCACATGTTTCGGTACAGACTTGGTTAGAGGATGTTTTGGCTAGACTTAACGAGGACAAATGCAACTTGATCTGTGTTACGATATGGGCAACGTGGTTTAACAGAAACAAGTTTATCCATGAGAATACCAATCAATCAGTACATGAGCTTCATTCATTTATAATGGCATACCTTTTAGAGACGCAGGTTTTACTGTCGGAAGGGTCTACAGTTAACAGAGCTCCAACTTATAAAGTTACTTGGCAGCCGCCTGGTGATGACAAGGTTAAAATTAACTTTGATTCTGCCTATGATTCGAATACTAAAACTGCTACATCGGGCTTCTTAGTTCGAGGTTCAGATGGCGAAGTACTAGGTAGTGGAATTACCAAGCATCGTTATGTCCAAGATTCATTAGCTGGTGAAGCTCTGGCAGCGGTGGCTGCCCTAAAATTTGGATATGACTCTTTGTTCAGAAGCATCGATTTGGAGGGGGACAACCTGACAGTCATCAAGAAATTGAAGGTGGGACAATCTGATAAATCCAAGATTAGCCCAATTATTAGTGATGGTTTACAGATGGCAAAAAATTTCTTATCTTGCGACTTCTTACATGTTCGAAGGGAGGCAAATCGAGCAGCACATCTCATAGCTCGGGCTGGGATTCATTTGTCTGAAGATAGGTTTTTTATGGAAGAAGCCCCATCGGAAGCTGCTGCGGTGATTATTGCAGAGCAGCGCCGCCGTGAACCACTGTGAAGACTAGTTTTCTTTTTCAGATACCCAGATCTTGCTATTTACTGGGACCTTCGAATCATGATCAGCCACTGAAGATCTCACCGTTACCGCCGTCCTTTGCTGGTCTTCAAGCTCGCTTCATGATCTAGCTTTCTGGCCGTGTTCGTTTAGTTTTCTTGGCACCTCTGCTTTCTGTTTTGCTTTTTGTGTGGTTCTGAACAGTTTCTTCCTTTTGGTTGTTTCTTATCAATAAAGTCTGGCCAGATGGTATTAATATAAAAAAAAAAGAACATATCTTTTGAGACTTTAGTTTATACATATAAAAGTAAAGATTTTAGAGCAAAAGATGATATCAGGGTCTGGACATCACATTACTGTTTTTAGAAAGAAAGCGGACAACTTGTCGTCCATAGCTATGGCAGAATACTCTGATAAAGGACCCCAAAGCTTCAATCATCAAGTCTTTTACTGTTTAGTCAGGAACCATGTCCTCGATACTAGAGAACAGCAAAAGACACACTTGCATCCTCCATTAATGGCTCAACTTACCTTCCTGCTACTGGTTGATGCATACTTAAAATTGCATGGTGGGACATTATGTGGATATGTTTAAAGGGGCCTCACAGGATGATTTTATAGATGTTTATCTAATCAAGCTTTGAAAATCCTACTACTGTTTAAGAATAAGAAACATTGCACATTCAAATCAGCTAAATTCACTCTTTAAAAGCCACTTCCGCGCAGTAATGAACTAGGTATAGTGAGTATGTTCTGATATATTGATATTAAACAGCTCGCCAAGTTTTACTAATTAGCTCGACTAGTTTTGGTCAAAACAGGAGCTGTAATGATTTTCTAGTCCAGCAACTGATTATAGAATCAGAGAGCTTTAAACTCCTACATTAATGGCTGCAAGCCATCCATTTGCTTCTGGTGCATGTATTGCTTCCAGGTTTGTTAAGGGGGCAGCAAAAATTGGAAATATGGGGATCCCAGTTCCTGTTTTGCTTCTATTGATCTCACTTTTGTGTTCTTTCCACAGTCCTACACTATCCTTGAAAAGGGTATGCAACTATATGAATTGTTCTCAGTTTTCAGTTGTATTACTTACTATGTCAGCTGTTTCTTCGAGAATGGTAATGTGTTTCATGGAATGTTACAGTCTTAAATAGTATACCAAGGGGCTCATTCACATGGATCTGAACCTTCTAGTTAGGATGTTAATGGGAGAACTGACTCTCACTATGAGCTCTTGCCTACCTATACGACCAGGTCATCATGAATGATTGTTCACTAATCCACCATGTTTTCCACGTTTAGCTTTAGATGTAACTAAAGTTGTTTTCTCTAAAACAGCAAGGAGAAGGCCAAAGAGGCCATATTCTACTCATATGCCAATTGCATCAATGGTTTCGCTGCCATTCTTGAAGAAGAAGAAGCAGCTAAAATCTCTCGTATGAAAATATGACAGAATGTGGACTAATTCCTTATTTAATCTTTACTGAGAATCCTTGATGGATCTGAATTTATTGTGATGCCTCCAATGTAGAGCATCCAGAAGTTGTATCGGTGTTTCCAGGTGAAATAAATGAGTTACATACTACAAGGTCATGGCAGTTTCTCGGACTGGAAAGTAGAAATGGAAAGATTCCAGCTGATTCTTTGGGGACAAAAGGAAGATTTGGGGAAGATGTGATCATTGGAACTCTTGACACAGGTAATTTGAATTGCAACCGTAACTTTGAATCTGATGTCTCATGCCTTCCACGTCTGGACAGGATTAAATCCATCTGTTATTGGAAACTTATCCCTAAGATTGTTTTGATACATTGAAAAGGACCGAGTGCTAAATAGGGAAGAAAAGAATGGTTTTCCTTTATTTTGCAGCCATTATAGATCTGTTATGACCTACTAGTGCCTGCAACAAGAACTAAGGCTCCTTTTCTTATCCTTTCCCTGATCTGCTCACTTGATTCATGGCAGGTGTTTGGCCTGAATCAGAAAGTTTCAATGATAGCGCGATGGGACCAGTTCCATCAAGGTGGAAAGGATACTGTGAAACAGAAGATGGAGTAAGATGCAACAAGTTTTCCTAACTCATTATTGCCGTAAAATGAGAAACCAGTTCTGTAAATATTCTCTTTTACACTTCATCGTACCTTTAGGCCCCTGTGTTTTATGCAGTTACTTCTGTTGTTACAAAGCTTTGAAATGAAGATAAATGCAATTGGCAACAGGAAGCTGATTGGAGCCAGATACTTCAAGAAGGGTTATGAGGCAAGTGGAGGACAAACTAGTAATGGAACCGCCAGGGATACTGATGGTCATGGTACCCACACTCTCTCCATTGCTGGCGGACGTTTTGTTCCAGGTGCAAATTTGCTTGGTTCTGCCAATGGCACAGCAAAAGGTGGATCACCTATGGCAAGATTTGCTTCGTACAAGGTTTGCTGGGGAGGATGCCTGGATGCTGATGTATTGACAGGCTTCGATGCAGCTATCCATGATGGGGTTGACATCTTGTCTGTTTCACTTGGAACCGGAACTCAACGTCGCGACTATTTCAGTGCTGCTATTTCTGTGGGATCTTTTCACGCTGTCAGGAAAGGGATCCTTGTAGTTTGATCAGCTGGTAATTCTGCAAATGATGGAGGCTATTCAAATGTTGCTCCATGGATTTTTACAGTTGCTGCCAGCACAATTGACAGAGAGTTTCCATCGGATGTCATCCTTGGAAACAGGAAGTGATTAAAGGTAATCTATTCAGAAATGGTTCTTGAACACATTATATTTCCTGTTTTCAGTGTTTCAACTTGCTGGTACATTTGTTGGTATGTCCTAATTCCGGGGTTCTGTTGATCAGGGACTTAGCTTTAATACGAATACCTTACCGGTTGGGAAATACCAAGCTGTCGTATATGCTCCTGATGCTAAAGCTGACAATGTATCTGCTGATGATGCGTAAAGGAACTAGTTCCTATTCTGTGTTAAAACTCAGGTAACTTGCCTAATTTTTGTGCAATGGTTACATGGCAGACTTAGATGTGATCCCGGATCCCTCGATCCAACAAAGGTAAAACGAAAGATTGTCTACTGTGTCCAAGGTAGCACATCTTCAGAGATGTGGAGAAGAGCTTGGAGGCCTCAGGCTGGTGGGATCGGATTGGTCCCCGTCAGGCAATCCTTAGTGGATGCTGTCAGTCCTAACCCTTCTTACATTCCTACGTCTGCCCTCGTTGTGGGATCTGATAGTCTTCCCGTTTTGGCATACCTTCATAACACAAAGTATGTGTTTGCCGTATGCATACATTTACATATCCTGCAAGAACTTCTAACTGATATGTTCAGGAATCATTTTGGTCACTCGGGTCACCTAAAGCTTTCATAAAAGGGACTGTAGAAGTTGACCAGACTGTTGCACCTATGGTTGGCCCCTTTTCATCTCTGGGACAAAATCGCATCACTCGGGAGATCTTGAAGGTGTTATCCCTTGAACAATGTAGGTTAGCTATTAGAATATACACATCAGCTTTCTGAGATTTTGCAGGGCAATCATGAGAAAATTAACTTAATCAATAAACTTATGATCATCATAACATTACTGCGCCCGGGGTGCAAATCTTAGCTGCTTTCACTGAAGCAAGGAGGCCTTCCTCGGTGCCCACTGATCATCGGAAGCTTCCGTTCAACATAATATCAGGGACTTCATTGTCATGCACTCATATTTCTGGAGTTGCTGGTCTTTTGAAGACTATGCATCCTGATTGGAGTCCTGCAGCGATCAAATTAGCGATGATGACCACTGGTAGTATAATACCTTAGTATCTATTTATAAACACTCAAGTGTCCTGTCCCCAGGAGCATATTCAGACATTTACCTCATGCCCTTAACCTTTGATATTGCAGCGCAAACAACTAGCAATGTTGGACAACCGATTTTGTTTGAAGACACACTCACTGCTGCATCCCCTTTCGCCTATGGTTCAGGCCATGTTTGACCGAACCTTGCAATGGATCCGGGACTAGTTTATGACATAACTATAACAGATTACTATAATTTTCTTTGCTCCATGGGTTACAATGCCACTATACTGTCCAGGTTCACCAATAAGTCTTCATTCAGATGCCCACCAAATAATACTAGTCTTATGGATTTGAATTATCAAGCAATAAGTGTCCCCAGTCTCACAGGGAATGTAACTGCGACCAGAACCTTAAAGAATGTGGGAACTCCAGGCATGTACACAGTTCAGGTTGATGAGCATAATGATATAACAGTCAGCGTTGAGCCAACTACCCTGGAATTCAAAAAGGGAAACGAAGAGAAGAAGTTTAAGGTTTTTTTTGGTGGGTAAGGAGAGTTGGAGCGGTGACACTGTATTTGGAGCTATCGTGTGGGCAGATGGCAAACATGAAGTAAGAAGTACCATTGTTGTACGTAGGGAATTTGAATGAAAGAAAAATAAGGCTATGTTGTAGCAGAATAAGAATTGATTGTAATCATATGGAATCCGAAAGAGAGTTCTTGATAAAATAGACTCTCGTACAATACCAATAATGGCAGGATTTTTTTGCCCTTCACATCATAGAGGGAGATAATATCCAAGCAAACTTTGAAAAATTCAACTTCCCTAAAGAACAAGAGATTGAACTCTTGATTCTGCTAAAACCATTCTTCAGAACCTTGACGGTGTACCAGTCTGCGAACTTTGAGCCTGTCCCTAGTCCTGACACAACGTTAAGAAGCATCTTGGTATTGCTAGTTCCAGGTCCAGCTACCAACAATAAAAGGCAGTGAGCTCAACACCTACACAATTCCTGGATTTCTTGCAGTAACAGCTAACCTGAAAACCATAAGGGCATTTGAGGGCCTGCTTTGCTTCTACTGATCTCAGCTTTTTGCCCAGTCCACAGTCCTGCACTAGCGTGAATTAAAAATCAATATTTTTTTGGATTTTAACTGCAGTGAAACTGCTACTTTTGTTCAGTTTTCATGCCTGCGTCTACTGTCAAACTTTGGCTACTAGCTAATTAACCTCTTAGGTGGGTTTCATGTGATGTTAGCTGTCTTACATAATGAATGCAGGGGCACAATCACTTGGATCTAAAAATTCTATCTTGGACATGATTTTTGTGGTTTTATCGAATCTCTTCCTAAATTTGTAAGTTGGAAAACAAGGCAAGTCAAGACAGGACTATGCTTTTGAGAAGAAAGAAAGCAACAATTTAGTGGTCCAGGAATGAAGCAACGTCTCAAGTATTCAACTATTTCCGTTTAACAGTACACTTATAGCCCATTATCCCGATCCTCAAGATCGACAAAGAACATGACATGGTCAGATCACAAATCCAGGGATGTAAAGCAGAATAGCAGAGTTTTTCTATCCTTTGCACATGTCATTTATTTTGAAAAGAGGTTACTTGCACTAAAATCAGTGTGTAAAAAAATGATGACTTCCATTGACTTAGATTTAGTTTCGTTAAATGTGTCCAAATATACACATCAGAACCAAGACAAGAAGATGATAAGAACATATAAAGTTAAAATTAAATATTTCGGAAAGCAATATTAATAAGAATAAAATATATTATAAAAACAACTTAACTGATGGGTACTGGATGGCTGGTGGGACCTTCCTACTTAAAGTATGGTTCTGCAGACTGCACATGAATGGTTATGTGGATATTATTTTGTCAAACTTTGACATCTGTAATTCCCTTAAGAACAAGACAAAGTTCGTTCTGAATTGTGCTAAATCAACTCTTGTATGGACTCCTTCATTGTACTAAAATTAGGTGTCATCACATCACATCAATGAACAAGTTGCCAATCTCTGAGCAAATGATTTATTAATCACCTACTACTACAGCCCAATATAGGGACAATCATAACTTCCAAGTTCAACTACTGACAATCAAGGCAGAGAGCTTAGCTCCTACTAAATGGCTGCGAGCTACCCATTGATTGGTGAGAAACAGAAGAGGTGTATGCATTAGATCCGCGGTTCTTGCAGGTGCGGCAGAACTTGGAAATATGGGAATTCCAGGTCCTGTTTTTCTTCTGCTGTTTTCAACTTTCTGTGCTTTCCATAGTCCTGCTCTGGCCGTGAAAAGAGTATGCAAAAATACCGTCTTCTCACAGTTTTTTCATTCATGTAAAATTACTGCATGCAATTGTCTCTTTGCTCTATCTTCACTTGCAAGTATCCTGACATGCTTCAGCTTGGCTATTGCAGTCTTACATTGTATACCTAGGGCCTCATTCACATGGATCTCATCAACCTTCTATCTTGGATGTTAATGAGAGGACTGACTCACACTACGAGCTCTTGGCTACTTACATGACCAGGTGACCACTGTTCATTGTTCATTTTGCTTGGAAGTTTGTCCCCATTATTCGTCCCATGTTCTTCTGTAAATACATGTAACGTTTGTTTCAACAGCAAGGAGAAGGCGAAAGAAGCAATATTTTACTCGTATACCTACTCTATCAATGGTTTCGCCGCCATTCTTGAAGAAGAAGAAGCAGCTAAAATCTCTAGTAAGACGAACTTATGACAGAATGTGGAGCCATTTCTTGTTCTTATTTTACGGTATAATCTTTACTCTTTCTGAATCCCTGATCGGTCTCTGACTTCTTGTGATGTCTCCTTTGTAGAGCACCCTGAAGTTGTATCAGTCCTGCCAAATGAATTCAACGAGTTGCATACTACAAGGTCATGGGAGTTTCTCGGACTGGAAAAAAATGGCCAGATTCCTGCAGATTCTCTATGGAGAAAAGGAAGATTTGGTGAAGACGTGATCATTGGAAACCTTGACACAGGTAATCTGATTATGACGATGACTGAATTTTAAGTTTGATACAGGTTACTAAGGGTGATGACTTATGGCAGGTGTTTGGCCTGAGTCAGAAAGTTTCAATGACGAAGGGATGGGACCAATTCCATCAAGGTGGAAAGGATACTGTGACAGAAACGATGGAGTAAAATGTTGATGGTTGAGCTGAAATAGGGAAAGACTTCAGCAAGAAGTGTGCTTCAGGTTAGTTTCAAGTTGCAAGCTCAAATTTCTGGAAAAACAGAACACTTTAGTGGATAACAGGTTTTGGACTTCAGCAGAATGAGCAACCTTTAGTGGATCCTTCAAGTACTTGGAACCGAAGCTAGAAGATGGATTAGAAGCTCTAGCAACAACTCCTACACTTCAGCAAATTGATTTGGTCTTCAAGAGCTCCAACAGACCAAGATTCCAATGTATCGAGACTGCACAATATCAGCAGATGCAACTTCTGTACTAAAGTGGATTTTCTTCAAGGAATGAAAGTTTTGCTGATAAACACCATTTTCAACCTATGAGCTTGATGTATTCTATGTAATAGTCATTCACTAGCAACAATGTGACTAACTCTCCAATATTTGCAAAAAATAGAATCAGTATTGTGTAAACCAGAAGCAATAAGACTTCAAGAAAATGAAATTCTGCATTTTCAAATCTGCTTTGTTTCCATTCTTTGAGACTATCCTTCATGCCACTCACCTTACACACATATGCAACAACTCAAGAACAATGGTAATAACAAAAGGAAAACACGAAATCAGGTGAAAAATAGAAGATGAAGTTTTCAGAAATTTTGCAGCTACTGTTTCATTGGTCTAAAAAGAAAACCATGATTTTGAGCTTCTTCAACTTAGCTCCTCATACAACTCAACATGCTCAAATATGTAATAACACCAAATCAATAGTAAGAACAAGGAAAAATTGCAGAAACTGATGAAGAGAGGAAAATGAGATTTTTCACAAAAAGTTACTGCTACAGTTCATTCATATGAAAGAGAAGGTTTTTGAGCTTTTCTAATTGCTCTTCACACCTTTCTTACTTGTTTTACATCAATGGTCTAGAATGAAAAGGAAAAACAGCTAATGTGTAGGATTTTGACAAGTTTCATCCTCTCATTGGTTCAGCTGTAACAAAAGTAAATTGTTGGACAAAACAATAACAAAAGCTGACACAAGGATTTCCGAAAGCTGAAAAAGTAGATCAAAAAAGGACAAAAGTTGCTTGAAAACAATGGGAACAAGAAGGCTGATGCTCGACTTTCATTTCTTCATTGCCTATAATTGCTTTTAACTTCAAATTTGCAGATCTGTTGACTTGTAACACTTTAATTGCTTCAGGTTTATAACTTCAGAAATTGCTTCAGACTTTAATTACTCTGCTTCTGGTTTTTTTGCTGCACTTGCTGCTCATCTTCGGATTCCCCATTCTTCAATTTTTCATCACATATTCCTTCAATCTTCTTGCTTTTCTGGCTTTGCTCATCACTTCCAATCATTTGGACTTTTGTTTTTGAATCCAAACACCTCTGAATTGCTCTCAAAACCATCATCTCTAGCTTCCTCTTCATTGTTGGAATTTTGTTCTTCATTTTACTCTTCCTCTTCACTTTTATTGAACTTGTTATTTCCTCCACAATCTTCAACATAACTGGCTGCATTAAACAACATAGATCAACAAGTTGATAATTTTGGTAAGGCCTTTGTAGATCACAGAGCACAAAGCAATATGCCGGAACCTCAATTCCAGTTTTAATCCCGAACATAAGTTTGTTGACATCACGCCAGGTCAGTCACTGTCATCAAACAAGAAATGGAGGCCAATTGCCAATTTCGTGCAGAGTGACAAAAGTGTCTCAATGCAAAAAGTTATCAAATAGTCCAGCTTGACAGTAGATCAGACCCAGATTAAAAGTCGCTTTTATGAAATTCAATTGAATTCAATTAGGTAGCTTAAACTCCATCTGAAATTCACCCAAACTATTTAAAATAGTATTATTTTAATAAAGAATCCAAAGAAAATCAAACACAATGAAAAATCTGGAGGCCGCTCGAAGAGTTTGAAATCAAGTGAGCTTCCATGGCAGCCATGGCGGCCAACGAGTTCAACACAAACTCTTCTTCTGGTAAAAAGGTCATAGTGGAACTATTATTTTTGTCGAAAGCAATACTCAATTTATATTAATTTATTTTATCACTGTTTAAAAACCAGACTAGACCAGAGATTAAACCATAAGACAAGAACTAAAACCTCAAAGCAGATTATGGAAATGGATGGAGTCTTTTAGGAACAAGGAGCAAAGGTTGTTGCTTCTGTAACGTTATTCCAAACTTATCGTTCAAGTCCAAATTTGCAGGGTCTTCACCATTTGGAAGAGACCAATCAAAGGACTGAATCAAGGCGGCTAAAATCAAAGGAACTTGTCTCGCAGCCATAGGTAGTCCTGGGCAAATTCTTCTTCCTCCTCCAAAAGGTAGTAGCTCAAAATTCTGACCTTTGAAGTCCAAACTTGTCCCAAGAAATCTTTCTGGTCTGAACGATAATGGATCTTCCCACACTGTAGGATCGCGTCCAATTGCCCAAACATTTACTATCACCTGAGAGTTCTTTGGAATAGTGTGATTCATAACCTCGCAAGTCTCAGCTGCACGGCGTGGGATGAGAAATGGCGCAGGAGGGTGCAACCTTAATGTCTCCTTCACGCATGCATTTAGATATGGAAGTTGAGAGGCATGAGTTTCCTTTAATGGGTCTTCGCTGATTTCTGTTCTTAGTTCTTGGCGTACTCTCTTCATGGCATCTTTGTTTTTCATCAGTTCAGCCATTGCCCACTCGACTGTTGAACTAGTTGTGTCTGTTCCTGCAATAAATAGTTCCTGTAAAGTACGTCAATGGCAGAAATAGATTGAAAAACAGAAGAGTAGAAGTTTCACAAATTTTCTAATTTTACCGTAAAAAATACCTGAAATTTGGTAACACAATTGAACATACCTTAAGAGAAAAACACAAACACACCCACGGCAAAGACACAAAATAGTACAAAGAACTGAAAAAAAAAAGTTTGAGCTGTTTACTCACAAGGAACAACCAGTTGATCTTTTGATCATCAAATCCGTTAGCAATGAAAACGTCCAAGAAGTCAACTTTCCTGGAGTCCTGGACTTGGGTTTCTCTTCTTCGTTTAATGTCTGATTCCCATGTCTTAAACATTTGATGGACACATCTCCGGACCTTCCATTTCAGGCCTTGAAGATCACAACGAGCAAGCATAGGATAAAAATCTGCAATATTTGGACTAGCTCCCAACTCCAACATTTTCCACACCAGGCGTTTCAATCCAGTTCCTGTACCTTCTTCTTCGTAACTAATGACGTCCCTCGAGAACAAAAGATTACCTAGTATGTTGAAGACAGTAGCAAAAACTACTTCTCCAATGTTGACAATATCTCCTTCTCTAGCTCCCAAGACCTCAACCATCTCTCTCCCCTTTTTCTCTCTCAAGATGGCTTGTGATTCGATTGCTTTGGCGGAGAACAGTTCAGTCCTGCAAAGGGCTCGTAAGTGCTTCCATTGATCGGTGCACTCAGTGGTCCAAATAATCGCCACCCGATCAAGAACTTCGGGATCGCAAGGAGTGGCTTTTGGTATCTTTCTGCCAGAAAACAAACGATCATGGGTTTTGAGAATCTCAGTTGCTGCCATCGGAGAAGATGCAACAACAAGGAGCTGTGCTCCGAGTCTTAGTGAAATCAAAGGGCCATGAACTCTTGCCAGATTTGCCAACGAAACGTGAGGCCTTTTCCCCATCTGGTGAATGTTTCCTATGATGGGCCATGGCCTTGGACCTGGTGGAAGATGCTGACTTTTGGGAGATGGCGATGAAATGTTTCTGAATTGTTTAAAGATCAGAGGTAACAGAACAAGAACAAGAGGAAGAACAAGAAATGGAATGGTTTCAAGACTAAGAAAAGAACTTTTGTCCATCTGTAAATCACTATGGAGGATTCTGCAGAAGCTGTTCTGTACCTTAAAAAATTGATGGGATTCATATAAGTATACAAATGGAAATTATAAAAAACTTTCATATTTCCGTCCAGGCAAGCACTTACTGTTTATAGTCAATTAATTAATTAATTAACTCAGAATCCAAAGTTCTTAAACAATGTAGTTTCATGGGGAGAATCGTTGGACAGTTCTAACTTCAAAGGATGACAAAATCGTCCAACTTAATCTGGGTTGGTTTGAAGTCAGCAAATTTAACTTACATAGATCCAGTTGCAAATCAAACTTTTAATTACAAAATTTTTAAATTTAAGTTTAGAATAAGTTCGAACTCAATAATTTAACTCAGCTTCAAGCCTGATTGTAGTGAAAATGATGTTTTTTTTTATTTAACAATAAACTATAAAATTTTAATAATAACGCACATTTATTTATAATTAATATTTGAAAAATACTTTTTATAAATATAAATTCAATTGATTTTGATTAAAGAATTCCTTAAATTAATTATTCAATTGTCTCTTCGTGATTTATAAACTAAGACATTAATGGATCGAGGCAACAAGACAAAGAAAAAGATTGGAACTTCAATGCAGTTTCTTCTTCAGCTTAAATTCGTATAGGAACAAGAAGTAAGGGTTGTTGCTTCTGTAATGTTACACCAAACTTATCATTCATATCCAAATCCTGAGGATCCTCACCATTTGGAAGAGACCAATCAAATGACTGAATCAAGGTGGCTAAAATCAAAGGAACTTGTCTTGCAGCCATGGGTAGTCCTGGACAAATTCTTCTTCCTCCTCCAAATGGTAGCAATTCAAAGTTCTGACCCTTAAAGTCCAAACTTGTTTCAATGAATCTCTCAGGTTTAAATGATAATGGGTTTTCCCATACAGAAGGATCTCGCCCGATTGCCCAAACATTTACTATTACTTGAGAGTTCTTGGGAACTGTGTAGTCCATGACCTTGCAGGTCTCAGCAGCACAACGTGGAATGAGAAATGGCACTGGAGGGTGTAACCTTAGAGTCTCCTTCACGCTTGCGTTCAAATATTGAAGTTGACCAACTTGACATTCCTTTATGGGGTTTTGGTTGAATTCTCTTAGCTCTTGACGAACTTTGCTCATGGCTTCCTTGTTCTTGATCAGCTCCGCCATTGCCCACTCTACTGTTACCGTAGTTGTATCTGTTCCCGCTGTGAACAGTTCCTGGACAAAGTTCAATAATCAATAACACAACATATGCTTAATTGTAGATTAAAGTGCATTGAGAGAGGAAGGTAAGGTACTAAGCTTTGCTTACAAGAAACAACCAATTGATCTTCTGGTCATCGAATCCATTAGCAATAAAAACATCCAAGAAATCAGCTTTCCAAGAATACTGGTCTTGGCTGTCTCTTCTTTCCTTGATGTCTGATTCCCATGTCGCAGACAATTCTTTGATCAATTGCAACAATTTTCTTTTCTGACCCTGAAGATCCCATATTGGAAAATAATCAGGAAGATATGGAGTAGCCCCTATCTCCATCATCTTCCACACAAGGCATTTCAGTCCATGGCCTAAACCTTCATCTTCGATACTCATGACATCCCTAGAGAAAAAAAGGTTACCTAGTATGTTGAAAACAGTTGCAAACACTGCCTCTCCGATGTTAACAGCTTTCCCTTCTCTAACTCCCAAGAACTCAACCATCTCTGCAACTTTCTTTTCTCTCAAGATGGCTTGTGATTCGATTGCTTTTGCAGAGAACAGTTCAGTTCTACAAAGGGCTCGTAAATACTTCCACTCATCGGTGCACTTACTGGTCGAAACAATCGCAATCCGATCAAGAACATCAGTGTCATAAGGAGACCCTTTTGATACTCTTCTACCAGAAAGCAATTGATCCTGAGCTTTGAGAATTTCACTTGCAGCTAGTGGAGAAGATCCAACAACAAGAAGTTGGGTTCCGAGCCTTAGAGAAACCAAAGGGCCATGAACTTTGGCAAGGTTTGCTAATGAAACGTGAGGATTTTTCCCCATTTGGAGAATGTTTCCTATGATCGGCCATGGCTTGGGACCTGGTGGAAGATTCTGCCTTTTGGAAATTGGAGATAAAATGTTTCTGAATTGGACAAGGACAAGAGGTAGAAGAAGAAGAAGAACAAGAGGAAGAACAAGAGATGGATTGGTTGGCAGACTAAGAAACTCCACAAAACCTGTTTTGTCCATCTGCAGATCACTATGGAGGATTCTGCAGAAGCTGTCTTCTACCTTAAAAAATTGATGGGATTCATATAAGTATAGTAGTATACAAATGGACATTATACAAATGTTACAGGTAAGCACTTCTTGTTTGTAGTATTAGTGATTATCACTATCATAAATAAAAAATTTAATAAAATAAAAAATTTCTTGTTTAATAATAATAGTTATTAATAATTCTTAAATAATAGTTGTATAATTGACTGCTTTTAATTATGTCTTTTCAAGTTCTAAAATAAGCAAAGGAATGGTTTACTTTTGAGTTTGCTAGTTCACGAGGACTGTAGTAAAAGGATGACAAGCTTAAAGTGGATACATTGAATCCGTAAATATCGGTTAGACTAAATCTTTATATGATCTTTGAATCATTAAATCACTTAAACAAAGAAATTGAAATAGGTAAATTAGACACAAAAGATAAGTTTCTATAATTATAAAAAGAAAAAAGTATCTGCAAAAGGAACTACAATGGATAATCTTATTGGCGACAAATTCAAATCGCTAAATATTAAAAAATCATGTGAAATAATAATTTGCGATGATTGTTTATTTGTTATCAATCGTCGCCTTAGTGGCCCCTGAATCCAAGTAGCAAAATAATATCTGTGACATTTTTTGAAATCGTCGCAAAAAAGTTTTTGATACACAATATATTTGTTGGTAATATATATATATGTTGGCTTGTATTGCTTCATGTAGTCTACTATGTTAAAATTTGTGGAGGAGTTTACATGTTCAGTGAGAGTGAAGAAGAGAAGCAAAATGAAGAGCAAAATTTCAGTGTTTGAAAGGAAGTTAGAGATGATGGTTTTGAGAGCAATTCAAAGATGTTTGGATTAAAAAACAAGAATCCGAATGATTGAAAGCCAGAACAAGGATGATGAACAAAGCAAGACAAGTAAGAAGGTTGAAGCTACATGCCAAG